>OZ020190.1:63876253-64333753 GCA_963971165.1 Philopedon plagiatum
CAACATTATTTAGAGCATCTAGGTAGCGCATTTCTTGTGAACTTCGAAAACAGCTTTTAGCAACTATTAAATTTATTAACAATGCCAACTGAAAAACTATTTTTTCGAATCTAAACGCTAATACCTATATTTATAAACTTGTTTTTGATATTTTTGTTTTGAGAGAGAGAGAGAATCTTTAATGAGATCGGACTGAAATCGAGTGTTTTATATATGCATAATTAATTAGTTAAGTAATGTTTAACATTTGTTTTAATTATTTCCGAGATAGCTGTTCACTTTTTGCACTAATTTTAAAAATCTACAGTTGTCGTCAATTTTAATACATTGTGGGCAGAAAATATCTAAATAAAACACACACTTTTCTAGAAGCGCTTATTTTTATTTATGACGTTTTTCTTGCAATTTACTATTGTTTTTTCTACATGTGCTTAACCGAATAACATATTTATTTTTTTTTTGGTTCTCTTCTATACAGTCGTTAATATTGGCCAAGATTTTACTTTTCTCCTTAAATTGTAGTTGCAGCTCCTGTTGACATTGTTCTAAGTTACTACTAGTTTTATATATTTCTAACGTGAGGAATGACATATTATTTTTTAAAACTGATATTTCTTCAAAAAAAAAATTGTTGTAAAAAGACTGGGTACCCATTTGTCAAAATTGCAACTTATTATTTTTCAAATAAAATATATTCCCTAGACAGTAAAATTGGCTAGTTTTGTTTTGAGTTAATTCTATTAAATATTTTTTTCAACAAAATGTCGTAAAAACCTGGGTACTCAGATTTAAAAATTTCAGCTTGTTATTTCCCTAATAAAACATATTCGCTAAACAAGTAAAATTGGCTCGTTTTGTTTTTAGTAAATTCTATTTATAGAGGCAAATTTGACCCATTTTTGACCTTTGCCGAAAGATAACATGTTTTATTTACGAATTTTGTTTAAATCCTATTTTACTAAAATACTTAATTTTACTATACTGCAGCGTATTATTCTTATTAAATAAAATATTTCACTATACATGTAAAACAGGTTCGTTCTGTTTTTAGTAATTGCTGATAGGTACTAGACTGGGATTTGACCCATCCATGACCTCTGAACAACGATAACATAACAAATAGTTATTTTTCTTTGTTTTGTGTTTGACGACTTATGTTTTCAATATATTTTATTATCCACAATGTAAATGATGAAATATGAAATATTGAAAAATCATAGATAACAGGTACCCAGGTAACATCCAGACTAGGCTAGGCATGGCTGCATCGAAAAAAAAAGTCTTCCAATGAATACCAACAATGTAATGCACGCAAAGTTTGTCTAGCTCTCACTTTAAGCGTGTTTTTACCCACAACAATCCTACCTACACTAACATAGGGCAATCGAAAAAAAGACAGAAATCAAGCGATTTTTTTTTACTCCAAACTATTTTCGTATAAAAATACAGAAAACATAACTACCACGTCATGTCCGAACTCACTTATGATATAATTTTCAATGTTTCGTTCTTCAACTCGGTACCGTGGCGTACTTGGTTCTATAGCTGGGAATACGAAATTTATACACATGGTGTGTGCGGGTTCGATCCTCGCCTTGGACAGAAAAACTTTTTTCAAATAGATACGACATAATATGAAATTCATTAATAGCTGTGCAGAAAACTTCGGTCAAGTACAAAGTAGGTCAGGTAATAGGTAAAGGTAGGCAGGTGTGTCACACCCAAGTAAGGTGAAACACAAAAGACCAACGGGACCTGGGGGGAAAAACGCTTTTTTGGCGAATTTTGGCGCGCAAAAAAACAACAGCTAAGGCCCTTCTGGTCAACAGCAGCCTCTGGTAAACTGGTCATTGACAATAATATACAAGAACTACTACTTCTTGCACCCCGAATTACGTCACTTCTTTTATTTAAACCACATCAAAACATACCGAAACACGCTAAGGCCCTTTTGGTGAACAGCCTCTGTCAATTACGTCATTGACGAGATCACACTTCTTCGGTAAAAAGAAATACTTCTTGTCGACTTATACGTCACACACTTCTTCTTCTGAGAGATGTTGATGGACACCGATAAGGCCTTTTTTGGTCAACAGCAGCAGCAGCAGCAGCCTCTGGTAAATTACGTCATTGTCGTCGTCGTCGATCTCACTTCTTCGGCACAAGAAAACAACTCTTCGGCCAATTTCAGCACTTCGGCCATTTTTCAGGATTTTCAGCAACATTTTCTACATAAGGCCCTTCTGGTCAACAGCCTCTGGTCAACTACGTCATTGACAATCACTTCTTGTACGACAAGAATTACTTCTTTGCCATTTGGACACTTCTTTGCCGCAAATTTCATCGACTTTTGAGATGCTGATGGACACAGGCCATCAGGTTACCATTCTACCCGTCGCCCCGCCATATCTACTACTGTCCTGCTTAAATAAAATTAAGACATTAGCATTATCACGAACCAACTGTTTAGGTATTTTTCGAGTAAGTCTGCGATAAATAGAATGAATCAATTGCGTTATGCCGGCCCATACAAAAATAATTACGCATTTTATCCTGCTTCTCACATGCTACGTCATAAAATATGAATACAGAGTGAGGTCGGGCACTGGCAGGATCTAAAACTTCATCATTATCGCTGTAGCCGAAATAGCCTAAACGGGAATGTTTCATAACCTGTTGAAGAAAGTCGTACTTGTCTTGCTGCAGAGATTTGGAATACACGTACACATTCTCGAATTTTAAACCATTTTCATCAATCAAAAGGCTAATCATTACATTGGTTTTGCCACAATTACTAGGACCACATATTAACGCTCGAATTGTAGAAGGCAAAGTTGACCATGTTTGCTACTTAGGGACTTGTCTGTTTTCATATCGCAATTATAAACTTGGATTTTGCGTTTCTGCTTCTCTTGACACATCTCTATAAATATTACTCTACACCCTTCCAGGACTTCATTACTAATGAAGACTCTGCAGGGTGCAGGTGTGTTAAATACAGTTATCAACAAGCTTCCGTTCGAGCTTCATTTACCGGGTTATTCCTATTGCGGACCGGGAACCAAACTTCAAGAGCGGCTGGCTCGAGGCGATCGACCAAAGAACACATTGGATAGTGCTTGTCGCCATCACGATATCGAATACGCAAAGTCTAAAGAGTTGGAACAAAGACATCGAGCCGATCGAGTGTTGGAGAACCGAGCTTGGGAACGAGTAAAGGCAAACGATTCCAGTTTTGGAGAAAAAGCTTCAGCGTGGTTAGTAACTAACGATATGAAGGTAAAACGCAAATTGGGAGCTGGCAAGAAGAAGATGAAACCCCTATCATCAGTGGTCACTCTGCTTAAGAAACAACTTAAACATACGGGTACTGGTGATGTTAGTAAGAAAAGGACTCTCAGTAAAATACTTAAAGCTGCACGAGCAATGGTCAAGAAGGTGGGAGGACGTAAGAGGATCAACGTACCGAGAATAATACCATTACCGAAACAGCAGCGGCGTGCAGTGAAATTTCAAAGTTGTGTATCTCTGTTCCTACGTAAAGGAACCATACCAAATTTAGGGGTTTTAACAGTGAGGCCACTGGGAATGTTTTGGTAAAGGAAAAAACATTTGGTAATTAGCGAAAAAAGTTGAATTTTTGCATTGCCTACCCTGGAAAAAAAATGAACGCGTTAAGGTATTTTATTTATTATTTTTATAAACAAATTTTACATCATTTTGTCGACAATTTTTAAATTTTAAGAGAAATAAATGTGTTAGTAGAAGGTTATAGTTATTTGAATTTTTTTAAACTTAAAATATAATTAAAAACAAATTCAAATGACTATAACTTTCGACTAACACATTTTTTTCTCTTAAAATTTAAAAATTGTCGACAAAATGATGTAAAACTAGTTTAGAAAAAATAATAAATAAAATACCTATACGCGTTCATTTTTTTTCCAGGGTAGGCAATGCAAAAAATCAACTCTTTTCGCAAATTACCAAATGTTTTTTTTTCTTTACCACAACATTCCCAGTGGGCTCACTATTAAAATCCCTTAATTTGGTACGGTTCCTGTAAGTAGGAACAGAGATACACAACTTTGAAATTTCACTGCACGCCGCTGCGAAACAGGGTGGGTTTCTACCACTTATCCCCATATTTGCAGGACTTAGTGCCCTGGGAGCACTAAGCGGGGGCGCCGCGGGGATAGCGAAGGCCGTTAATGACGCTCAAAGTGCCAAGGAGAAGTTAAAAGAATCGAAACGACAGCGATTGTATTGGGAAAAACGGTAGCGGCCTGTATTTAAAGAAACACAAAACTGGCTATGGATTGTTTTTACGAAAAATGCCAAAAAACTACCAATAAAGCTACCTGAGAAACCGTTATCCGATCACGATATTAATTCGTACGTCACTCGATTAAAAATATCGCATTTTAGAGGCGTATTTATGCGAGACACTTTACCGAACGCACCCCTGAAAACAGAGTGTGGTGTTATTAATTTGGATCGGAACACAGGATTCGGAACACATTGGGTAGCTTACAAGAAACACGGTAATCGAGTTGTTTATTTCGACAGTTTTGGCAACTTGAAACCGCCCAAGGAATTTGTCAAGTACATGAAAAATGTTAAAATATATTTTAATTCCGAACAGTATCAGGATTATGGAATGACAAATTGTGGAAATCTTGCTCTAGCATTTCTCTACAATGAAACTTTATAAATGCAGGTGTTGATGCTTATTGCTAGCAGTCATGTCACAGACATTCGCGTTAAAAGGTCGCTCTCACCGACTTGAAGCATACTTTGTACCTCTCATACAGCTCGATTCAAGATTTGATTACTCTTTAGCATTAATTTCGCTAAATGCTTGGAACACAATCCCTAATATAGAAGAGGGACGAAACAAGTTTTATTACATTGTCAATAATCAGGAGGAGTGAGTACTGGAAATACCAACAGGGTCCTACGAGTTGGAAGATATCGAACAGTTTCTACAACGTAATCTCCTAGATCCCAGAGCTTCCGCAGACGAACGGAATCGCATCTTATCGCTTAAACCCAATAATAATACGTTAAAGTGCGAGTTAACCAGTGTCTACGATATAAACTTTAAGCCAAAAGACAGTACTGCAAAGTTGTTGGGATTTTCGCCTCAACTGCTAAAGTCTGATAAATTCCACGAATCCGATCAACCGGTGGATATTATAAAAGTTGTTACTATTAGAGTAGAGTGTAACATCATTTCCGGCTCGTATTACACAAATAATCCCTCACATACTCTACGAATTTTCACCAACTGTTGATCCCGGCTACAGTATAAATATCGAGCCAAGGAATCTAATCTATTTACCTGTGAACCAAAAAAGCATCTATAACATTACTCTCACGCTAGTAGACTAGGATTCTAGACCTCTTAATTTTCGAGGTGAAGAAGTAGTAATTCGATTAGAACTTAGACGAAATGGTTCTAGTATTTAAAAGGTATTTAAACACTAATACCTTAGCTAACAGGTCATTCAGTGATCAGAAGTCGAAGGGGTCACTCACGTTTTCAAATATAATATATTTGCAGTCTATAAGCAGTCCTTACCGCTACCATGTCAGAAAAACTTAAAATCTTCAATCAGATCAAGAGTGATGAGTAGGTCATTCGCGAGGAATGGCACACTTATCACCCCTTTACCAACTCCTTTAATATCAGTGATGAAATCGAGATTGTTATCAATCAGCAAGATGTCTTTTTGGATATGAGTGAAGCTCAACTCTACATCGAGGGTACTTTTAAGGTGGAAGCAGATGCCGTTGATAAGACCGGTACTTGCGATCTAACCAATAATGCTGGAGCCTTTCTCTTTGACAACATTTCCTATGAAGTTAATGGCAAGGACATTGAAAAGATTCGTGATCCTGCTATTGTTAGCACAGTTAAAAATATGCTATGTTTAAATGAGCAGGAAAGTCGTGCTCTAGACATAGCTGGATGGAATTGGCCTAGTGGAACTGTTAAGACCTTGGACGAAACTTCTAAAGACTTTAATTTTCGCATCCCACTTTCAATATTGTTTGGCGTGTTTGCCGATTACCACAATGTATTAATGGGTAAACAGAAAATTAAACTAGTTCATGCTCGTCATGACGACAACTGCTACAAGTCCTCGGGTACTAAGAAGGCAACAATAACCTTAAAAACGGTTGAGTTGAAAGTGAGACATATTTACCCGAGTGATGCAGTGAAATTACGGCTTTTGGGCGAAATTTCAATGAACAAACCGATATATATATATATATATATATATATATATATATATATATATATATATATATATATATATATATATATATATATATATATTCCGTTTAGAAACTGGGAACTACATGAACTGCCAGCTTTGGGAACAACAAAGCGTGATATTTGGACCGTTAAGACCATGTCTGAGAGAGCCCGATACGTCATTTATGAAGAAGCGAAAAGATAACTTTGAAGCTGATTGTACCTACTTTGATAATTTAGGCATCACCGACGTTAAGTTGCATTTAAATTCTCAAGTTTACCCCTATGAGTCGTTAAACCTAAACTTTGCCAATAGACAGTTTGCAGAAGCCTATCAGATGTATACGGACTTTCAAAAAACCTATTTGGGAAAACAACGGTCTGAACCGCTCTTGGATTTTCTCGCTTTCGCTAGTACAGCCCTCTTTGTTATTGACTGTTCCAAACAAAATGAAGCCCTCAAGAGTAACACTATTGACGCTAAGTTGGAGTTTCAAAGTTCCGAAAACTTCTGGGCTGAGTCACGTGCCTTTTGTATAATTATTCATGACCGAGTGCTTGAGTATCAGGCTTTAACAGGTCAAGTACGTGATCTGTTGTAGTCAGTTACTGTTCAACCCTCTCAGCACGATGAAGTTTGTTGTGGTTGACGTTCGAGGATTCAGCGTTCCAGAATTTCAAGCTAAAGAAGTGGCTATTTACGATGGAAAGCAACTCAAAAACTATCTTTTAAACCCACTAAACCGTTTTATGAGCTGTCCTATGATTGTCAGAAGCAAGCAATGTTTCTATATGGGAACCGACATGGTTTATACTACAATTCCGGCGAAACCGATTACAATGAACTTCACCGCATTATCTACAACGATCTACAGGATGTTGATGTCATCTATGTGAAGGGACATGTAAAGAAGGCCTTCTTACTGGAAACTTTTTGCACGATGAAATATCTTAAGCATATGCCCGATATTGTTAATTTAGAATTTACTAGGGACAGTGTTGCTGTACCGAAATTATCTCTAAGTAAAACCACTTGTTATTATGGTTTGGAATATTGTACTTGTAGTGCTAAGAATTCAAAAATCCTGTGTGAATATATTTATGATTTTTTACCTAAATAAAGAAG
The DNA here is from genome assembly GCA_963971165.1 of Philopedon plagiatum. Taxonomy (NCBI): domain Eukaryota; kingdom Metazoa; phylum Arthropoda; class Insecta; order Coleoptera; family Curculionidae; genus Philopedon; species Philopedon plagiatum. The sequence goes on from OZ020190.1 coordinate 63,883,645, forward strand.
TTAAATGGTATTACATGTTTAATTTTATCCTATATTATTAGACCCCTTGAGAAATTTGGGCATTTAGACTCGACAAACACACAATGACAAAGACAGTCGACTTGTCAGTTAGATTAGACGAACATTTGAAAAAAATTCGCAAGCTGAAAAGAGATATTAAGTTTTACCAAGAAAAGAAATCTTTGGTTAGAATATTTTTGAAACTTACCCTTTAAACTTACCAATGACTACCTCCTCCAGCTGGGATAAGGTGTTTGAATCTCCTTCTAGATTTCCTGATGTTCCAGTTCTTAAGAATAAGCCTAACCGAGTTTACGAGATTGATGACTTTCTAACTGTCATTTTTACTACGTCCGAAGAGGAACGCAAACAAGTAATTTTGGATACTATTGGTTATGGCAAAATTTCTTTCTCTAGTGCTGAATTTGAAGAATTTTTAAGCACTTTTGATTGTTTCAATACCCATTGGGTAGATATATTTATGATAATTGGACAGTACACGCTAGTGTTTCATCGCAATGGTGATAAGAGAAGTTTCAAGTTTGAAGATGCCACAACAGACAAGTATCTATTTCGATGGACGGAGAAGCTAATACACCTATCTGCAAAACATGTTTATGAATTGTATAAGCTTACTATGGAATATTATACTGTTACTAAATAAATAGTCTAACGTCAATTTGTTTTTTTTTCTTTGTTCTAACTAAGGAAATAAGACGCCAATATAAACACAAAGACAAGCATTTATTAACGTGTAAAAAAAGTTAAAAAAGCACAAAAAGTGGCCGAACAGTGGTCTGTAAATAGAGTAAAATAAGCAAACAATATAAAAATAAAAAATAGGATAAACTTAGGTAAAATATACATATAAACAAACAATATAAAAATAAAAAACTAGGGTAAACTTAGGTAAAATATACATATAAAGTAAATAAATGAATACAATACATAGGGTAGACCAGGGTGAAATAAATGAATACAAGAAATAGGGTAGACTCGAGTGAAATAAATGAATACAATAAGTCAAAATCCCTTTAATCAGAAAATTGCTTAGTACAACTTACATAACAATTGAATGATTCGGCGTCAATACATAAAAATTAAAAGCACAAAATAATAATAAGCCACTATAAGAACATATTTGTACAATACAAACATCATTAAAACTTAACATACAACATTTGAAATTCTAAAAATCACTTACAGAGTAAGGTTCTAAGTTTAAAATTATTTCTAAAATTTGTTTCTTAAATCGTTTCAAACTGGTCTCCAGTTTTATGCCACGAGGCAATTTATTGAAGAACTTTATACATGAGTATGCTGGACCTCTCTCAGTTGCACTCAATTTGTGAATGGGAACATTCAGATTTACACCCGCATTTCTGGTATTTAAACAGTGTTGAGTCTCCAGACCGGTGAATTTGTATCTGTTATTAAAGAAAAAAACCAGACACTCATATATATATAAACCAGGCAGCGTCATGATACCCAGCTGTCTGAACTTTCCCCTACAAGACTCCCTTCCCCTTAGACCCAAAAGTGTTCGTATTGCTCTTTTTTGAGCAACAAACACATGATGTGCAGCCAAACTTGCCCCCCAGAAAATCACACCAAACCGCAAGACTGAGTGAACATTTGCAAAATAAACTGATCGTAAAGTATCTAGATTTAAGTATTTAGACGTGATTCTTAAAGAAAATGTAGCAGAGCTAATTCTCCTGCAAACATGTTCAACTTGGATAGCCCAGTCCAGATTTCGGTCCACGTGAATGCCCAGAAACTTGGTACTATTGGCCAGGACAACATTCTGGTGGTCAAGCAGGACCCTCTCCGGGATCCTTGCATTCTTTTGTTTTGTTCGAAAACAGATGTAATTTGTTTTTCCAGAGTTCAAGAACAGTCTGTTAGCAGCAAACCATTCCCGAGCCCTGTTCAAACGCTCACTACTAAGATTCAGAAGATCACTGAGATTAGAACCAATTATCAAGATATTAGTGTCGTCCGCAAAACTCACCAAATGAGAGTCGGGGCTGAGAATCTCAGCAGCCAAGTCATTCACGTAAAGGATAAATAGAAGGGGCCCCATAACACTTCCCTGTGGTATACCCATCCGGAGAGTACCCTCCTCTGAATAGTACTTGTTACCATTTCGCTCAATAACTACTTTTTGCTTTCGATTAGTAAGGTAAGACTTGATCCAACCGAGAGCCGGACCACGCACACCATACCTCTCTAACTTATCCAGAAGGATGCCATGATCCAAACTGTCAAAAGCTTTCGACAGGTCCAAAAATACTCCCATAGATAAACTACCATCTTCCTGTGCTAACAGAATGTTTTCTATAAACTGATAAATAGCAGTCTCAACAGATTTACCCTTGAGGTAGCCATGCTGAGAATCAGTAAAAAGTTTTTCTGCATAAAAAAAGCGAAGTAATCTATCACACATAGCTATTTCAAAAATCTTTGAGAATGTTGATATTAAACTGATAGGCCTGTAGTTTTCAATTTTGTCAGGATCCCCCTTTTTGTACAAAGGTTTAACTATAGCAAGCTTTAAGTGAGAAGGAAAGATTCCCTGAGAAAAAGAATTATTTATTATGTGACACAAAGGAGAAGCCAATTCCTCTGCACATTTTTCAAGAGATTTGAAGGGATTTCATCAAACCCAGAACTCATTTTATTTTTAAGTCTGGAAATTATATCTAAAATTTCATTTATTGTGACTGGTATCAAGAAAATTGATTTATTGTTGTAAGGAATTTCACATGAATAAGCATTCTGATGAGGCAAACTATTTAAAAGATTAGGTGCTGCATTAATGACAAAGTTGTTGAAGTCATTGCATATGATATCTGGGTCACCAGAAATCTGACAATCACCACCTCCAGAGCCACTCCCATTTATTTCCCCTACAATTTGCCAGACACATTTCGACTTATTTTCGCTGTTGTTTATACGATTTCTATATTGGGTTTTCCTAGCCTCCGTCAAAAGCTTATTATATTCTTTTTTCTTTTCTTTGTATGCTTGATTATAATTTATGTCAACCCTTTGTAGCATTAACAAAACATTCAATTCATTCTTGCAAGCTATTATGTTATAAATAATAAAATAAATATCATATATACCTAATCTAATATCACAGCCTCTAAAGTTACACATTTAGCTACCAAAGGTGATTGAAGTAAAGTTAGCTGTCGGTGATGTCTTAGCTCATGGAATTTCCGATGATTCCTTATACTTTACGATATCTCTATGACCCCAAGCAAGCGTGTTCTCCAAGTCGCCGGGAATAAGATAACGCTTATCGTCCGCGTGTGATAGCGCTACCTTATTTTTAAGTTCGACAACCATATCGTGTAAATGTGAACGGAAAGTGTTCATCTGTCGATGAATGTGAGTTCCTTCTACGTCAACCGCCTCCCTACACTCGTCAAGAGTCAGTTCTTTCTGGATGACGTAGTCAGGAACTCCCTTCGCTTTCTTCGTTAACCCTCCCTCCACATTAACACAATATGCTTTCGCCCCGGTACCGTAGAAATCCCAAATGATTTTTCCTGCATACTCATCTTTCATTTTACCCAAAATTGATTGGTTTACAGGAACATCATGTGGGTTATCTTGGGAGTAATTGGATGTATCGAACCTATCTAAATTTTGTTTCATGTTGTAATGTTTAATACTGAATTCAATTTTAGAGTGGACTGTAAATACGAAATATCGAAAACTATTATTAAACATTAATTAGATATGAATCAAAAATATTTCGAACGACGAGGAAAAAGGCTTAAACGACTTACCAATCCTTTTTCCTTTGGTATTCTTCTGTGAGCTCACATTATCTGCTTTTCCAAATTGCACAGAAAAAAAAAACCATCGAACAACACTTAAACTATCGAAATCAAACGGTACGGTTTCAAGACCATTTTCGTACTACTATATTGTGCGTACTCGTCCAATGCGTCTGTCGCATAGGCCAATTCCTGTAACGCGCAACTCCACGAAATCTTAACCAAAATGAATTTAGTTTATTCCTTTAACATTATTTTGAAACTACCAAACCGAAAATAAAACAAAATAAAAAAAATTATAATAAACCATAATCGTTGGCTTGAATTTATAGATTATGTAAAGACCTAACATTACCGCCCACTAAAATACAACGTATTTTCAGAAAATTCCCCATTTTGATATTTTTCAATTCGCAAAATACCAAAAAAAAAAAAATTTAAATAAAATAAAGAAAAAAAATTCTTTTAATTTAGAAACTAAAGGCAAATAAAAAATTTAACAACAAATTACTGGTTGGGCAAAGGACACAGCTTGGTTAAAGGCCTTTGCACAAAACCGTTGGATGTTTTAACCTTAGCTACTCTGCATATTCCATCGGTGACCGGATATAATTCGATTATGCGACCCAGGCGCCACTGACGAGGTGGACATAATTCGTTTTTTATAACAACTAATGTACCTTGAGATACCAAAGTTTGAGAATTCTTTAACCATTTCTGGCGTTGCTGCAATGAATGTAAATATTCATTGTGCCACCTTTTCCAAAAACATTGGTGCATTTGCTGTATTAATTGCCATCTATCTAAGCGCGAAATTTTAATATCTGTTACCTCGGGTTCCGACAAGGTGGAAAGTGGAGCTAAGGTTAGAAAATGCCCGGGTGTCAAGGCGCTTAAATCATTTGGATCTGAGCTTACAGAACAAAGAGGTCTCGAATTTAATACTGACTCAATTTGTACTAACAAAGTATAGAACTCTTCGTAAGTTAAAGTTTGCTCACCGATTACTCGAACAAAATGACTTTTCACGGATTTAACCCCAGCTTCCCATAAACCTCCAAAATGAAGTGCCGAGGGCGGATTAAATGACCATTTAATTTTTTCCGAATCTACCGCACTTTTAAAATTCTCTAGCAACACACGATTTGCACCTACGAAATTTGTCCCACAGTCACTAAATATATGAGATACATGGCCACGACGAGCAATAAATCTTTTAAGGGCAGCCAAAAAGGCATCCGTCGATAAATCAGATACGGGTTCTAAATGTATTGCTTTAGTAGCAAAACATACAAAGATACAAAAATAAGCCTTTAAAACTTTAGCACCCCGAATCTTAGATAGGACAATTGGAAAACTACCAGCCATATCCACTCCTACATAAGAAAAGGCCTTAACTTGATTTATTCTGCATGAAGGTAAATTTCCCATGTAGGGTTGAACTGGTTTTGGATTTACTCTGAAGCATTTAAAACATCTATGCAAACAACGCCGAATAGCATGCTTTGCTGATAAAATCCAAAACTGCTGAAGCAATAAAAACTGTAAAGTCTGTAAACCCGGATGCAAGTATTGAATATGAAAGCTTTCAATCAACAAGTCAGTTAGCCGGTGCTTACTTGGTAACAAGATGGGATATTTTTGTCCAAATGTCAAGTTTGCATGTTTCAAACGACCGCCCACTCTGAGCAAGCCTCCCTCATCTAGAAAGACAGCCAATTTTCTTAAAGGTTTAGATATTAAATGCGAATTTGACAATTTTTTAATATCCTCGCCAAAACAATCCCTTTGCACATGCTTAATTAAAATTACTAAAGCAATTTTCAGTTCAGAATTTGATACACGTAAGTCGAGAAAAGTGATATCAGTTTCTTTTACTTTTGAATACACTCTTAAACAATAGGCTACGATTCGTTTAATTTTATCTAATGATGAAAATTTATTTAGCAAAATGTCAAGTATATTTGGTTCATAAGCGGCTACCAATACCACAGATCTTTTTTCAGAGATAAGGACTTCTTGATCAACATCTAATTCAAGATTAGAACGATTACTTAGAGGCCAAAATCTTTGATTTTTGTTCAACCAGGCTGGTCCACTCCACCACATAGAATGATCTATAAATTCCGCCGGAAGTAAACCTCTGGATGCGCAGTCTGCGGGGTTTTCCTCGCCTGGAACATGATGCCACAAGGATGGACTAACCTTTTCCTGAATTCTGGCCACTCTGTTGCTAACAAAAGTTTTCCACTTATGGGGGGATGACTGAATCCAAGAAAGTGCCACCATAGAGTCCGACCATGCATATAAATGGGAAAATTCCAACCTGCCGTCATATGTCTTCATAATAAATGAAAGTAAGTCAGCTAATAAGACTGCAGCACATAGTTCAAGACGTGGTAAAGAAACAACCTTTAAAGGAGCTACCTTGGACTTTCCAATAACCAAAAAACTACGATAATTTTCATCCAATGAAAATCGTAAATAAACACAAGCAGAAAATCCTTTCAACGAGGCGTCGCAGAAACCATGTACTTGACAATTTTCACAGTTTTCAAACCCAAAGCGACGACCTATTTTAACGGAACGAAGAAGGGGTAACTCAAGTTTAAATTTGGTCCAAAACTGGATAACATCCTCCGGTGGTTTATCATCCCAATCCAACCCTAGGGTCCACAAGTATTTTATTAAATTTTTGGCAGCAAATATAACAGGGGTGAGATAACCAATAGGATCATAGATCCGTGCTAGATCTGATAACATGCTGCGTTTGGTGCAAACATTGTCAATTGGATTGATAATATACGAGAAACAATCGAAAGACGGGTCCCACTGTAGACCTAAAATTTTTATATAACTATCTAGATCAAAAGATAAGGAAGTCATTTGATGTTCCTTAGAAATACCTTTTAACAATTTGGGTTCATTGGAGGCCCATTTTCTTAATTCGAAGCCCCCTCTACGAAGCAATTCAACCAACGAATTCTGTAATTCTTGAATAGATTTTAAACTATCACCACCAAATACCAAATCATCAACAAAAATGTCTGATCTAAGCACCTTACAAGCTTCCGGAAAATTTTTCTCCTCGTCATCAGCCAACTGCTGTAGGGTACGTAATGCCAAATAAGGCGATGAAGCTACGCCATAGGTTACGGTGTTCAGACAAAATTCCTGAAGAAGGTCATTCGACGAAAATCTCCACAATATTCTTTGAAAATCCCTTTGATCTGGAGCAACGCAAATTTGGCGATACATCTGCTTAATATCAGCTGTCAAAACAAATTTGTGTAACCTGAACGCAAGCAAAATAGATACGATATCCTTTTGTAGCTTAGGACCAACAAGCAACGAATCATTTAATGAAACACCATCGGGCGATTTTGCTGACGCATCAAAGACTACTCTGAACTTGGTTGTAGTACTGTCAGGCTTTAGGACACAGTGATGTGGGATATAATATGACCGATCAGGATCAACCGGTGACTTGACATGGGACATATGTCCACTGTCCAAATAGTCTTGCATAAATGCAGAATAGTCTGCACGAAGGTTTTCATTATGTTGAAGACGTCTTTCCAAACTAAAAAATCTTCGTAGAGCTACTGAACGAGAATTCACAAAACAAGGATTTGGTGTCCGAAAGGGGAGTGACACAGTATATCTACCTTCACAATCTCGAGATACAGTACTTTTAAAAGTGTTTTCACACTGAATGTCCTCGGGTGAAAGAGACCTTGATTTTGGCAACTCCTCCAGCTCCCAAAACCTTTTCAGTGTACTATCTAAGGATTCCAAGGGGTTTAAAGTTAAAAAGGATTGCAAAGGTGTAGAACTGTTGGGATCAACTCTTCCAGAAAGAATCCAACCAAATATAGTGTTGAAGGCAACTGGGACATTAGCTCCACCCGTAATACGCCCGTCCAGCAAACATCTAGAGAAAATATCAGCGTCTAGCAACATATCTACTGGACCTGGATGATTAAAATTCGGATCGGCAAGTTTTAAGTTAGAAAGGTGCGCCCAATTTTTTTACTGGACGTATACAATTAACGAGACCAGAACTATTAGAAGTATTGGTACCTAACCCACTAATCGGTAAAGAAGTTTTATAAATAGGCAAACCCAATTTTTTACGACATCTTTCTGTCATAACGTTAACTTGGGAACCACTGTCGAGCAAGACACGCACGGTTTGATAAGTACCAAAGTTATCCAAAATATCCACTAATGCGGATGATAATAAAACCATACGGTTCGCATCGACAGTACTCGCCAAGCTCACCTGGCGTACTTGATCTAAATTATCGACTTTGTTTTCTTCTATCACCTGCGGGACAGTTTCCGACAAATTTTCACGTTTAAAATGTAATAAAGTATGATGAGACATTTTACAAATTTTACATTTTATTTCTGAATGACAATCGACAGATTTGTGAAAGTTTCCCAAACAGTTTAAACAAAGTCTTTTCTGTCTAGCCATTTCATAACGCTCTTTGGGACTTTTCTTACTAAACAGTTCACACTGAAAAATTCCATGACTTCTTTTACAAATAACACATATTTGTTTACTTTCTTTAGTATTCGTTTCCTCAACTAACAAACTAGACCCTGCAGGTCTACGAACTTTAGGAATCCGCGAAGTATTCTTTTCAGGGTGAGTGAAAGCCACTGTATCTAAAGCCGAGCATTGCTTTTGCAAAAATTCAACTAAATCCGTAAAAGCAGGTATATCATTATTGATATCCTGAGCATCATAATGTATTTCGAAACGTTTAATTAAGGTAGCATCAATTTTTTGGCTTAGCATGTTAAATAATACAAAATCCCACTCGTCTACCGGTAGACCCAAGTTTTTTAGAGCAGCTAGATTTTCTGCAAAACCATCTAAAATCTGTCTCAGCAGATGAGAAGAGTCTATCGAAATCTTCGGTAGTTTGCAGATTGCAGAAAAATAAGAAGTAGCTAAAAGCCTACGATTTTGATAACGTTTTTTAAGTGTGTCATATGCGATTGGATAATTAGTAGCTTCTAAGGGTATAGACTTTACTAATGAAAGCGGTTCACCAGAAAGAGACATTATTAGATATTGGAATTTTTCAATGTTATCTAAACCATCTTGATTATGAACCAATGATTCATATAAATCCCTAAAAGCAGGCCATGACTGCCAATTACCATTAAAAGTCGGTAAATTTATTTTAGGTAAGTTCCCATGCATTTTATTTAAAGTACCAGGCGTATTGGAATCTTGCCCAAATAATTCTATATAGACAGATCTAATAAAAGATACCTTTGAATCAAAGTCGCTTCTGACACCGTCTTCCGTAGATAAATCGGCATCTTCCACCGTTGCTAAATTCGTTAACAATTTTGTATGATTTTCATTAAAATCCCTTTCGATCGCCTTAATAAATTCACTACGAGCCTTTAATTCAAGGTGGTCAAATCTATTTTTTGACCGTCGGGCAATTTCCGCGCACTGATATAGTTCTTTAATACGATTAATTGATACACTACGAAGAGTTGTATACTGTTTTACTGCTTTATTTGCCATTATAAGAGCACTTCCAATTAACTATTACTTGTTAAAGTCACAAACTCCGTACCAAAACCTTCTTAAACCGTCAGAAAATTAACAATTTTTCAATGTAAATAACAACAACAACTTGTCAAATTTGTAAACAAATCAAACCAGTCAGCTGTTCAATCGGCCGGCAGACGATTCGCGATGATAAGTCGCGCGCAACGAAAATTCAAATATTGACCGCGCTACCGAACTGGTTTAGTACTAACAAATCGATCGATAAATGGCAGGTTTTAGAACTACCAAAAAAAAACCTATGTATAAAAAATTTTAAATTTTTAACGTTCTTATAATTTTATGTTAAAGGAATAAACGCATTTGTTTAAACAAAATATCAAAAAATCCGGGTCGAACGGGACCAAAAATGTAATGTTTAATACTGAATTCAATTTTAGAGTGGACTGTAAATACGAAATATCGAAAACTATTATTAAACATTAATTAGATATGAATCAAAAATATTTCGAACGACGAGGAAAAAGGCTTAAACGACTTACCAATCCTTTTTCCTTTGGTATTCTTCGGTGAGCTCACATTATCTGCTTTTCCAAATTGCACAGAAAAAAAAACCATCGAACAACACTTAAACTATCGAAATCAAACGGTACGGTTTCAAGACCATTTTCGTACTACTATATTGTGCGTACTCGTCCAATGCGTCTGTCGCATAGGCCAATTCCTGTAACGCGCAACTCCACGAAATCTTAACCAAAATGAATTTAGTTTATTCCTTTAACATTATTTTGAAACTACCAAACCGAAAATAAAACAAAATAAAAAAAATTATAATAAACCACAATCGTTGGCTTGAATTTATAGATTATGTAAAAACCTAACACATGTCATTATAGAAATTTTTGGTTGTAATTTTTAAAACAAGGGAATCGGTGTCAGTGTAGAGTAATACCGCGTTGTTGCCGTATTTTGGCTTAATATAACCGTACAGAAAGTCATACATAATAGTCTTGGATATTTCCAAGATGCTAAAACCTACGAAAATAGGTTTATTATGTGACTTTTTGTTTTTTCATCTGGATAGCTACCAGGTTCTCGTTGAAAATAGTGCGATCTTTAAAATGAGGTTTCGAGATTAAGGCTTCGGCTCCCAACCTTCTACCAATATTTTCCCAATGAGAAACAAGTTTAACATCGACCCGTTTCTCCACATTTTCCATCGTTTTCCCAAACACAGCGTTGTTCATAAGTTTGAAAAAGTCTTTCTCAAACTTATTTTTCGCTTTATTGCGCATCGCTGTGTTTAGGTCAATGTATTTCGTTAGCCATGGCGATTGATCAAAAGATATAACGCGATGAATTTTTGTGAGCTTAAGCCCATAATCTAAAGCCTGACGCAAATTTTGGTAACGAATTATATATTTATCTTTCTTTTCCAAATTTGGAATTAATTTTTTAATGTCTTGGAATTTTGATTCCGGTGGAGCTATTGATCGTGGACAAAAGGGTAGTTCGTTGTGTAAATAATGTAACTGTTCGGGATATTCTAAATCTACCTCTAATATGTAGCCAGTTTTAGAATCATTCGATACATTCATGTAATCTAAACTTTGAATTTTGGTCTCCTCCAACCACTTAAAATTCCCCGTTGGTAAATATTGTGACATAGCCGCACCATATAGATTGGTGGCGTCCAAATACATGATGTAGGAAGTAGGTTTGGAAGCGTCATAATGAGGTATAAATCTATTATTTGCAAAAGCTTTTCTAACGCTACACTGACTGACCCCACCGCGAATACCGTGTTTAAAGAAGTGTACCATGTCTAGATCCGTCAGTAATTCCAAGCTAATTGAAGTAGCCTTGAGTGCTGAGTCCATTGAAAGGGATGGCGTTGTGAAGTACTGCGCAGGATCTAGACCGTAACTGCTAAGGCACACGTCTCTAAAACTTTCAAAAACATCTGTTAATAATAATACGTCGGATTTTAAATAAATATCGGAATATTCGCCTAAAGTTTGGCATTCAAATAAACTCCACACAGCCCAAGCACGCTTGTAATCCTCTTTGCTAATGTCTTCTTTTTCAGCTGGTTGTAAAAGTCTTTCTGTGATGGAAGCTTTGTATCGTTCACTTTTGCGAAACTATCCACGTAATTATATGGGAAGACACCCTTCTGTCGAATAAGCTGAAACTTATTTTCTTCCGCGAAAAATTTTCTAACTTCTCGACATTGTTCTGGTTTTAAATTTTGACTAAGTTTATCTAGACTGCTTGCCATGAAACGAAAACTGTCGAGAAAGCGTAATTTTAAAAATACCTGTCGTTGTTTACCATCCTTGTTCTCGATGTTATCCACCAAAACATGTTTAGTAAATGATATATACTTTTCCTTGTTTTGGGGGATAACATCCAGCTTTTCTTCGTTGGAAGCCAAGTCCTTAACAAACAGGTGTCCTTAACAAAGATGGGTATAAATTGAGGGATTTTGTAATTTAGGTTACATACAGAGTGCGCAGCAGCACGATATTGGCCATTTGTGTGATCGTGGTCGTGCACGCGATCGTTTAATGCTACATCAAATGGCTTTTCGCAGATATGACACACCGTAGTATTTTGATGCTCAATCTCTTGTTCCGCAGAAATAGGTATCATGGGTACTACTTCCTTCATAAAGCGCTTATAGGTTGATTTACAATCAGTCTCTAAGCGTTTTACGAATTTTTTGTGAGAATCCGGACCCCTATAACTTTGGTAAATTGAATGAGCATCATCAAAGTCACATTTGATGTAGTAACCGAAAGAGTACGGGACATGCTTATGCGTTCTCAACGTGTATGACGTATCGGGATCCTGAGCATTTTCCTCTGTATCGATAGGTTCAAGGATAGTTTCGAAATCGGCATAAATAACGAAAGGTACTTTTAATTTCTTTTGAAAGTTTGTAAATTTCAAAATATTCTCGGGAATCTCTTCACCATATTTATTTTTTTTTTCAAATTTGTCGTCGGGACTTTAGCTAAAACGTGACCGCAATCGTGCTCCTGATGAGTCTTTAATTTTTGTTCTGAATAAAAATAAGATGAACAACCATCACATAAATACTTAGCTTCCTTGCGTTTGGATAATTGTCTTGAGATCAGTCGGGACATGTTTCTTACCAAGCAGTAATGACTATTTCCATAGTCATCACTGATTACTAACAAATTTACATGTGGCTCCCTATTACGAGAATTTGTAAAGTATAAGGGCCCCACGACTTCAATAATATTTTTACCATTGTCAAAAATCCTTTCCAGTCCATAAACATTGATAGAAATATTATTGAGTCGCTCAAACTTAGTGATGTCGGTAAGTTTAATCGGAAATTCCATACCTGCAAAGTCCAACTCGTTTTCAAACGGCAAATAGTTCGCGACTCTATTTGCATTTAGAGTCCAATGAACTGGATGTAAGGCAGCTAGGATTGACCACATGAAACATTTTTGATCAGTGTTCCGGATGTTGAGAACAGCTTTCTTTGCTTCAATCTCCTTTGGCAGCGGGATGTAGGACGATGGCTTTAGAGGCTCGATCTTGTTGATGCCTAATTCTAAGTGGAGGAGTTGTTGGAGCGCCCACCCTGTAACCATAGAAATATTTTTTAGTAAGAAATATTAAACAGTTTTCACTTTGATTGTTTTTGCAATAGTTTTACACTCACCACTGTCCTTTTCCATAAATTCTGAATACTTTCGGTCTAGGATGGTGATGAACTGCTCGAACAGCTCCTCCAAGTCCGTAGCCCCATTCACCATCTGGTACTTGCTGTTGAAGGACTTCACCTCTGATGACTCGCTCGACTGCAGGAGGAAGCGGCCGAAAAGCTCCAGTCCGACCTTAAGCTGGTCATACTTCGCTCGGATGTCTCCCACCAACTTGATGAATTTTTGTCATAGCTGCTGTAGATAATCCTTTACGTTGGTGGGATCCTGGCTTGAAGTAAGTCGGTACGTAGCAATTCGGCTCCTGAACGACGTTTTTACCAACTACTCCTTCCTCCTCCTGCATCACGCAGCATTTCTGGCGATGCCCTAGGGTCCTTAGATGACCACCCCATCGGTTAGTAGAAACATCTAGTTGTCATGTTGCACAATGCTGCGTGGACGATGTTGGTTCTGAAAATTGGAAATAAATAATTAGTACCTGAGTTCTCTAAAGGCAAATTTATTATTTAGACCACCAGAAATTTAAATTTTAACTACTCACCATCTGTCGAAACGAGTCTTGCTCTTTTCGCCATGGATGTCTGCGTGGTCTTCGCTGGTCTTTTGAGAGCCGGGTGTTTCTCCTTCTGGTGACGAAGAAGAGTCCCCTCCGACTTGAAAATTCCACTGCAGACGTCACAGATCTTGACCGCTATGCGGCAATCTCCATGGCGCTTGAAGCTGTCCTTCCTGGTGAATGTACGGCTACAGAATTGGCAGGCCAACATTTTCTGTAAAATAAAATATTTTGACTGAGGAAATGTTCTCGACCCCCCTTTAGGTCTACTACTACTATTATGTGCCTCCGAGATGTGAGTGGAAAAGCGAACATACATCAGCTTTCTCTACTAGCTGTTTGATTCATTTTTTTCTTTCCCTAAATTTAGTTTTTAGCATAACTTAAAGCAAAACTACAGTTTATACATACCCGATAGAGAAATTATTTTTTAAAACAATATTAGATGTATAAAGAATACTTCGTCAGGTTCTAGTTAAAAGATTTATTGTTTAGGTGTTACGTCACTCTACTGTTAAGGAAAATTAATATTTTAAAAATACTAAGTCACTGCGTTTAAACAAAAAAACAAATACTGAAAAAAGAAATGTTCTGAACACTGTCAGCGACTTTTATTATAAAAAGTATGCCTGACCTTAATCTATATAGTTTAAAAATAAAACAGGGTTTAAGACAAAAATACTTTTCTATCCCTCGATCCCGATCCTAATATTACTGTAAATAACTAAAGATTTCATGTTGTTACTTAAACGCGAATTTAAAATCACAATTTTCTGCAATAAGGTTGTAAGACAGGCACATCGACAGACTATTTTGTTTTTCCTGACAAAGCGGCACTACTATTCTTGTAAATATTCAACATTTCATTTTTTTTGCTAATACGTGCATACTACAAAACTTTAAGCTAATATCAATCGGTACTTACTCACAAATTTCACAGTACACTTCCTTCACAAAGAACACTAAAAATGTCTGACAACGAACTTAACGCACACACAAGCAGGTTCAGAAGTCGACTGTGCTTTTGCGAATTGTTGCTTTCCCAATTTTATGCTCTCCCCGCGAGAACCTTATCGGCCGGAAACTGACAGGTCCTAACAAGTTAACAACGCATTTTGCTGTTTAAAATAAAGTTAATAATTTATAATTGTGGGTTTTATTTATCAGTACAAGGTTAATATTTTACAATTAGTTTTCTCTGTGGTTTTATTTATCGACATCCGCTGTTACCACATTCGAGCTAACCTTATCGGCCGGAAATGGAAACCACAACTTCCTAAGTTTCGCGGTACTAATGCATATTTTTGCTGTGTTATTATATAAAATTAAATCAAATAATATTCATAGTTTATATAATTAAATTAAAAATTTCTTGTGCAGAGTGATGTGGAAATTTTGACATCTTATTTTTTGCTGATCACATCCTAGTAAGTTCAGAAGAACTAATGCATATTTTTCTGTTATTAAATCCAATAATATTCATAATTTATATAATTAATTGAAAATTTACTATACAGAGTGATGTAAAAATTTTTAAATCCAATTTTTTACTACCCGTCGAGATTTTTGAAAAATAATTTAACAAATCGAAAGGTCTGCTCCTCCACTATCCCCCATACGAATTTCGTCCCTCCCCCTTCAGCCGTTAGGTCGCTAATCGCAAAAATCTATATCTCCGGAACCAAAGGGCCGATCCACACCATTCTTTTTTTAAACGCCTTCTGACACCGCCCCGAACACATGACGTATTTTTAATTTTTATTCGGACGCTTGATAAGTGACAGTTGACATTTCTTAAATGACAGGTGACAGCTGACATGCTTTTACGCATGTCTTATAACGCCATTTTGAACACGTGACGTATGTCAGTTTTTAATTTTGACATTTGACAAGTGACATTTGACATTTGACAGCTGACATTTATATTGCTGACGTAAGCTCCACTGACGTAGACTTCGATGACGTACTTGAAATTTACTCATGCGCAAAGGTGGCCGAGATATGACGTCATAGATCACAAGATAAGATCCCACCGGTGGACGGCGTGATGGTGAAGCCCTCTTCTATCACTACTTTTAATATCCTTCTAGATATTTTTTTTGAGTTGGTCAGCTTTAAAACTTGTGTTAAGTATTTAATATTACATATTTTTTGCTGGTATATGTAATTATATTCGATTAGATTTTTTTTAAATTCTGGTGTTTTACATAATTTGAATATAAAACTCGTTTTGCGGTAAACCAATACGTTTCCCCTTGCACAATAATTATCACATTTATTATTTTTATATGGTTTTTGTAAAGGAAATTGCTGGTTTTTGTATAAAAATGTGTGGTTTACCACGTGAAATAACTAGCGACTTTTAAAAATTTATTTTCATAATATATAATGTTGGGTATATTTATTCCACTTGGAATTTTTCCGCGGCGTTTTATCAGTTCTTTATTTTATAGTTTTTTGATATCGTAGTAATTGCGTTCTACCTAGACATTAAGTTTGCTTGGGTTTGCTAAGCAGGAGGTAATACTATTATAGTTTCTTCCAAGTTAAAATTTTTTAATTTTACCAGAAATTAATTGTTTTTGTAACTTAATCTTTTGGATCGCTTGGAATGCTTATTATATATAGCCATCTATGGATATGAACGTTTTTGAATAACTTAACTTCTTATCTGCCGGTATAATCTTGCTCTTTTTTAATAAGCTTCAATTTATTAACTATTCTTCTATAACCATCTGAACCTAGCTATTACCTAAGCACTGAACTACTAAACTGCTTCGAAGACTGTTAAAAAAACAGACTCTGTTTCCGAAAATCACTTAAATGCCTAACCGCTCAACCGCTCAACCCCTCAACCGCTCAATCGCGCAACCATTCAAGCGCTCAACCGCTCAACCCCTCAACCGCTCAACCGCTCAACCGCTCAACCGCTTAACCGCTCAACCACTCAACCGCTCAACCACTCAACCACTCAACCGCTCAACCTCTCAACCGCTCCACCACTCAACCGCTCAACCATTCAACCGCTCAACAGCTAAAAACATATGTTATTTCGAAAAACAACTAATAAAAATCATTATGAATCATTTCGAAACCATGTAGTGAACCACCCTTAATATTAATCCGTTCTGAAAAATATATAGCTCTTTAATAATCTAATACCCTCATATATTTAAATTTTTATATCTTCTCCTATACCATTTTGAATATCTAATACTATTATTCCATGCTCGCCTCTTATCATTTTTTTAATCAGCTAATTAATTCTTAGTAATTTCTTATCTAATAATAATCTTTCCCACTAAAAATATCCTTAATATTCTACCCCAACTCCTCTAACACGCCGGTGGACTGAACGGTTGCCGAAAGTGAAATTTTGTATTTTGACGTTTGACAAGTGACAGGCGACAGTTGACATATCTTAAATGACCGGTGACAGCTGACATCCTTTTACGCATGTCTTATAACGCCATTTTGAACCCGTGATGTATGTTAAATTTTTATTTTGACGTTTGACTAGTGACAGGTGACAGTTGACAAATCTTAAATGACAGGTGACAGCTGACATACTTTTACGCATGTCTTATAACGCCATTTTGAACACGTGACGTATGTTAAATTTTTATTTTGACGTTTGACAAGTGACAGGTGACAAGTGCCACGTGGCATTTGACATTTGACAGCTGACATTTATATGGTTGACGTAAGTTCCACTGAGGTAGACTTCGATGACGTACTTGAAATTTACTCATGCGCAAAGGTGGCCGAGATATGACGTCATAGATCACAAGATACGATTCCCCCGGGTGGCGGGTGATGGTGAACATACCATCTCCCCCTACTAACCTTTATATATTATTATTCTTTTTTTTTTCTAAAAATACTTAGGTTGCTATTCTGTAGTTCTTATTTAAATGTTTGTTTAGAATACATTTTCTTTTAATATTTTACTAGTTTTAAAAATAGTTTGGTATTATTCTATGAAATAAAGACTAAAAAAAATTCCCTGTTTGTGTTTTAATCCCGGCATTAATTCTGGGATCCCGGGATTAGAAAAAAATCAATCCCGAAATCCCGGGATCGCAATATTGACCAGCATTGGATCCCCTAATATAAATACATAAGCATAACATAACCTCTCCTACACTTGAAATATTATGATCTTCACTCGTCATTTTTGTAAAAACTGGCAAATGTCTTGTGTTGGCGATAAATATCGCATGCCATATCGTATGGATAAGTCGTGTTGGAAACATTTTTATTTGTTGTGTCGCTTACATGTCGTGTAGCTCCGTGAGGGCCATAGTATAAAACTTAGTTTTATACTATGAATTTGTTTCTGAGTTTTTTCGCAAATTTATAAAGATAAGGCAATATTAGAGCGTTCTTTCGACAATAATAGAACTAATTTCATTTTAGCAACCCGTTCCAAGATGAAAATCATTTGGAAACCAAGCAAATCGCTGAAATATCAAAGTAATTTATACGTTTTTAATGACGACTTATTAACAATGACGGGATCAAAAACATAACTGATCAACTAGAATATCTTAATTTAAACCAGTACTAAATATTAAACCTTCTTAGTGAATCTGAACGCTTGTGTTCAGATCTAATCATAAGATAGGATGTTCTGTTCTTGCAACTCCCTCAATGACGACCCCGCATTTTCAAACTTTTCTTTATCCCGGCTCCCCAATTATTGCATTGTTCGCATAGAAACAATCGGTATTCGGGATCATTTGCTCTTCTGTAAATACATGGGCAAAGATTAGGACATGGGTATATGAATATCCCTCATACGGAATTTTCATACACGAACAACGCAACGTACGTGGGGGGTCGGGATTGTGAACCAGTAGCAAAAAATATGCTGTTTGCCATTTAGTAAAAACGTACTGTAATAAAAAAACCTTTTCACACATCTGCTATTTCCAACCATGACTGCAAACTAAAAAGCATAAAACACATTTCTTGAATCTGAACCCATAGGAAAAATATTGAAAATGCGGAATCATTTTTGAGGAAGTTTCCTTATGTGTTGCCACAACTTACTGTCTCTCCAGCCCGAGATTGTCCACTGTTTTGAGCTTCCTATAGCATAGCAAACCCGTGGAGGAACAGAACATACTGTCTTTTTTCAGCCCGTATAAAGCATTAACGTTTTTTTCGTATCTTTTAAAAATTTTAATAAATAAATGTATGTAATGTATTTTTAAATTCAATTTAACACGATATTAAAGTTATGCCAAATATGTCCCTTTTTCCAGAGAACTGCTATATTTCAATATATCTAGAAGAAATAAATACTCAGGTAACCATTCACCTAAAAGCAAATTCAAAAATTAACGCAGGCATGCAATATACAAAATCATAAAACTCAATCACCACATGACCAGGCTTATCTCAAAATACAATTGTACTTGAACGAGTCACTAAACAACAAATACAAACAAATGAAATAAATTTAACCAGCATTAATTACAATACTGCGGTTTTCAAAAATCTTTAAAATTGCTGTGTTTTTGGGTATCATCACTTTTAAATCTTGCACAGCCACCCGCAAGAAAATAATTTAAAATTTGCCCGGACGGGTCAACTTAACAATGCTTCCAATTACTCTAAGAAAGAAAATAATTTTGTAATTTGTAATTTTATTTCAATTTTGCACTATTTTTAGACGGCCTATTAAAAACACGTACTATACAAGAACAATCTTCCCTACAATGCATTATTTTTATTAAGCTGTAATATAAAATACTTCTGCAGTATTTTGCACCAATTTTTTTAAATTTTGCACCTTCCAATAAAAAGATTTATTTTAGTTACTAATTTCTCCTAAAATTTAATTCTTGATAAAAGTTGGTGTAAGAGAAATTAATTAAGACAAAGTGTTTGTGAAAAATAATTTTTTTTTTATATCGGTACAAAAGAAACTAAAAGCATAAAAAACATCAACAGAAATATGCGCTAGGCGAGTGCTGAAAATTATAAGAGTAGAAAATGAGCATTCCGTGCGAGTGGTACACTATACTTTTTCTACGACTACTAGTGTAGAAATTAGATTTCTTGAATTTTTATGTTTTTAAATTAGAATTTAAAAATGTTTGCGAGTGCGAGTGGTACACAATACTTTTTCTACAACTTCTATGTGTTAGACTTCTTGAATTTTTGTTTTTAAATTATAATTTAAAAATGTTTAAATTAAGACCAAATAAGTAAATTCAGTGTTCCTCCATGATTTCAGATGATGTCGATTGAATAAATTCTTCCGAATGGCTTTCGTTCATATTTCCGTTTTTAAAAAAGGCGAAGGCTCCCTATTGAAAACTGAACACAACGCTTTAAACACACACACTTAGTCAAACGTTAACAGGCGTTCCCGCGGTTCCCTGGGTCAACTTAACAATGCTTCCAATTACTCTAAGAAAGAAAATAATTTTGTAATTTGTAATTTTATTTCAATTTTGCACTATTTTTAGACGGCCTATTAAAAACACGTACTATACAAGAACAATCTTCCCTACAATGCATTATTTTTATTAAGCTGTAATATAAAATACTTCTGCAGTATTTTGCACCAATTTTTTTAAATTTTGCACCTTCCAATAAAAAGATTTATTTTAGTTACTAATTTCTCCTAAAATTTAATTCTTGATAAAAGTTGGTGTAAGAGAAATTAATTAAGACAAAGTGTTTGTGAAAAATAATTTTTTTTTTATATCGGTACAAAAGAAACTAACAGCATAAAAAACATCAACAGAAATATGCGCTAGGCGAGTGCTGAAAATTATAAGAGTAGAAAATGAGCATTCCGTGCGAGTGGTACACTATACTTTTTCTACGACTACTAGTGTAGAAATTAGATTTCTTGAATTTTTATGTTTTTAAATTAGAATTTAAAAATGTTTGCGAGTGCGAGTGGTACACAATACTTTTTCTACAACTTCTATGTGTTAGACTTCTTGAATTTTTATGTTTTTAAATTATAATTTAAAAATGTTTAAATTAAGACCAAATAAGTAAATTCAGTGTTCCTCCATGATGTCGATTGAATAAATTCTTTCGAATGGCTTTCGTTCATATTTCCGTTTTTAAAAAAGGCGAAGGCTCCCTATTGAAAACTGAACACAACGCTTTAAACACACACACTTAGTCAAACGTTAACAGGCGTTCCCGCGGTTCCCTGGGGCAACGGCGATTTTGTTTCGTCTCGTCTTATTATGTTTTAAAATAATATCGAAATAAGATTATTGAAGTATTACTTTGGTTCATTTCCGCATCTCTAGGCCGATGGAAATGAAAAATCGTAGTAAATGGGTCATATTATATATTTATTATTAAGTTAGCAATGTGGCTATTAACATGTAGTCGTAAAAAACAAATTTTTCGTCATATACAAACTTTTATCGTAGGTAATATCATAAGCGCATCTAATTTTTTCAAACGAATTCGAAAAAATAAGTTGCTAAGCACTTTATTTGAACCAATTTGCATGAGTGCTGGTAACTATAATAATCCGAGTCGAAGGCGACCTGCTTGAATGTTATTTGCTAAAAAAAAATTGCTTAGGAACGTATTTGTAATTTTTTTTACATGAAAAATTACATGCACGAGTAGTGGTATTTTATAAAACGGCCTTTGCTGAGTAAAGCACCACAAATTCGTTTGTCTCAGGTAATATTACTTTTATATAATTTTTGTTGACATCAGCTTCGCCGCGGGTAAAAAATCGAATAAATTGCTGACACGAACTATCAAACAATTTTTCTACTTAAAAATCATTTTGACATAGAAGTTGTCGCTTATAATTGGTCCAGATTAAAACGAAGGAAATAATCAAAATTAATATTAAAGAGGTACAATTTTACCGGTAAAATCATTTGATTGTTATGAAAGTTTGTTGCTTATTGTTGTACGAAAAAAACATCAGATGAAGCTTTGGAAGGTAATAAATAAATTAGGAAAAACAAAAGAATTTATTCTTTTTTTCATGCACAATATTAAGAATACAGTTACTATAGTTAAAAGCTTGACTTTAATTATTTTTCAAACGAAGTTAAGTTGGAAGTTGAATTTGTGGTGAAACAAACCGTAATAAGTTTTCGTCATTTTCCCGTAAGTTTTGTACAAAGTTTTTGTGATGGTCTAAATCTAGATGGAGAAACGAAGTATTTTTTTGTTAGTGCAGATATCGCAGAAGAACGGTGCAAATACTTTGTTATCTTAAATTTTTAAGTTGCCAGGCTTTTTTCCTCTTTGACCAAATATTTATCCATATCGTCAAATTTTTATATCAAATAAAAATTTGCCAATAAACTGTTAAAAATAACCTGTTTGTCTTTATGTTTGGTTCCCCCTTTTTCATTAATTTTAGGAACAACCTTACATGGCACAGACTCTTGGTTACATGATTCTTTGCCGGTCAATGGCTTGCTAGAGCACTTGCGCCTTCTTGCGTTGTTCTGGAGAATGAATGATGTTATGAATGAACAAACCTGAACAAACCTAAATCGTAATCAGGCTTCTCAAATACAAGTCAACTGCTTCTGACAACTACTGCCAGACCTTTTGTATTGTATTGTATTGTATTAAATGGGGTCGTTCGGCTCTGGTAGCCCTACATCACTTCGACCGAGTTGGATCTTTTGTGAATACCCTATATTATTTACCCAACAATTCCCAAACTTTTCGCGAAGTTTAGGATGTTTCTGGGGGCGCATTTTAATATATCTTCGGGCGTGAGAAACGCTCCCTCAAGATATTGCAGCCTGTGACGAGTTATTACTCTGCATTCACAGAGCAAGTGTTCGGCAGTTTCATCTGCTTCGTTACAGAATCTACAGTGTTCTTCATCAGTCTTTCCCATCTTTTTGAGGTGATACCTCCAAGGGTCGTGTCCAGTAAGAAGGCAGGTAACCAGTCTAAGTTCATTCTTTTGAAGCTCGAGGAGAATTTTTGTGTAGTCAGGCCGATAACTAATCATTCTCTTTGCCTGTCTTTGTCCTGGAGCGTTCCTCCAATGGGCTGTTTTCTGTTCTTTTTCCCATTCCCTGAGGCTTTCCGTACGGTGACCTCTAGTGATGCCGCAGAAGGGTTCAGGTCCGTAAAAAGGTGCCTGTGCTCCTTCCTTAGCAAGTTGGTCAGCAATTTCATTGCCTTCCACATTTTTGTGGCCCGGCACCCACATTAGAGTTGTACTATTGTTTTTTGCCAGTTGGTTGAGGGATTGTCGGCAGTCCCACGCCAGTTTGGAGTAGAAGGTACATGAAGCTAGTGCCTTTATAGCTGCCTGGCTGTCCGATAGAATGTAGATTTTTGCACCTTTAAGGCCTTTGTTGGCACATTCGGTGGCGCATAAATCTATCGCGTGTATTTCTGCTTGAAAGATGGAAGGTGCTTTGCCCAGAGGCTTTGAAATTCGGCATTTTGGCCCAAAGACCCCCGCTCCCACCCCCTCTGCCATCTTTGATCCATCTGTGTACCACACTAGTGAACCTTTCTCAAATTGCAGCGCTGTTTCGCTCATACTTCGACGGTCTTTTATAACCACTTGAAAAGAGCGCTGAAAGTCGCACACTTTTGGCATTGAATTAATTGGTTTGGTCATATCCTCTAACTGGAAGTCTTTTAGTATTTTGAGGTGACCAGTCAGATCTCCTGACTGAAGTTTTGTTGTTTGGGTAACTCTTAAGGCACTTGTCAGTGCTTCCGTCCTTACAGATAAGTGTAGTGGAAGAAAGTCTAGCATTGCCTCCAGAGCTATAGACGGGCAAGTTTTTATTGCACCCGTAATACCCAGACAGGCAAGCCTTTGTAATTTTGTCAGCTTCCTTTGCGTTGTAATTTCCTCTGTTTTTGTCCACCACACCACCCAGATAACACACTTGGTTTTCAATCTGCTGATATTGCGTCGGCCGGCATTCGAAAACGAAGTACTTATTTCGAAGTGCTTAAAAACCACGTATTATTCGCTAATTTTGTCCAGTTTCGATGAATAACTGCTTAAAAAGTTACGGCCGTCATTCGTAAAATAAGCACTTGCCTTGTATGCCTAAGGAGTGATTTTTTTACATTTCCTTAAACCTGAATGTTAAAATCAGCGCATGAGGTGCACGTCGAATAATTACATTTTGTGCGATTCAAACCAAGCGCTTCAAAAACGTTGTAATTCCGAATGCAGGCAATTGTTCAATGGAAAGCGCCTTAAAAGCGAAAAAAGTGAATAGAGCACGGGTCAACCGACTGGCAATACGGGATTCTGTTTTATCGATTGCTTTGCAGCCAATCAACAAATAGAATTCTCAGCGGCCGTCCGCGTCGGCCATTTCCATAAAAAACGGTAACACGGTTACGGTCGCTTCTGTTTCTTTGTGGTGGTGCAAAAAAAATAAAAGGGTTGTGGTGCTGTTGGTAGCAGAACATATTGAACATGAGGTTAGTAAAATTTATTAGCCCTAAATTAAATCATCATGCATGTTACGCCGGCAGTAATGGGATATGTTTGAGATATGGCTTGATGTACTTGGTCCTGCATGGAAACCACCGACCCACGCCCCATAAGCTTTTTATAACTATTTTGTTTAATTTTAAGGAACCTTCGAATGTTTTGATGAAATTTAAGTACTCGTACAGCATACAAATTCTACATAATAAACATATCTAAAATAAATCAAATCCTTACCTGTAAGATAAATAAATTCCATATTTATAAAACTGTCAAGTGCGAGTCAAGTCCTGTTGCTTTTTTTATATGGACGTATTCTCAATTATTAAAAAAGACGCAGGGTTGGAAAAATGATCTTTTGGCCTATTGCATGGTGAATGCAAAAAACCTTTTTTTTGTTAGTATAATAATGTTTAATGACATGGAAAATGAAGTTTCATAAGTAATAGTTGTGTTTTGGACTTCCCTTATCTTTATTTTATTCTAACACGACGTTTCGCCTAATGGGTATTTGCGAATACTCGAAAACGCCCGGAGATATCACACCATGCGGAATGTGTTAGAATACAATAAGCACAATGGAAGTCCAAAACACAACTAATAATAATAATATTATTATTATTACGACATTTATTGGTTTCCCAATATACATGAGCTTTTATTTTTAAATAACAATAACACATAAAATTAATAATTATGATCCTGAGATAAAGACGAAGTTTAAATAGATCTAAAGAGAAACATCTATTCTTACACTTAACCCTTATGGGTGGGTTAAGTATACTATTTTTGTAAACTTGAGGAGTGCTTTTTATATATCCATCTCGATTTCAATTTTTATTTGTTGCTTAAGTATATGAACAGCATGTCTGGCAAATTTTTAATTTACTAAGTAGGCACCTAATATAAATATATATATATATATATATATATATATATATATATATATATATATATATATATATATATATATATATATATAGGGTAGTTGTTGCTGACTAGTTAGGAAGTACTTGAACTATTGGGTTGCGCAGCAAATGAAAGAATACTCTTTAAAGTTGTTCCAAGCTTTCGAAAATATTTATTTTCATCTTCAGGGAGACTAAAAAGAATTACTAGTATTAAACATGGTTCTTATGATATTAACCATTGTTTTGAGTGAGCTTGTAAGCAGGTTTATTACTTACAACTTAATTGAGGATGTTCATTAAAGGTGTTAAAGTATTATCCAGGGAATCAGTGAAGTCCTCCAGAGTGAGATCGAAAACCAAGCGTCATGAATTACTTAATTATTCTAAATTTACATTTATTACACAATAGCACAGACAAATTAAAATTACATGAAAGTCATTCATTAAAAAAAATTCTTTAAAAATTAAAAATCATTTCTTTCTCAGTTTTTTGAAATTCATTTTGGCCATGCAGCACGAGATAACAGACTGATTTGTTTGAGCGGGAAACTCACTATGGACTGTCAGAAGTCAAATATTAGCGACATCTGTGTATTATTTTAAATTATATGCGAAACATGATTGCAGAAGTCTGTAAAATTAGGTGTATTATTTACCCTGTTGAGATAACTTGTTGGATTTATATTACGGTCAGGAAGTAAACCCTAGCGGGTGAATTTAAAAGCTTATTGAACTGAGACATCTATGAATTTCAATTAGAATTATTTGTAATTTGATAAAAAGATTTTGTTATATGTAGGAAATGGGTAAGTATTCTTGAATTTGTTGTGAAGGAAAAAAAATAATTTTTATTATACAATCAATTGTCATTATACTTGAATCTCAGAGTCGTTCAAACGATGATCCTTGTCTAAAAATAATAGATATGAATATATTTCACTTAGGTGTTTGATATCGGTTTTTTTATTTATGCAATTAGGTTCTTGTGTAATAAAGGCCATTTCAAGAAAAGATCTTTTTGAGTTATTTTTCTGTGTAGCAAGTATCTTGGTTAAATTATAATCAAAGTTATGTAGTAAGTTATTAGCGTGTTCTGCCAGAGCACACCTCTCTGGATTAGCGATGGGTCGTTCACGAACGAGTCGTTCAATTTTCAAAGAGTCGCGAATGAGCCGCTCCCATCAACTGAACGATACGTTCACCGCTCGTTAGACTATTGGCTCGCTCTCGCAGCACTCTCGTCCGTCCGTAGAAATTCCACTCCACGCTCTCGCGAGTTTCAGACAACTTAGAGAGCGCGAGAGCAGAGAGCGCGAGCGGCTCCGACGTGTAATATACGAACGAGAGTGGTGGAGCATCTAGCGGCCTATGATAATACATTACACAGTTTGTACGTCTTTCGTATTACTATTATTTTACGATTAACGATTAATTACTTTGCCGCAAACCTGCAACAACGTTTTTTAACGGCGTATACTGCGGGTAGTTTATAACTTTGAAATCCATATTACATAATCATTATCTAATCTACAATAAAACCATTTTTGTTAATATGTATTTACTTTTATTTTGAACATTTAACAAATAAAAATTTTAATCATTCCAATATTTTAATTAATTTTATTTAATTTATTTGTTATGTATATTATTTTTCTTTGAAGCCGTCGCGCCACAACCAGGCAGCGGGCCGTCGGCAGTCGTAAATGTGTAATTCACATCCGCGTTTTATGCTCCCTTTTATGCACACGAACAAGTGCAGGTGTCACGTTAAAGTAAAGAGCTCCGCGATTCGTTCAATCGAACGACTCCTTGCGAACGACTCTTCCAAGTGAGCTGAACGAGTGAGCGGGCTCTCTTGAAAATGAACGAATGACCCATCGCTACTCTGGATGCAGTCTACAATCACTCTTGTGTGCTGTGATTCTGTCGGCCAATGGTCTTGTTGTTTGGCCTATGTATATTTATTCACAGTCTGTACAAGGGATGCTGTAAACCACATCTCTTCTTCGAGTAAGACGGACCTTGTCTTTAAGCCTGGAGTGCACCGAAGAAATTGTGAGTACTGGTTTGTTCGCGATTTTGACATTGACTACCTGATTTATTATTCTGGACAGCGCCGGAGTTATCTCTCTAATGTAGGGAAGTGATATGAATTTAGTAGTTTGCGTCACTTCAGTTGTATTATTGTTATTATTTATTAAGTTATGTTCATTTAATATAGGTATGTTAATGGCAGGAGTGCTGAACAAAATTCTATTAATCAGCTTGGGCGGATATGAATTACACAGGACCACAAATGGGAACCGAAAAAAGTCCTTTGGCGAGATTGATATTCTATATGTATTTTGGTGCGCTGATTACGAATCCGAGGTCCATATAACCCCATCACATCACGTTCAAGGTCATTTGAAGGTCAAATGCATATATTACGGAAAAACACAAAAAATCTGACCACGGATTCGGAAAGAGCGGGAAATTTTACCTCCAAATATGTAGTTTTCAGTTTTTCCAACATGACCCTCCAAGGTCATCTGGGGGTGAAATGACTCACCGATAGACCAAATTCTTATTTCCCATATAGGTACATCATCACAACTACAGACTTTTACGTACAACTTAGTCAGGTATCTTTAGTTTTTTTGACGCGCTGATTACGAATCCGAGGTCCATATAACCCCAGCACGTCACTTTCAAGGTGATGATGTATATGGGAAATAAGAATTTGGTCTATCGGTGAGTTATTTCACCCCCAGATGACCTTGGAGGGTCATGTTGGAAAAACTAAAAACTACATATTTGGACGTAAAATTTCCCGCTCTTTCCGAATCCGTGGTCAGATTTTCTGTTTTTCCGTAATATATGCATTTGACCTTCAAATGACCTTGAACGTGATGTGCTGGGGTTATATGGACCTCGGATTCGTAATCAGCGCACCAAAATACATATGGGATATCAATCTCGCCAAAGGACTTTTTTCGGTTCCCATTTGTGGCCCTGTGTTATCGATGAATAATTGAGCCAGGATATCTAAGTTTTTTTATGTAGAGATGGATCTGAGATTTTTAGAATTCTTGATTTCATTTGTTTAACCAGATTCACTTTCATATTATGTTTATGATACGAGAAATAATTCAGGTATCGTCCTGAGCTGCAAGGTTTCCTGTACCAATCTATCACGATTTTGTTGTTGTGAGTTCGTGTGAATTTGGTATCTAGGAAAGGAACCGAGCAGGTAGGGTCTTCGGTTTCTATAGTGAACTGGATGTGTTGATCGAAATCATTTAAGGTTTCTAGTATCTCGTTAATTCCATTTTGTGGTAGTGCTACAATTATATCATCCACGTATTTTTTTAAAAAAAGGGGATTAAAGGAGAGAACAGGAAGAACTGTGTCCAGCAATTCGTCCATCACATACGTTGCATACGTTATATTAACTAGATCCGACAAGGGCAATGTAACTGTTATCATGGAAAAAGAACAATATTTACAACTCTCCAATGAATTAATCCAGAAGGATGAATCTTACATCAGTTTACCACGAGACCCCACACTTTCGATTCAAAGAAAGTGTAATGAATTAATTAAACAATTGTAAAATACAGGACAAATAGATGAGGCCACAAGGAAAAAGCTTACAAGTTACAAGAGTACATCTCCAAAATTTTACTCATTACCTAAAATCCACAAACCAACCTTGTCTGTCAGGCCAATTGTAGCTTCAATTGGTGCACCCACGGAATTTATCGCAATTTTTATAACCGAAATCCTCACAAAAGCATATGACTTCGATAATGATTATTATATTAAAGACTCTTTCCAAGTCTATGAAAAATTTAACCAATTACAGCTTCCTGATGGTTATGTGGTTGCAAGCCTCGATGTTGTCTCTCTTTTCAGAAATGTTTACTATGATGCTGCACACAGGACCATCTATAAGTGTTGGTACCGCATTAGTAACTATTGTAATACAGACACAGACAGAGACTCCTTTCTTAGATTAATTGAATTTCTTTTTGATAACACATATTTCTCATTTGACAACAAATACTATAAACAAACTTTTGGTACCCCAATGGGATCTTCTGTCTCTCCTATACTTGCAACGTATGTGATGGACGAATTGCTGGACACAGTTCTTCCTGTTCTCTCCTTTAATCCCCTTTTTTAAAAAAAATACGTGGATGATATAATTGTAGCACTACCACAAAATGGAATTAACGAGATACTAGAAACCTTAAATGATTTCGATCAACACATCCAGTTCACTATAGAAACCGAAGACCCTACCTGCTCGGTTCCTTTCCTAGATACCAAATTCACACGAACTCACAACAACAAAATCGTGATAGATTGGTACAGGAAACCTTGCAGCTCAGGACGATACCTGAATTGTTTCTCGTATCATAAACATAATATGAAAGTGAATCTGGTTAAACAAATGCAATAAAGAATTCTAAAAATCTCAGATCCATCTCTACATAAAGAAAAACTTAGATATCCTGGCTCAATTATTCATCGATAATTCATATCCGCCCAAGCTGATTAATAGAATTTTGTTCAGCACTCCTGCCATTAACATACCTATATTAAATGAACATAACTTAATAAATAATAACAATAATACAACTGAAGTGACGCAAACTACTAAATTCATATAACTGCCCTACATTAGAGAGATAACTCCGGCGCTGTCCAGAATAATAAATCAGGTAGTCAATGTCAAAATCGCGAACAAACCTGTACTCGCAATTTCTTCGGTGCACTCCAGGCTTAAAGACAAGGTCCCTCTTACTCGAAGAACAGATGTGGTTTACAGCATCCCTTGTACAGACTGTGAAAAAATATACATAGGCCAAACAACAAGGCCATTGGCCGACAGAATCACAGCACACAAGAGTGATTGTAGACTGCATCCAGAGAGGTATGCTCTGGCAGAACACGCTAATAACTTACTACATAACTTTGATTATAATGCAACCAAGATACTTGCTACACAGAAAAATAACTCAAAAAGATCTTTTCTTGAAATGGCCTTTATTTCACAAGAACCTAATTGCATAAATAAAAAACCGATATCAAACATCTAAGTGAAATATATTCATATCTATTATTTTTAGACAAGGATCATCGTTTGAACGACTCTGAGATTCAAGTATAATGACAATTGATTGTATAATAAAAATTATTTTTTTCCTTCACAACAAATTCAAGAATACTTACCTATTTCCTACATATAGCAAAATCTTTTTATCAAATTACAAATAATTGTAATTGAAATTCATAGATGTCTCAGTTAAATAAGCTTTTAAATTCATCCGCTAGGGTTTACTTCCTGACCGTAATATAAATCCAACAAGTTATCTCAACAAGGTAAATAATACACCTAATTTTACAGACTTCTGTAATCATGTTTCGCATATAATTTAATATAATACACAGATGTCGCTAATATTTGACTTCTGACAGTCCATAGTGAGTTTCCCGCTCAAACAAATCAGTCTGTCATCTCGTGCCGCATGGCCAAAACGAATTTCAAAAAACTGAGAAAGAAATGATTTTTAATTTTTAAAGAATTTTTTTTAATGAATGACTTTCATGTAATTTTAATCTGTCTGTGCTATTGTGTAATAAATGTAAATTTAGAATAATTAAGTAATTCATGACGCTTGGTTTTCGATCTCACTCTGGAGGACTTCACTGATTCCCTGGATAATACTTTAACACCTTTAATGAACATCCTCAATTAAGTTGTAAGTAATAAACCTGCTTACAAGCTGACTCAAAACAATGGTTAATATCATAAGAACCATGTTTAATACTAGTAATTCTTTGTAGTCTCCCTGAAAATGAAAATAAATATTTTCGAAAGCTTGAAACAACTTTAAAGAGTATTCTTTCGTTGGCTGCGCAACCCAATATTTCAAGTTCACTATATATATATATATATATATATATATATATATATATATATATATATATATATATATATATATATATATATATATATATATATATATATATATATATATATATATATATAGAACGACTGTTGATTTTCTTGGGGTAGCGGTCTCGGGCCGAAGTAAAACTCTTTTTTCACAAACGCCAAACTTTCGGAAATTTATTTTTTCCTTTTTCAAGGCTACAATAATGGAAATTATTACATGATGGCTTATATGTATGGCTTTCTTTTTATTAAAAAACATAAAAAGAACAAAGGAAAATACTTACATATAAAAAGGATCAGGAAGTTATGGTCAATTTCAATTTACTTACGTGCAAATTGAGTAATACGCTGGTAATATGTTTGTTTAATAAGTAATTGTAATTTTTGATAATTTTAAGAAATTAAGATAAAATTTTAACTTAAAATGTAACTAATGATGCCTTACTTAAGTAATTGTAATTTTTAATAATTTTAAGAAATTAAGATAAAATTTTAACTTCAAATGTAACTAATGATGCCTTACTTATTAAACAAACATATTACCAGCGTATTACTCAATTTGCACGTAAGTAAATTGAAATTGACCATAACTTCCTGATCCTTTTTATATGTAGCTATTTTCCTTTGTTCTTTTTACGTTTTTTTAATAAAAAGAAAGCCATACATATAAGCAGTCATGTAATAATTTACATTATTGTAGCCTTGAAAAAGGAAAAAATAAATTTCCGAAAGCTTGGCGTTTGTGAAAAAAGAGTTTTACTTCGGTCCGAGACCGCTACCCCAAGAAAATCAACAGTCGTTCTATTCAACTGTCGGTCAAGACTACCATTCCCAGTATATATATATATATATATATATATATATATATATATATATATATATATATATATATATATATATATATATATATACTGGAAAGTACAAGTAATTATTAAACAGGTAGAAAATAACATTGTTCCTAAATACGTGAGTAAGTGTATATCCAACATACAGTATTGTGTTGTGTGCAAAAATTATGACCTTTTGCAAGCACTGATCGGGTTTTATATATTATATTCAAATTCTAGTGACCCTCGATCGCCTTTATGCAAAAATATTTAAATATCCCGCTAAACGGGTTTGGGCGCTTATAGTTCATAACCTGCTAGTAAAAAAAAATGTAAAAAAAAAGTTTTTTGGGATTCCATGAACGTTTAATGTATGTGGTTATATAGCCATATAACAGATTTTTTAGTACATAATATGTTTATACCTTTTACGTTTATGTTCTTTTTCCCCTTCCACCTTCCCTGTCCATGCTGTTACGTAAATATAATTTGATAACACTTTCTGCTTCTTTTTCGGTAGCATTCCTCGACAAACAATTTCTTCTTACAGCAACTAAAAATAAAAGTAAACTTACATAGAAAACAAAATGTCCATAATCTCTAAAATACAAGAAGGCATGTAAAAGTAAAAAAAAATTCTCGTACACTTTCTGCCAGTCTCTATGTACCATGCAAAATAATACCGATGGTATGCAGGGAAAAGGACAATCAAGTGGAAACCTTTAGAAACAAAAACAGTATACTACTAGGTGACGCGTTTTTGTGGTAGAAAGAATCTTTTACATCACTCACTACAGGTCTGTAAAATGCCTCTGTAATGACAAGATTTAGGACAGGTTCTTTGGAATATATATATATATATATATATATATATATATATATATATATATATATATATATATATATATATATATATATATATATATATATATGTATATTCCAAAGAACCTGTCCTAAATCTTGTCATTACAGAGGCATTTTACAGACCTGTAGTGAGTGATGTAAAAGATTCTTTCTACCACAAAAACGCGTCACCTAGTAGTATACTGTTTTTGTTTCTAAAGGTTTGCACTTGATTGTCCTTTTCGCTGCATACCATCGGTATTATTTTGCATGGTACATAGAGACTGGCAGAAAGTGTACGAGAATTTTTTTTTACTTTTACATGCCTTCTTGTATTTTAGAGTTGTTGCCTGTTTTGCTTGTCAAAATAGAAGCAATGGCAGATGATATAAAATATCTTCTACTATGCCAGCAAAGCCATACTGTGTCTGATATGGCATACTTGGAGGAATTTAATACATGTCAAAGCTTAGATGACCTTAATTCCTTACAAGATAAATTAAAGGATCAAGAATATTTTTTGAAAGTTGTAAGTATTTCGGGTTTTATTAAGTGATTATGCAATTTTAGATTTGGGAGTGGTTTACAGATTTGTCATATTCCAGTTCAGTTTTAATTCTATAGTAAAATTTAGTTTTAGGTCAGAGTATTTGAAATAGTTGATCGAAAAGATACAGTAGACTCAACTCAAAGAATCATATGTTAACTTTTAAGTGCAACTTTGCAAGTGGAGCTTTTGACTGGACTGGGCGGAATAGTAAGGCACCTTTGTCCAAATTTGTCGAAATTAGGAAATTAATTTTGGGTAAGAGTATATATTATTATATATTTGTTCATTGGTTCGTATTTAGGGAAGATAAAATCCGTTATTTTAAAATAAAATCAGTGACGTCGAAATATGTAACCCTATCGTTGTAGGCGTTATATAGATATTTAAAAAAATATATTTATATGATTAATGTTCGTTTTAAAGTTTTAAAAGTTAAAAAGGCTTCAAAGTACAAAAATGACGAATTATATTTTTTTCCGAATGTCGACACAAAATTGAAGAAACAAATTTATCTGCATTGTGGCCTGTTCACAATAATAGGCGCAAAAGTATTTAGTAATACTTCGCCTGGTGGCGGTCATAATTTTGACGTTATATGCGCTTTTTGATTTAATAAATTTTATGTTCTCGACGCGAATATCAACCATTACATTTGCTTTAATCAGGTAGATAATAAAAGATCCGGGTGCATTCGTGGTGGTTAGAAACTTAATACTTTGTTGTCAGTCCTCGGTCCTCGTCTATGTAAACTTTATTCTCGACCGATTATAGTTAATTTTACAATTTAATAAGCTAAATATGTCAAAAGTAGATCTGACTTCCTATAGTTAACGGTAAAAAATTGATTTCTTTTGAAATTGTATCACTTGTACTTAGGGTTGCGAGGTTTAAATTTGAAAATTACAGGACACAAATTTGAAAAGGGAAGGACAAATAAAAATAAAGAAGGAAATTTTTAATTGAACTCAAACTTACTTTTCTATACAAAAATTAAAAAAAAATGTTATTTTTAACATTGTGTGTAATAAATGGTTAAAAAATCTAAAATGATGCTTTAACAAAATTATTGTTTCGATGAAAAGGAATATTTTTTATCAGACTTGACAGCTTCCAAGAGCTTTTTGTTCTTAATTGCCATACTGCAAAATTCTTTACAGGTTAAATTAAAATTTGTTTTAATCTAAAGCTCCGCTTATACATGGTCAACCAGGAGCCTGTTGCGGCTACCGCTCCAGGCTGCATTGCATAGAGAAAAAATTCTTTCAGAGTCACCATTTCAACCGTATATTGAAAAATCAGATTGTATTACTTTCAAAAAATGTATAATTTCGGCATCATTTGTAAAATCCAGGACATTAGGCGTCCTGGAAGAGGTCTTCGCAGGACGCTTAAATTCAAGCCTCAAATCCAGGACATCCTGCGAAATCCAGGACACCTGGCAACCCTACTTGTACTGGGATCTAATATAACCATGTGGCACACCTTTTTGCTGTAATGAAACTCTGATAAGTACATGTTTTGTACATTAAAAAATTAAACTTCTACATCAAGCTTGTTGTGTCCTAAGATTAGGTAAAGAATAAACAAAATGTATTTTTCTATAATTCAGAAGATTATGGCATTTTTCAAATTACTCTTTAACATTTTTAATGTACATACTTGTCTCTTTAATATGATACACTAGCATTTTATGTAATATGACCCTAAAAAGATTATGGACATTTTGTTTTCTATGTAAGTTTACTTTTATTTTTAGTTGCTGTAAGAAAAAATTGTCGAGGAATGCTACCGAAAAAGAAGTAGAAAGTGTTATCAAATTATATTTACGTAACAGCATGGACAGGGAAGGTGGAAGGGGAAAAAGAACATAAACGTAAAAAGTATAAACATATTATGTACTAAAAAATCTGTTATATGGCTATATAACCACATACATTAAACGTTCATGGAATCCCAAAAAACTTTTTTTTTACTAGCAGGTTATGAACTATAAGCGCCTAAACCCGTTTAGTGGGATATTTAAATATTTTTGCATAAAGGCGATCGAGGGTCACTAGAATTTGAATATAATATATAAAACCCGATCAGTGCTTGCAAAAGGTCATAATTTTTGCACACAACACAATACTGTATGTTGGATATACACTTACTCACGTATTTAGGAACAATGTTATTTTCTACCTGTTTAATAATTACTTGTACTTTGTGTTATGCAAACACAATACTGTAACAAAATTTGCCATAGTTTGCTTTTGTATATATATTTTTTCTACTTCCAATGTTTTTGCAACGCTCTTATATAGCGAAAATTCTTACCAAATGGAAAACTAAATTGATTTTACGAAAAAGTTATATTTTATAAAGAGTTCTGCTTCTTGACAAAATATAACCTATAAACTTGAAAAACAGTGTAGTGGTCAAGAAACGAAAAAAAATCCGGAATTGATCCTAAAGTCTAAACTTACACACGATTTTTAGTTCTAAGTAACATTTCCTTATTACATTTTGCTCTAAAATAAACTGAAGGCACTTTTCTCTTAGGTCGTCAAAATGTCAGATTTTTCCATTTATAGTATCTGAATTTTTAGGTCAATATTTTTTCAAAAAGCTGAACTTTTTATGAAACATTGACTTTCTAAAAACAATAGTAAAAAAGTTTCCCATTGGTAAGAATTTTTCTGAACACGCTGTATTATAAAAGTGCCAAAATTAAGATCTAAAGTACTGAAATTCCGCCCCTTAAACAAAGTGCAGATTTTGCGAAAATTAGAAGTGCATAACATGCATTAAAATAATTTGAAAAATTGCTATTTTAGAGTGTAATTTAAGCGCAGTAAATATATGCTTCACAAGAAGCGTTTTGGAAGCGCTTTATCTGCAATCATTACACAACGACGCGCGGCCATATTTGCTGGAAAGATACCGCGTATTTTTCAACGGCCGGACGGACGCCGGCTAAATTCGCAAGTACTTCTCCGGTGTCACACTGCTATTTTGGCTATCTGCAATTTCGGCTATCTGGGCAGTGAGGCGTATGTGATAATAGGCATTACAACAGTCAGGTATGACCAATAGATCATTTTGGGTTTCTAGGTGCGAGTTCCAATTCAGCCTTTGGTCAAGGACTGTCCCCAAGTACATGATTTAATCACCGTTCCATTCAGGACTGGAGGTGTCAAATTTAACTTCCTCTTTCTCGTGAAGGGAGCTATGACTGTCTTACTCGGATTGATATTAAGCCCCTCCTGTGAACACCATGTTTTTACTAGGTTTAGGGCAGTTTGCATTCTGGCAGACAGCGTGCCGTCGTGTTTGCCCCTGATTGTTACTACTAGGTCGTCTGCGTATCCTTGAGCATCAAACCCGTTAATTGTCAGATCCATCAGGAGACCATCGACCACCAAAGACCAGAGCAGGGGTG
Organism: Philopedon plagiatum; assembly: GCA_963971165.1. Classification (NCBI taxonomy): domain Eukaryota; kingdom Metazoa; phylum Arthropoda; class Insecta; order Coleoptera; family Curculionidae; genus Philopedon; species Philopedon plagiatum. The sequence continues at coordinate 63,920,190 of OZ020190.1, forward strand.
ATAAAACTCCACCTTGTGGACATTCCTTAACCGCCCTTGGCTGCGTTCTGAAATGAATTACGGTGTAATGTATTACTTTGTAATGTAATATAAATGACGTTTAAACTGTAAACATAATGGATAACATTGTCGAGTTAATTTTTGATCGGCTCTAAATTAACCTTGGGAACTGTCTCTTATCAACCAGCACAAACATAACCCAACTTTTGATAAAATTGTAGTGCTTGTTTTGACACACCTGTGGTGATCTTTGTTGGATTGTCTCCTGAGTAACCTATTAATAAGTTACTCCTTTCGTCTGGAACATGAACGAAAATCGAGATTTACGTATATAAGTATAAATTTTGACATTTCAAATCTGTCTGCGCAAACTCGGTAAAATATTACCCTACTCTTGAGAATGGTAGGAAATGTAGTCCATCACGGCTGTCACCGAGTATTTCAGAACACTGGAAAGGTGAGTTCCAGAGTAATAAAAGTCAATTTATGAACGAGCCTTGTAACAGAAATGTGAGAAATGTATAATTTGTATTGGTTCCTGAACGCAGCCCTGACCATGGTAGTCGCATCTCCCATAGATGCGCTGATTTTACGACTTTTTAGCAAGATTTAATGCATTCTATTGTAGAGGCTGCAGCTCTTTGTATGGATTCATATGAGGTGTTGTCAAACGCCCCCTCTATATCTATGAAAGCACATAGAGCTATTTCTTTGGCAGTAAACGTCTTTTCAATATCTCTTACGAGACATTGTAGAGCATTGGTAGTGGATTTCGCAGGTTGATCGGCGAATTGTTTTAGATGCAACGGAGCTTTGGGGATAATTTCGCTCCTAATATGCTGATCTATTAGTTTCTCTATTGTTTTTAGGAGAAAGGTAGTTAGACTAATGGGGCGATAAGACTTCGGCTCGTCTGGAGGACGCCGTCCAGTCTTTGGAATAAACACCACTTTGACTTTCCTCCAATTTTATGGGATGTAGCTTAGTATAAAACTGGCTTTAAATATCGATTTAAGGTGAGGTAACAGTTCTTCAATTCCCTGCTGCAGTAAAGCTGGGAAAATTCCGTCTGTACCCGGGGATTTATACGTCCAGATTCACTAAGAAAGTTTAAGATTTAGTACTGGTTTAAATTAAGATCTTCTAGTTGACCAGTTATGTTTTGACAAGTTCTTGTCCTGTCGTTGTTAATAAGACGTCATTGAAAATTTATGAATTATTCGGATATTTCAACGATTTGCTTGGTTTTCAAATGATTTTCATCTTGGAACGGGTTGCTAGAGTGAATTTAGTTCTATTATTGTCGAAAGTGCGTACTAAAATTGCCCTTTTCTTTATAAATTTTCGAAAAAGCTCCGAAATAAATTCGTAGTATAAAATTTAGTTGTCTTATTCTTACAGTTGTCAGTTTAAAACTTTTGGTTGTCAAATTAGACCGGACTATCGTTGGAGAATCTGGTTGATAAGGTTTAAAACTATGTATCGCTCATCTTATTTTATTGTCTGTGAAGATTTTGCCTGCCAGGCTTTGCCCATTTCTAGTATAACGATGTGCGTCTCCTATTAAACGTTCCTGTATTTGCTCATCTTCAATAATAGTAGACCCAGGAAAGTGCGTTTCCAGAAGGATCCTTAGACTTTCCTGTGTGGTGTCAGCATAGCCGTTGTCGGTCGGTCTCCTAATAAGGCCGATTCCGTTTGAGTGGTCTTTTGACAGGACCTTCTGAAGACGAATCGCTGGGGTGATTTCATCTATCCCCTCGCAGAATGATCTCCATGTTTTCCTTTTAGACTTTCTTAGTGGTTTATTATATTCGGTTAAGGCCCTGTGATAGTTGTCCCAGTTGGCTAACCTTTTCGCTTCGTTAAAGGCTTTCCTCGAGTTAGTCTTTAATTGTTCAAGTTCCCTATTCCACCATGGCACATCTCTTAGAGTCGCCAATTTTTTGACAGGGCAACTATTTTCGTAGGAAGATATTAATGATCTTTCTAGATAGGTTGAGGCTACGTCTAGTTCCTCTATGGTCTTTGTGGATAGCGGTAGGCCCTCAACTTCCGACTTTAGGTTCTCTTTGTACACGCTCCAGTCGGTCATCTTTGGCACTCTGCATTCGCCCAGGCTGTTGATTTCGGCCGCAATGTCAAATCGGATATGCATGTGATCCGACATCGACAGGTCTTGTGAAACTGGCCAGTTTTTAATTTGGTTGCATATGAATGGGGTGGCTAAAGTAAGATCTAGTACCTCTTTCCTAATCGCATTCATAAAGGTGGGTGTATTTCCTTTATTGATGTCTATATTATTGGACGACAAATATTCTAAAAGATACTCATGTCTGCTGTTGATGTCTATGCTGCCCCATACGGTATGATGTGCATTAGCATCGCAGCTCAGAATTAGTTGTTTGTTCCTTCTGTTGCACCAGTGCACCAGGTTTTGCACTATTGTTGGTGGGGGATCTTGAGTATCCCCTGGGAAATACGCCGAGGCTATTACTGCCTGCCTTTTGCCGGTGTTGGTTGGTATTTCCACCATTGCTGCAGCTAAGTCTCTCGTTATAAACTCTGGAATTGGAACAAAATTAACGTGTCTATTAAACAATAGTGCCGCTCTTGGCTTATCATGAGACGTTGAGTATATTCACTTACATGACTGCGTCCTCTAATCGTGCCTTCATTTACCCAGGGCTCTTGTATCAGCCCTATTTGTAAGTTACTTTTGTAAATCTCCTATTAAGCACGCTTGACGCAGCTTTTGAGTGTTGGAGATTTACTTGTAGGCATCTAAGGCGCCGGTGGTTTTGTTGGGGCGGATTAGTCATTTTGTCCGCCCTTTGTTTTTGGGTCCTTGGGCTTTTTATCACCCTTCGGAGGGTCTTTGGGCTTGTTTCACACTTAGGAGTCCCCTTGGTAGGTTTTTGTACCTTAGGTTTATTAATACCTTTAGGTAGGATTTTTGTGGGTGCCTCTTTAGGTTTTAGGGCACTTTTTGCTGGAGCTTTTTGTTGGCTGCCCGAGGCCCCTGATTCTGCTGCAGAATCGGCCTCCTTTGAGCTGCCGGCTCCTTTGGAGGCTCTTTGTTTTGGTCTAAGCTGAACCTGGCCAAATTTAAAGTTCAGCTTATAGCCTCTTTTTTGAGTTCAGCGGCGGATTTTTGGTCCACCGAGAACGTCATCTCTACTGTGGGGCCCACCGGATTTCTCCGCAGCACCCTCCAGCAGGAGAGGTCAAGGTCATTTTGAGCCTCCAGGATGGCCAGAATTTTCTCATTCGAGTAGTCCTGGCAGTTGAGGAGGTACACGAGGAGTTCGGTGTGGGGCATTTCTGCCTCCTCTAACACTCTTACGTTTACTCCTCCGCCAGGGGTAATGCGCGTGGCTATGCTTTTTAGCCACTCGGCCGTGGCTTTGTTGGCACACATCAGGGCGAGCCAGCCCGGCCTGTAGCGTGAGCTGTGGAAAGTAGGCTTGGTCTTAGCTCCTCTTCCCATCTCCGCAATTTGGCTCATTATGGACTCCTGTATGGCTCCTAGTTGTTCCATTGTCAGAAGTTCTTGTGGGAAGTTAGAGTGGGTTATGCCCATTCTAATACCTCCAGCCGCTTGGCTGTAGGATGGTTGGGTTGGCTGCGGCCCCTATTGGTGGCGTAGTGCCAGCCTTTGGCCCCTTAGCTTTTTTTGAGGGTTTTCCCTCAGGAGTGCACTCCTCTGATCTGGGCCTTTTTGGTCCTTTATCAGAGGCTGCCTTTTGGGTGATGGCGATGGGTTGCAGAGCCCTTGTTCGAGCTTCTTCCCTCTCCATCCCACTCTTCACGAGGTATTTAAACCTCTTTCTGGCAGCTCCAGAGAGCTTCGGCTTCACCCTTGGTTCCTTAAGTTTAAGGTCCTTGAGCGGTTGCCTTAGCTCTTCGTCGCTGCTTCTTAAAAGCTGCTCTTCCGTTTTCTCCTGCAGAGTGGCTGTTGAGGAATTAGATTCCTCTGCGGTGTCCACCAGCATTGGTTCGTTGCCGATCCCTGTATCCTCTACGGTTTGTGCCTTTGAGGCGGCACAGTCTTTTGAATCTATCCATGTAGTTCCCACGAGTAGCGGAGGAAATAAATGGTCACCTGCAGCAGTGCCCGCTTGCCACAGGAAGGCTAGATTGAAACCGGGTGTCGCCGAACTCCGGGAACCAGAGTTCGCATAGTAATGGCTAAGCTCCCCTTAGCCACGCAGTCTTCGGCCTATGATGTTCCACCTTGACTTGGGTTGTGTATTGTGATTGTATATTTGTGTTTGTGTGGGTGCGCCCGCCTCCGTAATGAGCATGGCAATCTGCCAAGGTCCCCACGGAGACGAGTTGGTGCGGTTGTGATGTTTTCGTGTAGGCACCACTGTGCGGTTGTATCCTTCTTAGTCTGGCTTCTAACCATCGAGACCTATCCAGCATGGTAAAACCTACTGGCCACCTAAGTTGCCGCTGGCATAGCTCCCTGTGTCGATGAAGCTCGCAAGCCCCGCCGGTGACGTCAAACCGAGGATACTTCGGGGGGCTGCCAGACCTTAGTAACGCTGGTTGTTTATTTAATGCCATAGCAATAAAAAATAAAAACGCCGCTAAAAAACAATGTAGGTTTCTATCATCTACACTGTAGTATTACATATTGGTTAAGTAGAGGTAAAAAATTATTATAGAGCCTATTGATCGGTGCTAAGGCATATTTTTAAGTTTAGAATACATGAGTGAAATAGTCATGAATAAACTTCAAAATCAATAGAAAAAGCTGTCCTTTTGTTGTAAATTTTATAATAATAATCTGCTTAGGTGAAAAAGGCTGACTGGTTGAAACTAATAAATCTTTACAGGGGATGCAACTGGTTAAGTGTAGGTAAAAAATTTTACGACCTATAGGTTGGTGATGAGTCAAATAGTCAGGAATAAACTTTCCTTAAGATCAATAATAAAAAGTGTCCATTTGTTGCAAACCTTATAATAAAATTTGGTTAGATGAGGAGGGCTAAGCCTTTATCACAACTAAAATAAATCTTTTCCGGGGATGGTGCAAAATTTAAAAATACTGGCGCAAAGAAATTCAATATTATTCCATTATTCCAATTTTAAATATAAAAATATTGCAGTCTGGTTAGGTGGGGCTGAACTGTTTATAAACTGCAATAATAGGCTAGTCAATGAATGGCCGAAAAGGGGGTGTAGAGTGCATGGAGGGGGGGGAAACTTTTTTGCTTCAGGAATGTATTGGGGGTAGTTAGGAATTAAACATACTAAAAGTCCCCGCCCCTAGTCCGTCCGCTTCAGGGGGGAGGGGGGTAGAAAGGTCCCTTTTTTTGGTTTTTCGCTTATAACTCAAAAATGGTGCCTCTTAACGAAAAATTCCTTGCACAAAAATGAAAGCTTATAAACTTTTCAACAAGATTAGTTCTATATATTTTTTTACTAGGACGGACCGTTTTCGATATATCTTCTCTCAAAAGTCGGTAATTTTTAAAAAATATTTTTTTGCACACGTTTTTTGTCATAATTTTCCTGGTAACTCGTCGGCCGTTTGTTTTACACAAAAGTCCCATTAGAGAATGTTACAGAGCGTTAAATTTTTTCAGGAATATATATATATATATATATATATATATATATATATATATATATATATATATATATATATATATATATATATATATATATATATATATATAGATATACTGCAGTGAATTCCAAGAAATGGCACCAAATCCCCCACTCTTCACCCTACCACTTCCCCCCACTCTTCACCCTACCAAATCCTACCACTCTTATATCAAATCCAGCTTCCAAATGAGCTTTAAAACCCATTCCTCCTACCTGCTTTTCCCACACCACTTTATTGCTATAAATTCTCAATATTTACAGTATTTAACACAATTCAGATCATGTCTGTAGCAGTCCCTATTGATTATTCATGAGACGCAGAACATTGCGAAAGCCAAGACTACATAGAAAACAATTTAATAATAATAAATCCACCTCCCAATCTATCTAAGAGTGCTAAAAAAAGTTTTGAACTCAACAGAGAAAGAAAGTTCAAGAATTGGAAGCAAAAAAGAAAAACTATGTCTTGCCCAACAGCAAATGTAATGTTTAGTCATGTAAGCGGAAAGAAAACCTTGCAAGATTTTACAACAGATGAACTAAAAATGTTACCTTTGGAATATCTAATTGATTATGCAGATCCTTTGGAGCTCTTGGATGTATGGGGAAAATTATCAATGTCTTATAAATCAAGTTTTAATCTTCAAATTAAATTGCCATGTTTTATTCATTATAATCGTCCTGACTGGAGCACACACTTTGATGGCCCCCTGTACCGCAGAAATCATGTTTCGTGTGCAATAGAAACATAAAGTAGACTAATGTAGATAAACACATTGTTATTTTTGTCAAAAATAAACCTGTATTTCAATAAATGCATTTTTTATAAATGTTAAACAGATAATTAGAAGTACTATTCATTAATCCATGAATTCACATTAAAGCATCCCCCCACTCTTCACCCCACCAAATCCCCCCTCTCTTCACCCCACCAAATCCCCCACTCTTCACCCCACCAAATCCCCCCACTCTTCACCCCACCAAATCCCCCCACTCTTCCCCCACTTTTCCTCCTCTCCCCGCTCCAAAAAAATCAAAAAATAAAAAAAAAAGTTTTTTATATTTTTCGTTTTTACATCTGCGCAGTAGACATGCGCATGGGCATGCCCCGCCCAAACGAGATTCTCCCCGCGCATATGCAGGCTGGTACTGCGACCACCGGTTGTCGACGCCCAGACGGATTCTCTTTATATTCTCTTTGCGCTTCTCATTCTTAAGTGTCTGCAGTCGTACCTTGAGCTCGATATAATACAGTTGTGTCTTCTTACATTCGCTCAATATATGTTTGTATTTTATATTCCGCTACGGTTAATTTAACATCTTTTGTTCACTTGTCTTGTGTTTTGTTATATCGACTTTTATAAAAGAAGACAATGCTAAAACATGAAGTAAAAATAAAAGTGTTGGAACTCCAATATCATCTTATTACAGTAAAATACAGGACTTTTTCAAAAAAAATATGGTAGTGAAATACTAACATTGTATGATGAAGCTATTATTTTATGTGATAATCTACTTAAGGAATCTATAACAGTTAAACATTTTAATGATCATTTGACGATAATAAATTTGGGATTAGATTCACATGAATCCTATAATGTAATGAGTAGATTCATTGCTGAAGAATAAAAATCCATTATAACGTTAAATTCATTCAGTTCTGAACGTCGTCTCTGTTCATAATCATGTTTTCGTGCAGTGATTGTAATAAAACTTTTACTCAAAAATCAAATGCTTATAGACATAAAAGAGAATCGTGTCAATATAGACCCTACTGTTCTCGCGAAAAAAGAAAAACCAATACCCAGTTATGTGATGTACGAAGTAAAAAAATCTAAAATAGAAGATATACCGCCAATACCTAAACTTACTTTATCACGATGTAAAGATTATGATACTTGGTATATAAAAAATAAACTTGCTGCGCATTTACGATCAAACCTACATAAAAGTGCACTTAAAAGTGATGATAATGTAAAAATTGTAACTTCTGCGTTTAAAAATAGGATTGTGTCTTACATGTTGCTGCCATCGAAAAAGTACGTGGACATTGAAGAGTTTTCTGATAAAGTACAACAAAAGTTTGTAAGTTTACTTTCAGAACAGTTAGTTAATCATAGAAGTGTTAAGATTAATGTAGAACTATTTGGGCAATATCTCTTACAAACAAAACAGACAATCGAAACTAAATCGTTTAATACGAAAAATAAGGTCATAACTTCAACAACAACAGATTTATCTGATATTTATAAACAGTTTTTGTCTGAAATAAAAGAAAAGTTGGGCGTTGGAAACAATATTACATTTGGAGCTTATCATAAATAAATTTAATCCAATTAGAGCTTCACAGCTTGGGGGCACAAACATATAAGTATTTTGGAAGAGAAATCCAAGACTGATGATGAGATGGTTAATAATGTAATTGATATTCCAAAAGATTTAGTTCGTGATGAATATAAAACAAAAGAACCCTGGAAAAACATTTTATTTTGAAAATGGCTCTGCTACCAGTAGGAGTTCTATTTCTATCAGCATTCGTTAACAATACTTTGTTCATACAGGTTGATCCTAATGTTCGAGAAGCATTTATTTGTATATCTGTTAATAATGTAAATAATGATAGTTGGCCTTCAACATGGAAAAGAATGAATATAAATAATGGCTTATTTACCTACAAAATAGATGATACAGTATATTGTACAGTATAAGTTAAGATTATATTATTTCAATAAAACTTCAATAGTGACACAGGAATGGAATCAGTTGTATAGAAAATCTTGTATAGAAGAATGTAGTTCAAATGTGTGTGTAGTATTATTAAGTATATTCTTATTATTGTTTATATGTTTGATAGGATATATATTATTCAAAGTATATTTGTATTATAACTACAATTCTGGAGTCAATAAAAAACATATATGTATATATATATATATATATATATATATATATATATATATATATATATATATATATATATATATATATATATATATATATATATATATATATATATTGAAAAATACTATTCTCACACTACGCCAACGTGTTGTCCAAGGAATATCATCCTTGGTGGTTCAATGACCTGATGTCACAGGTACAAATGAACCGTGCCACCCCGACGACCGGTTTCGATACTGTTAGATCTCATTCAGGCCGGGGACAGGCAAATTGCTCTATATATATATATATATATATATATATATATATATAATAAATGTAAATGCGAAGATTTACTTCTTCGCTAGTGCAGCGAAAAGGCCGTGAATGAAAAATAAAAATAATGAGGACTATCTTTGATTCTGGTCTGGGTGACCTCCTGCTATCGATTTCTGGGCCCTTACCCATCAGCGGGCAGGCTTACACCCAGGGTGGCTGAAGAACAGACCACGATTTGACCAGAATCAAAGACAGTCCTTATATCCAAAATGTTCGGAAAGGATGGGTAAGATGTAGTGGCTCGCGCCAACTAGTTCACCCAGTGTTGCTCCAAAAATGTTTGGCTGCTAACACAATAATACTCGAAAGTATGTCGAATGTCGATTTTCTCGACGTCGACGGTACAAATGCACCATTGTACAACAATAGTAGAAAAATGGAAGATTTCTTGGCCTATAGGTAATATAATAAATGTAAATGCGAAGATTTACTTCTTCGCTAGTGCAGCGAAAAGGCCGTGAATGAAAAATAAAAATAATGAGGACTATCTTTGATTCTGGTATGGGTGACCTCCTGCTATCGATTTCTGGGCCCTTACCCATCAGCGGGCAGGCTTACACCAAGGGTGGCTGAAGAACAGACCACGATTTGACCAGAATCAAAGACAGTCCTTATATCCAAAATGTTCGGAAAGGATGGGTAAGATGTAGTGGCTCGCGCCAACTAGTTCAACCAGTGTTGCTCCAAAAATGTTTGGCTGCTAACACAATAATACTCGAAAGTATGTCGAATGTCGATTTTCTCGACGTCGACGGTACAAATGCACCATTGTACAACAATAGTAGAAAAATGGAAGATTTCTTGGCCTATAGGTAATATAATAAATGTAAATGCGAAGATTTACTTCTTCGCTAGTGCAGCGAACAGGCCGTGAATGAAAAATAAAAATAATGAGGACTATCTTTGATTCTGGTCTGGGTGACCCCCTGCTATCGATTTCTGGGCCCTTACCCATCAGCGGGCAGGCTTACACCCAGGGTGGCTGAAGAACAGACCACGATTTGACCAGAATCACAGACAGTCCTTATATCCAAAATGTTCGGAAAGGATGGGTAAGATGTAGTGGCTCGCGCCAACTAGTTCACCCAGTGTTGCTCCAAAAATGTTTGGCTGCTAACACAATAATACTCGAAAGTATGTCGAATGTCGATTTTCTCGACGTCGCTGCACTAGCGAAGAAGTAAATCTTCGCATTTACATTTATTATATTACCTAAAGGCCAAGAAATCTTCCATTTTTCTACTATTGTTGTACAATGGTGCATTTGTACCGTCGACGTCGAGAAAATCGACATTCGACATACTTTCGAGTATTATTGTGTTAGCAGCCAAACATTTTTGGAGCAACACTGGGTGAACTAGTTGGCGCGAGCCACTACATCTTACCCATCCTTTCCGAACATTTTGGATATAAGGACTGTCTTTGATTCTGGTCAAATCGTGGTCTGTTCTTCAGCCACCCTGGGTGTAAGCCTGCCCGCTGATGGGTAAGGGCCCAGAAATCGATAGCAGGGGGTCACCCAGACCAGAATCAAAGATAGTCCTCATTATTTTTATTTTTCATTCACGGCCTTTTCGCTGCACTAGGGAAGAAGTAAATCTTCGCATTTACATTTATTATATTACCTATAGGCCAAGAAATCTTCCATTTTTCTACTATTGTTGTACAATGGTGCATTTGTACCGTCGACGTCGAGAAAATCGACATTCGACATACTTTCGAGTATTATTGTGTTAGCAGCCAAACATTTTTGGAGCAACACTGGGTGAACTAGTTGGCGCGAGCCACTACATCTTACCCATCCTTTCCGAACATTTTGGATATAAGGACTGTCTTTGATTCTGGTCAAATCGTGGTCTGTTCTTCAGCCACCCTGGGTGTAAGCCTGCCCGCTGATGGGTAAGGGCCCAGAAATCGATAGCAGGAGGTCACCCAGACCAGAATCAAAGATAGTCCTCATTATTTTTATTTTTCATTCACGGCCTTTTCGCTGCACTAGCGAAGAAGTAAATCTTCGCATTTACATTTATTATATTACCTATAGGCCAAGAAATCTTCCATTTTTCTACTATATATATATATATATATATATATATATATATATATATATATATATATATATATATATATATATATATATATATATATATATAAGTTTAAAAAATTCTCGACCGTACTCTAAATAATTGGGGGTAATTTTCGGGAATCGGTCTGTATAAAAGAAATATTAGAACTCATTTATTCTAAAATGCTCTATATTTCGCCATTTATTTAATTTATTTATGGCTTCTTCAGGAGCGATAGCTAAAAGAAAAACAAATACCGCGTTAATAATAAAATGGAGCAATTCCAACAGCCAATCTTACAGTTTACAGGTTATTTGTTCTATACAGTCTAAAATACTTAATATTAAAGACAAAACAATTTCAAAATATATTCACAATGATAGTTCAACCATGAACATTTAGCCACGTTGACATAACAAAAAACTTTTAAAATATTTACAAGACAATGACTAGACCATGATCACATCTTGAAGACGACAAAGTACCAAATTTTATCAATTACAAATTATTTCACATCTATCGAAAAAAGAACAAAGAAGGTAAAAAAGCTAAAAAAGTTACAAGTCAACGAGCCCACACGTACAGAGCTAAGACTTTTGACAATGCAACAACCAATTCAGTTATTTTTCTAAAATATTACAGTAAATTGTGCTTAATTGGTCAATATCAGACTTAGAATTTATGCACTTGCTTTCTTTGTTTATGTTAACCATTTCTAAAAATAGCCTTTTTTTGTAGTTTCGTTCTTGATCCAAAATTGTTGTTTTTTCATAATCAAATTGATGATCAAGCGTTTGAAAGTGTAACGCAAGAGCACAAGATTTTTTGCCAATTCGACTATCACGTTTATGTTGCGTAAGACGTTGTTTTAAATTCTGAGTCGTTTGGCCTATATAACAATATTCACACTACCTGCATGGTATTTTATATACAACGTCACACTTTTGCATAAGAGGAATTTTGTCTTTTGTTTTTGTAAAGATGCTTTTTGTGGTTGTTACGTTATATTTTGCAATCTTCAGGCTCTTAAGTTCCTTAAAATATGACACTACATTGTCTGTCAGACCCTGCACGTATGGAAGCTTTTTGTAGTTTATATTAGGTGGTTCTCCATCATCGGTAGGTCCATCGAAAAAGTTGGTATTAAAAATTAGTTTATGTACAGTGTTTCTTGGATAACCATTATTCACAAATAAGTTTGACAATTTGTCCAAATAACCGTTCAAAAATCTAGCGTCAGATATGTGCATTACTCTGTTCTTCATAGCTATTATGGTGTTATATTTTTGATTATTTGGATGGTTTGAGTAATAATTTAAATATCTTCCAGAAGCTGTTGGCTTTTGATACCAGTTGAATATTAATTTGTTATTATCAGATCTTATTAACAATGTATCCAAAAATGGAACGCATTTAGTGTTTTCTTTTTCTATTGTGAATTTTAAATTATTATTGATTGAATTAAATATTTTCAAAGTATTATCAATTTGATCTGAGGGCACAGACGTAATCAGATCATCCACAAATTTATAAAGAAAGGGAGGTGTAAAAGGTAATTTAGAAATAATACCATCCAAAATATGGTCCATGACTATTGTTGCCAGAATCGGACTGATCGGCGATCCCATAGGCGTGCCAAAACTTTTTTGATAAAATTCATTATTAAATGAAAAAAGCAACTATTGAAGACAAATGACAATAATTCGAAAAAACTGTCCTTCGACAAAGAGGTACAAGGCTCTACTAACGGCCACCGCATCTCCATTACCTCAATGATTAGATTGTAAGGAATGTTAGTGAACAAAGATACCACATCAAACGACACTAGTACGTAGTTTTGGGGCAAAGTGATTCCTTCTATAGAGTTAACAAAGGTAAATGTGTCTTTTACATTATAATTTGTTCTATCGCCAAGCGCATTACTTAAAATATCAGATAGAAATTTTGCTAAATTGTAAGTAGCAGAACCTATACAGCTTACTATAGGGCGGAGTGGCACATTCTGTTTATGAATTTTAGGTAAGCAGTATAATTTGGCCGAGACCGAATTATACACTGTTAAAACTTTTGCTGTTTGATCACTAATTTCCTTTTTCAATCCAATACATTTTATGAGGTTATTTAATTTCCTTTGTAACTTTAGTGTAGGGTCCTGCGTTAGTTTTCTGTATGTGTCAGTGTCATCTAACAGGTCATTCGTTTTAGAAATGTAATCAGCTCTATTCATAGCCACAGTGCACCCGCCCTTATCTGCTTGTAAAATAAACAGATCTGTATTTTCTTTCAAAAAACGTTTTGTTTTTAAAAAGTGGTCTTGAATAGGTGTTAATTTTATTGATTGTGATTGATTTTTAAAGTTAGTAATATTATTGGTTATTTTGGCTCTTAATATATTTTTATTAGCATCCGGAACTTCACTAATAATGTCTTCAACATCGGTTAAGAAATGTTCTGTGCTAAAGTTTAAACCGATTGGAGAAACACCAAATTTTGGACCTAGCGAGAGGAACTCAGACATATCAGTTGGTATATCTACATCAGATAAATTCTTAAACCACTTGGAATTGTCTATAAAAAAGTTTTCTATATTTTTTGAAAGTTGAACTAAGCTATTAAATTTCAATATGTTTAACTGTTTTACCTTATCAAATCTCCTATCATAAGCAACATTAAGTCTATGTGAATATTCATTTAAAATATATGGTGGTAGGATACTTCTTAATTGGAGCCTACTTGAAGATATAGCCTCCTGTATTTTATTAATGTTATAATAACAGACCTTTATTTCAATATTTAAATTCTTTCTGTTCAGTTTGGTCACGTGTCTTCGCATTTCTTCACATACCTTCCAATTTGTAGTGTGTTGGGAATAAATTATATGCTGATCGTGTGCTGATCGTACACACTACAAATTGGAAGGTATGTGAAGAAATGCGAAGACACGTGACCAAACTGAACAGAAAGAATTTAAATATTGAAATAAAGGTCTGTTATTATAACATTAATAAAATACAGGAGGCTATATCTTCAAGTAGGCTCCAATTAAGAAGTATCCTACCACCATATATTTTAAATGAATATTCACATAGACTTAATGTTGCTTATGATAGGAGATTTGATAAGGTAAAACAGTTAAACATATTGAAATTTAATAGCTTAGTTCAACTTTCAAAAAATATAGAAAACTTTTTAATAGACAATTCCAAGTGGTTTAAGAATTTATCTGATGTAGATATACCAACTGATATTTCTGAGTTCCTCTCGCTAGGTCCAAAATTTGGTGTTTCTCCAATCGGTTTAAACTTTAGCACAGAACATTTCTTAGCCGATGTTGAAGACATTATTAGTGAAGTTCCAGATGCTAATAAAAATATATTAAGAGCCAAAATAACCAATAATATTACTAACTTTAAAAATCAATCACAATCAATAAAATTAACACCTATTCAAGACCACTTTTTAAAAACAAAACGTTTTTTGAAAGAAAATACAGATCTGTTTATTTTACAAGCAGATAAGGGCGGGTGCACTGTGGCTATGAATAGAGCTGATTACATTTCTAAAACGAATGACCTGTTAGATGACACTGACACATACAGAAAACTAACGCAGGACCCTACACTAAAGTTGCAAAGGAAATTAAATAACCTCATAAAATGTATTGGATTGAAAAAGGAAATTAGTGATCAAACAGCAAAAGTTTTAACAGTGTATAATTCGGTCTCGGCCAAATTATACTGCTTACCTAAAATTCATAAACAGAATGTGCCACTCCGCCCTATAGTAAGCTGTATAGGTTCTGCTACTTACAATTTAGCAAAATTTCTATCTGATATTTTAAGTAATGCGCTTGGCGATAGAACAAATTATAATGTAAAAGACACATTTACCTTTGTTAACTCTATAGAAGGAATCACTTTGCCCCAAAACTACGTACTAGTGTCGTTTGATGTGGTATCTTTGTTCACTAACATTCCCTACAATCTAATCATTGAGGTAATGGAGATCCGGTGGCCGTTAGTAGAGCCTTGTACCTCTTTGTCGAAGGACAGTTTTTTCGAATTATTGTCATTTGTCTTCAATAGTTGCTTTTTTCATTTAATAATGAAATTTATCAAAAAATTTTTGGCACGCCTATGGGATCGCCGATCAGTCCGATTCTGGCAACAATAGTCATGGACCATATTTTGGATGGTATTATTTCTAAATTACCTTTTACACCTCCCTTTCTTTATAAATTTGTGGATGATCTGATTACGTCTGTGCCCTCAGATCAAATTGATAATACTTTGAAAATATTTAATTCAATCAATAATAATTTAAAATTCACAATAGAAAAAGAAAACAATAAATGCGTTCCATTTTTGGATACATTGTTAATAAGATCTGATAATAACAAATTAATATTCAACTGGTATCAAAAGCCAACAGCTTCTGGAAGATATTTAAATTATTACTCAAACCATCCAAATAATCAAAAATATAACACCATAATAGCTATGAAGAACAGAGTAATGCACATATCTGACGCTAGATTTTTGAACGATAATTTGGACAAATTGTCAAACTTATTTGTGAATAATGGTTATCCAAGAAACACTGTACATAAACTAATTTTTAATACCAACTTTTTCGATGGACCTACCGATGATGGAGAACCACCTAATATAAAATACAAAAAGCTTCCATAAGTGCAGGGTCTGACAGACAATGTAGTGTCATATTTTAAGGAACTTAAGAGCCTGAAGATTGCAAAATGTAACGTAACAACCACAAAAAGCATGTTTACAAAAACAAAAGACAAAATTCCTGTTATGCAAAAGTGTGACGTTGTATATAAAATACCATGCAGGCAGTGTGAATATTGTTATATAGGCCAAACGACTCAGAATTTAAAACAACGTCTTACGCAACATAAAAGTGATAGTCGAATTGGCAAAAAATCTTGTGCTCTTGCGTTACACTTTCAAACGCTTGATCATCAATTTGATTATGAAAAAACAACAATTTTGGATCAAGAACGAAACTACAAAAAAAGACTATTTTTAGAAATGGTTAACATAAACAAAGAAAGCAAGTGCATAAATTCTAAGTCTGATATTGACCAATTAAGCACAATTTACTGTAATATTTTAGAAAAATAACTTAATTGGTTGTTGCATTGTCAAAAGTCTTAGCTCTGTACGTGTGGGCTCGTTGACTTGTAACTTTTTTAGCGTTTTTACCTTCTTTGTTCTTTTTTCGATAGATGTGAAATAATTTGTAATTGATAAAATTTGGTACTTTGTCGTCTTCAAGATGTGATCATGGTCTAGTCATTGTCTTGTAAATATTTTAAAAGTTTTTTGTTATGTCAACGTGGCTAAATGTTCATGGTTGAACTATCATTCTGAATATATTTTGAAATTGTTTTGTCTTTAATATTAAGTATTTTAGACTGTATAGAACAAATAACCTGTAAACTGTAAGATTGGCTGTTTGGATTGCTCCATTTTATTATTAACGCGGTATTTGTTTTTCTTTTAGCTATCGCTCCTGAAGAAGCCATAAATAAATGGCGAAATATAGAGCATTTTAGAATAAATGAGTTCTAATATTTATTTTATACAGACCGATTCCCGAAAATTACCCCCAATTATATATATATATACACATATATATATATATATATATATATATATATATATATATATATATATATATATATATATATATATATATATATATATATATATATATATATATATATAAATATATATATTTATATATCTATATATATATATATATATATATATATATATATATATATATATATATATATATATATATATATATATATATAATGGCTTTTATTCATTAACAATGTCTATAATTATATAACAATTTTACGTTTGCTAATGCACAATGCCATGGATTCACATTTTTGTGAAAATAACATTCTGGAATTTTCTTAAATTTACTTAATTTTGGTTCTTGACCAATGGGACTAGCGTAAATGAAATCTTCATCCAAAAACTTTTTTAAGAAGTTAATTTTTTCATTCCCTTTCACGTAAATTTTGGGCGATTGGTAAGCTTCTAACACATGATTTAAAATATCATCAATTTCATTAAGTTCTATATTTCCAAATTCCCATTTTAGTCCATGATGCTCTTCGGCCCATTTAACCATTTTGAGATCGAGAGCAGATAACATATTTTTTTGAAATGGCGATTTAAACAGATAATTTGAGCAACGAATCCCATCATAAATCGCTAATTCTTTTGGAATGTATCCAAAGGAACAGTTGAATCCTTGAATGTCGATAAAAAGTTCTGTCTTACACTCATTCATGGTTTGACGGTAAATGATGTTTAAATCTATAAGATTAGTGTTTAAATCCCCCCACCACTCTTGCTATCCCCACTTCCACGCTTACTATCCCCACTACCACGCTTGCTTATTTAAGCACTCACCCACAGTTCTACAACCATTATTTTAAGCAAGCATCTGATAATGTATCAACCAACAAACTATAACCAACAAGAGTTTAGTAAGAAGCGCAATGCAGCTCTCATCAATGAAACAATTTACTACATAAACAAATCCAAATCCAAATGGGTCAGCATTGGATTTTCCTTAGAGAGAAAATATATTCCTGTTGTTAAACTCTGTGGATACAAATACAATCAAAATGTGATTTTTAATGAAGATCAATGGATTTCCTTCCTAAATAATCAAGGAATTATGTTAAGTTTCATTTATTCCAATAACACCGGGTGGCAACCCATGAAGGGAAATGGTTATGAGATTCACTTTGTGTTTATTGGGGATGCAAGAATAATTAAGATTACACAAGATGGCGGTAATGAAGTATTCCTAGCTGGTGATACTATAAATGAATTAGTGAACTTGACAAATTTAATCAAATATCGTTTTGATATCTTAAAAAAACAGGAATTTTCCAAATATTACAATATTTTAGTTAGTGGAATCTCTATGAAAAATGGCTATTTTAAAAAAAATGTATATGATGTTATTTCACCTATGGAAAATAGTTTAAATGTTTGCTGTGTTTTAGAATTATTAAACTTTTACTCAGATTGTGTTGTGGAGGATGTAGAAACATTTGCATGTAATGAATTTGTAAAAAGTTGTATTGAAAATAAGAATGTATAAGTATATTTTTCTTTTTATTCCTCCCACATCCTAAATTAATATTTAAAGCTCTGAACTTATTTTAAGTCTGAACATTCTCCAACAAGATGTGGTTAGCATATGTTCGTGAACGAGTAGCATATAACCTGACAAGTTCTATAGAGAATCTATCACAACACTTTAGTAATTTAGAATTTGATGCTGCCCATGAAGCAGAGTATGGATTCGAAAGATTCTATACGTATGAGGAATGTATGGATATGGCAAGAAAGTATGAAAAAGCTGCAGAAGCCTGTAACATATATTTACATACTTTTGATTTAAAGTTTTTTCTGTACACGATGAATGAAATGGGATTTGAGGAGCATTTGGATGAAGTAAAGAAGTTTTTGTCACCTAAAATTATTCAAGAAGTATTTGAAACCTAATTTATAACAAATAAAAAAACTTTAATTCATTTGTGTGTTTTATTCAATCATTAAATAATAATTATATAAATTGTATACAATAGTAAGTGCGCATATACATGGTGATTTAGAATGATAAAAACAATGAGTTTCTCCTTCTTGTAACGATGGATTTTCATCAAGTTCTATGACTGGTTTTAATGAATATTTTCGAATGTATTCGGATTTCTCTCTCCCTTTCACATAAACTTGATCCGCCTTTTCTGTTAGATTATTGATTATTTCAGAAAATTTGTGAATTGGTGTATATCCTTCATTCCAAGGAATACAGTGATGATTTTTCATTAACCATACAGCTTGTTTATGTAAGTCAGGTGGTAGGTATTTTATATCAAATGGTGATTTAAAGATATAGTGACATATTTTGTGTCCATCATAGGCAGCCAACTCTTTGGGAATAAACTTCGTATTTTCTATGTTAAATCCTTGCACATCGACAATTAATAATCTCATAATTTCAAAAATGAGAATTGTTTAATCATAGATTTCTTGTCAGAATATTCTTGTAGTTGTTGTTTTTTCAGCTCTTCTAAAAAGTAGGATACTCGAAGTTCTAGATCTTCACCCATAATGATAGAAATGAATGACAAACCATTTATTTTATAGAGTTAGACATGCGCCCTAAAAAAGGGTAGGTTTGTCAGGGGGCAGGCGAGGTTGTTATTTGAGGACCGTTATTTGTAACAGAATTTACGTCCTATTGCAAATAAGGCATGAGTGCCGGTGAGAGACTGTAAACAGTCTCTCCCGACACCACGAGTGGTTCCGCATACGTTCACATCTTGCCCCAACTGTAAAATGGGACGATATGAACCTCGCATCTATCTGAACCCTAAATCCTGTGTAGCAGTGCATACACAAGCTGAACGACCAACATTTTACGTAGGATTGCACGATGCAATATCTAGGTCTCAACCTACGCGGTCTGCGTACACTCCTGTTGCGCATTTGGTGCAACTACCTGCTCGTCGTCACTGGAATAACCATTATCCGAACTTGATGACATCTTGGCAATAATAACCTCATAATTTCAAAAATGAGAATTGTTTAATCATAGATTTCTTGTTACAATATTCGTGTAGTTGTTGTTTTAATTTTTTCAGCTCATCTAAAAAGTAGGATACTCAAAGTTCCAGTTCTTCACCAATAATGGGAGGAAAGAATAGTAGAGCATTGATTTTATATAAAATATTAGACATGCGCTTTAAAGTTGACTAACATTTCTGGTTAATGGATTGTAGCTAAAAACTTTGTCGTGCATAATAAGACAATAGGCAGATATTTTGTCTTTAAGATCATCATATAATTCAAACTCAACTCTCATAACAATAGGTCCGGATTCAATTGTTTCTTTCTGATGTGAACAATCGATATATACGATAGGAGCATAAGTATTAAATTTCTTTGGAGAAAAATGGGCTCAGGTGTTAATCCATAGTAAGATTATTGAAATTGTGAAAACATTTCATATAATGATGCAAATTTATTTTTAGCAAAGTCTAAAAATAGATCGTTGTAGGGATATCTCTCAGAGTTTAAAAATACTTTGATGTTTCGTAATTTAACGTTGGAAAATAGAGACATATCAGTTGTTTATTTATCCTTTAAGTATTTTTGAAAAGCAATTGCTACATGACGTGGGGTATTAACTTTCGTAGATGTTTTGACAGGCCAGTTATGACGATTAGTTTTTAATAATTCTGGGTATTCAATCAGTTCCCAGCTCCGGAAAGCAATTATTATATCACTATTCTTATTAATTATTTTAGATAATGCTAATTCTTGAGGAATAGCTACTGAAATGTGAGGTATATTCCAAGTTAGCTTAGTAAGCTCAATTTTTGGATTTTCGTCTGCAGTATTAATTGTTGCATTTTTGTCTGAATTATCTCGTACTAAAATAAGTTGTTGTTTGGCATTTAAAATAATTTTTTGTAGTCTTCAAAAAAACCCATTAAGAATTTAAGCGGAATGCAAACATTAAATAATCCTGTTGTTGCATCAACAACTTGTGAAGATTCCATAGGAAACCAACCTGCGATGCAATAGTTGTCGCTTCAGTAAAGGGACAAACATTGACTGTGTCAATGGCCACCCCTATTGTTGTCCTGTTAACGCCCTGATGTTTAGCTGATTTTAGCTGGTTTTTAGCTGGTTTTTAACTGTTTTTAGGTGTTTTTTAGCTGTTTTTAGCTGGTTTTTAGCTGTTTTTAGTTGTTTTTAGCTGTTTAGACTTTGCTAAAAATAAATTTGCATCATTATATGAAATGTTTTCACAATTTCAAAAATCTTACTATGGATTAACACCTGAACCCATTTTTTCTCCAAAGGAATTTAATACTTATGCTCCTATCGTATATATCTATTAGTAGGGAAAGTTTGGGGCTTGACTACCCTCCGTCCCCCGGGGGAGGTGATGCAGTAATCTATGACGTCATATCTCGGCTACCATTGCGCAGGAGTCGAACCCAAGTACGTCATCGAAGTCTACGTCAGTGGAGCTTACGTCAGCAATATAAATGTCAGCTGTCAAATGTCACCTGTCACTTGTCAAATGTCAAAATTAAAAACTGACGCGGGTCACGTGTTGAGGATGACGTCATACGACATGCGTAAATGTATGTCAGCTGTCACCTGTCATTTAAGCTATGTCAGCTGTCACCTGTCACTTGTTAAATGTCAAAATAAAAATTTAACATACGGCACGTGTTGGGGGCGATGTCAGAAGGCGTTTAAAAAAAGAATGGCGTCGATGGGCCCTTTGGTTTCGGAGCTAGTTTTTGGTGATTAGCGGCCGAACGGCTGAAGGTGGAGAGACGAAATTCGCATGGGGAGATAGTGGCGGAGCAGATCTTTCGATTTATCGAATTATTTTTCAAAAATCTCAACTGATAGTAAAAAATTAGATTTCACAATTTTTGCATCATCCTGTATAGTAAATTTTCGATGAATTATATAAATTGTGAATATTATTATTGGATTTAATAACAGAAAAATATGCATTAGTACACGCAAGCTTACTAGGATGTGATCAGCAAAAAATTAGATGTCAAAATTTCCACATCACTCTGTATAAGAAATTGTGAATTTAATTATATTTTTATACTCAACTCAAGCGAGATAAATAATTAACACACGAGGCAAGGTTAGCGTAAGTGTGAAGTTAAGCATGTTGACGAAGCAATTATTATATTTGTATTATATTTGTATTACATGTACATGTCATCCTGAGTTAAGTGGTGTGAAGGTAAGTCATATTGACTAAGCAATTAACATATTTGTAGTACATGTACAATGATCATGCAATTTAATGTAAAGCGTGAATAGGTACGAACAGTTAGCATCAAGAAGTATTAGAGTGAAGGTGATTGGGGAAAAGTACGTATCAAAGTGTTGGGAATTTCGACAATCAGTTTTTCTTTGTGAAGCGAGTGTACTGTGAAATCTGGGTAAGTACCTATAAGATTTACTTGGTGGCGTATTAGTATTAACGTGTAGAATATTAGGAGTATTTGCGCGAAAGATATTACTAGTATTTTTGTGTTCAAACTGCAAGTTGAGATAAAAAAATCGACAAAAATTCTCGCTAAGAGGGTGTCTTTAGATTTCAAAAGAAAATAGGAGGTGCGGGTGTAGACTGCTTTTTCCAAAAAAAAATAGTTTTTGGGTTCAAACTGCAATTAGAGTGGAAAAAAATCTACAAAAAGTCTTCAGAATAGTGTGCCGTTATAGCTCAAAAGAAAATAGGAAGTACGCGTGTAGATTAAAGACCCATTGTTTCAAAAACAGATAGGTTTTGTGTGCTCAAACTGTAAGTGGAGTTGAAAACAATCAGCAAAAATTCTTCAGAATAGTGTGCCTTTATATTTCAAAAGAAAATAGTAGATACGTGGGTAGATTAAAGACCTATTTTTCCAAAAATATTTTTTTTCCAAATTTTTCCAAAATGTTTCCAAAAAGTGTTTCCAAATTTTTCCCAAAAATATTTTTCAGTTTTTCCAAAAACATTTTAAAAAAATTTTTCCAAAATTTTTCCAAAAACATTTTTTACAAAAAAAAAATTCCAAAATTTTTCCAAAAACATTTCTACAAAAAAAATTTTCCAAATTTTTTCCAAAAACATTTTTTACAAAAAAAAATTCCAAAATTTTTCCAAAACCTTTTTTCCAAAATTTTTCCAAAAACTTGTTACCAAGAATTTTTTCGAAAACTTTTCTCCCAAACTCTGTTTTCAAATTTTTTTCAAATTGGTTTTTCCGAAAATTCTTCTCAAATCGTAATGTGTTACAGAAAATGTTCGTATGTGAATTCTGCAACGCCTCATTCACAATGAAGGATCACCTCAAGCGTCATGGAGATTGCCGCATAGCGGTCAAGATCTGCGATGTCTGCAGTGGACTTTTCAAGTCGGAGGGGGCTCTTCTTCGTCACCAGAAGGAGAAACACCCGACTCCCAAAATACCAGCGAATACCACGCAGGCATCCATGGCTAAAAGAGCAAGACTAGTAGTGTAAGTAGATGCTTAGTGAGTTTCCGCATGCGCAGTAGGGTCGACCTTGAACGCTCAGGTGTGCTATTGTTATTTGGCCTTGATATGCGCAGGTGTTGTTCCAAGGTCAAGGTCAATAACTTGGCCTTGAACGCGAGCAGATGTTTCTTTGTTTGGTGATGGCCAGGTGGACGACGCTTATTTCAAGGTTACATTTGCGGTGTATATTTTCAATGAATGCGAGCAGCTGTTTCTTTGTTTGGTGATGACCAGGTGGACGACGCTTATTTCAAGGTTACATTTGCGATGCATATTTTCAATGAATGCGAGCAGCTGCTTCTTTGTTTGGTGATGACCAGGTGGATGACGCTCATTTCAAGGTTACATTTGCGATGCATATTTTCAATGAATGCGAGCAGATGTTTCTTTGTTTGATGATGACCAGGTGTACGACGCTTATTTCAAGGTTACATTTGTGATGTTAGTTTACCTTGAGTTATTATTGGGGTGTAACATGTTTTGGTATGAAGATCGAGTGGGTTGGGTCTAATGTGGTTCGGTATATATGAGGGTAGGGGGAATTAAATTTTAGTATAGAACATTGTGTTGAGTAAAACGGTTCAAGCAAGTTAATTTGAAAGTCATGGCGTACGTGTGTGAAAATTGTGGTAAATCGTTTACCCAGAGTTATAATATGTTACGACATAAAAGAGAATCGTGCGTAGCACGATTTGCAAATATACATGGTGGAAAACAGCGAAAAGTTGACGATGGGGCATCAACATCTGAGGTGCGTACTTGCACTTGCTGCAATATAACCATACCAGCAAATCGAATGGCAGCTCATCAAAGAACAATACACCATAAAAGTAATGCATGTTCACCAATATCAGCTGGTGTTGAACTCGTGTCCAGTGCTTTTAGAAATAGGATTGCCACATACCGTATATCAAGTGATAATGAACATACTGACTATTCATTATTTTTTGATGAAATTAAAGCAAAAGTGTTAGAGGTAGTAAGTGACCTAGTAAGAGTGCGTTGTGCTTTGAAAGTTAATATGGTGGTTGTTGGTCGGTATCTTTTACCAACACAAGATAATATGTACAGTGACAAGTCATTTAATACACGCAATGAAATTGTTACTTCAGGAAGCGATTTGGAAGAAATATATCAATCATTAGTGGAAGCCATGAAGACTCAATCGACTGAGTTTCAGGAAAAAGATTCAGGTATGTTATAAATTAACGACTAAAAATAAAATAAATACTTATGTCACTCTTTCTTGTTTTCGTAGGTTGGGCTCTGGAAAAAATTCTATACCTGGAAGTAAATGTCAACGAGTATAAACCTTTTGGTGGATCTTCATATATAAAGTTACCCCGATTCATCGAATTGAAAAAAGCCATCATCAATGTGATTAATCAAGATGAGTGTTGTTTTGCGTGGTCAATCGTGTCTGCTTTGTGCCCCGCCACTAGAAGGGCATCACAGATTCAATCTTATCCACACTATTCAAGACTGCTGAATTTTACAGGTATAGACTTTCCAGTAAAGTTGCGTGATATATCAAAATTTGAAGAAATGAATAATATTTCAGTTAACGTTTATGGTTTGCAAAAAATTTTCGAAAATAATATGTTAAAGTATGAAGTTGTCGGTCCATTAAGGTATTCGGGTAGAAAACTTAACAGACATGTAAACTTGTTGTTAATAACAAAGGATTGTAGTATTAAAGATGATGATGAGCATATTTGTGATACGCGTTGTTCTAAAAGTCATTATTGTTGGATAAAAGACTTATCGAAATTATGTTCCAGTCAAATTACATCGCGTAGAGATAAAATGTATTTTTGTGATGGTTGTTTGATATATTTTAGTTCACCATCATCTTTGATATCACACCAAAAAAATGACTGTAACCACAAATATTCATTAACACCATCGCTAAATTTAAAAATAGATAAATTTGGAAGGAGTGTAAGTGAAAATATATTAAAATTTGAAAACATAGAAAAGCAAATGCGTGTACCGTTTGTCGTTTACGCGGATTTTGAATCGGTGCTTAAACCGCTGGATACTGTGGAACCAAATCCCACAAATTCTTACTTAGTCAAAAGCATCAAACATGAACCATATTCTTTTGCGTATTTAATTAAGTGCTCCTTTGACGATTCGATTTCAAAATTTGAGCTCTACCGGGGAAACGACGCAGCCCAGGTTTTCGTTTCTCGACTTGAAAGTGATTTAAGATCTCTTTACAATACATACTTAAGAGATATAAAAGCAATGGAAACTTTAACGGTGGACCAAATAGCGGAGTTCAATAATGCCACAAAATGTGGTATATGTGAACGACCTTTTGAAAATAATAATTGTAAAGTAAAGGACCACTGTCACATAACTGGGAAAAAAAGACCTGGTGCTGCTCATTCGATTTGCAATTTAAATTATAAGTTACCCAATTTTATTCCAATTATATTTCATAACTTGAGCGGGTACGATTGCCACATGTTTATTAAAGAGTTGTGTCGTCACGGAGACAAGATCGATGTTTTAGCTCAAAGCAAGGCAAAGTATATTTCATTTACGAAAAGTATTTACGTTCACGATTATGTCGATAATAAAAGTGGGACAATAAAGAAAAAATATTTGAAATTGCGGTTCATCGATAGTTTTAAATTTCTATCAACTTCGCTGGAAAATTTGGGTAATGGATTAGCTGTGGGTAGTTTCAGGGAAACAGGAAAATATTTTTCTGATAATGAGCAGTTTAATTTAATGCGCAAAAAAGGTGTTTTTCCCTATAGTTTTGTCGATTCAATGGAGAAAATGAACCATCCAACTTTACCCACAAAAAATCAGTTTTATGATAGTTTGTCAGAGGAGCACATTAGCGAAGAAGATTATGATAGAGCTAAAAAGGTGTGGGACACATTTAATTGTAAGAATTTGGGGGACTATTCGGATTTATATTTGAAATCTGATGTTTTATTACTAACCGATGTTTTTGAACAGTTTCGCGATACTTGTTTAGAAACGTATAAACTGGATCCAGCACAGTACTATACCCTTCCAAGTTATTCGTTTGATTGTATGTTGCGTATTTCTAAGGTAGAGTTAGAGCTATTGACTGATATCGACACGGTTCATTTTTTCAAAAAAGGTATTCGAGGCGGTATAAGTCAGTGTTCAGAAAGGATGCACGCTGCCAACAACATATATGTACCAAACTACGACCCTAACGAACCATCATCTTTCATTGTTTATCTTGATGCAACAAATCTATACGGTCATAGTATGTCGCATGCATTACCATTTGGCGGCTTTAGATGGTTATCAGAGCATGAAATTTTAAATTTAAATATTATGGATGTGGACGATAATGGTCCAGAAGGATACGTTTTGGAAGTTGACGTTCATTATCCGGATACGCTATATGATGACCATTCCGACTTACCCTTTTTAGTTGAAAATATTGTACCACCCACGGAATCGACAAAATTTTCAAAGTTAATTCCGAATTTAAACGATAAAAAGAAATACATCATTCATTACCGAACATTAAAACAAGCAATCAATAACGGCCTAATGGTAATGCAAACACACAGAATTTTAAAATTTAATCAATCCCCATGGTTAAAGACATATATCGACTTAAATACAGATTTGCGCAATAGGGCAACAACAAAGTTTGGTAAAGACACTTTTAAATTAATCATTAATGCTATTTTTGGCAAGACCATGGAAAATGTGGAGAATCGTAATGATATAAAACTAGTTACCCGATGGGAAAATGACAGGAATAAAATTGGGGCACGAGCATTAATTTCTCGTCCTTATTTTAAAAGTTCAACGGTTTTTAATAAAGAATTCGTTGCCATTCATATGGATCAATTAAAGGTAACTTATAATAAACCAATTTATATCGGATTTTCCATACTGGACATGTCGAAAACAGTAATTTATGATTTTTTCTACTCATTCATTAAAACAAAATTTGGCAAAAATGCTTCTTTACTGTATACAGACACAGATTCGTTAGTATTAAAAGTTTACACCGACAATTTCTATCGCATAATTGCAGAAAATCCGGATAAATTCGATACATCCAATTATACCGAAGGAAATATTTTTAACATAAAAAAAAGTCAGTCAGTAGTAGGTAGAATGAAGGATGAATTTCCAGGTGATCCAATAATCAGTTTTTATGGTACCGGAGCCAAAGCTTATTACATAAACTCAATCAGTAGCGAAATTAAAAAAGCGAAAGGTATAAAAAAACGTGTAATTGAAAAACAGCTTCACCTGGAAGATTATCGGAATATCGTAGAACGTGGTGGTCAGATATTTCGAAAAATGAAAACCTTTCGAAGCTATAAACACGACGTTTATACCGAAATAATTAATAAAGTTGCTTTATCTCACCACGACGATAAATGTTATATTATACCATCAACAACAAAAACTCTACCTTGGGGACACCCAGACATAAAGTTTTACGAAACAAACCCTGAAGATAACCTAAATATGTTAATACAAGCTATGCAAAGTTTTTTACCCGAAAATATTAGTTATAATTAGAAAAATGTTGGAAGGTCTATGTTTTAGAAAAATAAAAAAATATTAACTCCAATGTCACGTAGTTTTATTAACCACTATAGTAATAGCAATAGTTGAAATTGTATAACGCAGGATAGTAAAATACATAGATAATTGTTTCAATAATATGTTGTTTTATTTTACAATATAGTAATAAAGTTACAAAAATAAAAATTAATTAATGTCTTGCTTGTAAACTTCTCGAAGCATCCATTGTCTTCTCAACATATCAGATCTGCTAATCGGCCCTCGTCGACACATCAGCGTTCCACAGTAATGACACTTAACAATCCTTACTCTCAACAATTCAATATAACTGTAAGATTGCATGTGGTCAGTCCAAATATATACTTCTCTTTTACAATTATAGCAAACAGCAGAAATTATTATTTGTGCTCCTGAAAAAGTCTCAGCTGGACGATTGTTATCTTGATCTGCTGTCAACATTATAGTTTCTGATAATAGTCATCGAAGGAAAGGGAGCGTCTATAAATATGGGTTGTCTGGATCATATAACCTTGAGAGCACAAACAATAACAGAAGTAAGGACACACGATTACCTTGAAAATATGTCCTTGAATCGCTGTCTAGCCGTTGAACGCAACCTTGTAAGTTGAATGAACTTGTTTGGCCTCCAAAGCATCAACCGTCAGATAGAGTGGGGGAGTTTATGGTGGGGTGATAAGTATAAATTTGGTTTGCTAGGCAGAGCATTTCATAGTTCGCTAGAACAGTTCACCGAGTAAGTACAGTTGTCAGTTAAGTGCAGTTAGTAAGTGAAAATGAATTCCGGTAGTGAGTCGTTGTTAGATGCGTTTAACTTGGATGGAAGTATCCAAGCCGAGTTGATGGGGCAGGATGTTATTGACCTGCTGACCCCGGGTGTGTTTGACGAGTGGCACAATGACGACGTGCTAAACACTGCGTTTGTGGAAGAAGTGAATGTGGGTGAAAAAAAAGTGTCTTCGGCGGTTGACTACGTCAACAATTGGACTGAGAAGGACGGCGGGCGCATTAACATAATTAGTGATGTGGTGGTAAAGAAGGCGAGGCGGCAACCCACTACCAAGCTAGAAAAGCTGTTGAAATTGCCAAAGACAGCCGGCAGCAGTAAAAGTCAATTTTATGCAGCTATGGAGGGTGAACAGAAGAAGAAGAAGAAATTCGTATTCAAGCGACCAACAGTGTCAGTTCAATACCCCGATTTTTTGCAGACGTCACAGCCACCGAAGCCTCTGTCACCGGTCGTCATCATTAATGAAGGCCCAAACACGATAACGCCCGAGCCGCCGAAGTCCATGCCTCCGATTGTGTTGGTGGCCGACGCTGACGAAAAATCGCCGATCGCGGGTGCGCCTATATCACCGACAATTGGGCGTGGAATGTGCCGCAAACCATTAAAGAAGCGGTGCAAGCGGCTATTCGAGGCGGTTAGTCAACCCCGTCAACCTGCTGCTGCTTCTTCTGCAGAAGTGCCGATACCGGACTGGATGGAAGAGTTTTCTCCAAGCCAGAAGTGTGCCTTCTCCGTGGCTTTTAGTGCGAGGCAAAAACTAGTGGATGAACTAAAAAAGAATGATAGTGATGTGGCGCAATACGAGAGACAGATTAAGGAACTGCAGGCGAAAATTGAACAGTGTAAAAGTGAAGGGGAAGTGTGTAGAAAAAGACTTAAGTTATTGGACAATTTTCCATATAATTAATTTTAGAATTTTATTGTAAATATAGAGTTAAGTTATTTTTGTAATAGTGTTGTATATATAAGTAAAATAAAATGTTTTTGTATATATGATAATAAAAAAGTTAAATGAAACAATATTTTTTATTTCTAAAATAAGTATGCGAAAGTTACACAAAATAAAATAAAAATGCAAAATAGAAAAAAGAATAGACGAAAAAATGTAGGGCCGTAACTTTAGGTGTGTAATCATTAGATGCACACAACTTAAGTATGCGATAAAGTGTTATGTCTGTGAAGAGAGGCTACCCGTTACAATGCCTGAGAACATGCATCTTATTTGTAATAAAATGTGAATTTTACTGCAAGTAAGATAATAGACCAAACTCTCGGCATTTTCGTAGAGAACTTACTAGAAATTTAGCTAGTTCTAACGTATGGTAAGAACGTACATGTCTTTATAGAGTAAGACAATATTTTCCAAAAGAAATTAATTCTTGAGAAATATCATGTTACTTGGGATGTGACATGAATCAACTACAAACTACGATCAAATATTTTGTAGCCCTGAAAAGGGCTGATTTTGTCGGGATAGGTCGGGGAGGGCATGGTTCCGGGATCAGTTGGTGGAATCAGCTGGACCATCTTCATCCTGATGGTCCGTGATCCACCAAGTGGATGAATCGGCCGGACCGTCATGATCTTCCGGCGGCGGTGGTGGCACCCAATCAGTGCTGGAGTCTGGCTCCATGTCTTCAGCCGACAACTCCCCATTTTGCCAATCCATGTTTGGCAATTCCAGACCCACATCTGCTTCTTCGACCGCCCATCTTCCCAGGCATTAAACATATCTTCTGCCTCGATGTCTAGAAGTCGTTCGATGTCCAAGAGTAGGTCATCCATATCGACATCATTCATGTCAACGGTATCATCGCTAAAAACCGATGAACCGCGACTCAATGGTCTTTCGAAATCCATAGTTATATCTTCGTACTTTAAGATTTAAAAATGAAGTGATTCTGTGACCCGCTCGCAACCGTTTAAATAGAGATAATCTACCCCCTCCACCACTCCATCCCCACCTTTTCACCGCCAACAAACTAGAGTTTATTATACAAATGCCCTCCATCCAAAAATGATACTGGCGGACTTCACTGTCGAAAACTGCTTTTAGTTCTCAAAAATGGTGTAATTGTGTTCTGGAAATGCGACCGACAAAGAAACTTATACTCGATCTGTCTGGACTTACATAATTTCTATCTAATGTCACAGATGTCGTGACATTAGATAAATACAAGTAAGATCAAAATATTCTGTCATCCTGAAAAGCACGGATTTTGCAAAGAAAATTATATTCGATCCAACTGGACTTATATAATTTTCTATCTAACGCCACATATACTATGGCATTAGGTAACTAAAACTACGATGAAACATTCTGTGGCCCTGAAAAGGACCGTTTTTCAAGGTATAATATCTTATTTGTAATCAGGCTCGATTACAAATAAGGCACGCACTCTTATGTTGTAGAGTACCAAGAGCTACTCCACAACCTTTACAGTTCGGTATGTGCGCGCGACTACCGAAATCTTGGGTTACATGACCACTGAAGAATTGGTCACCAGCCGACTTGTTTTCCAAGTCGGCATAGCAGCCAATACACCAGCCGTCATCACCCACCTTCACCAGGTTTAAGGTTGCACACCCGGCGGGATCGGACGGGGAAAACTTTCCTCTGTCTAAGTGCCCAATTATCCAAATTCCTAGGAGTATCATCGCTTAAGTATCCATCATCATCTGATGATGCCATGTTGGGATGAGCGAATGTAATGAAGTAAGCAGTCGACTCGAGCTGCTTTTAAAGACCTCAGATTCCCCCACCCTTGCTAAAAGTACAGGAGGGGATGATGGTGTGAATCTGTGACGACTACCAAGATATGATAGAACCCTTAGGAGATGACAAACTTAAACGCTGAAGGGTGTTTTACGTGCAAAGATATAAGAAAAACAAATATATAAAATTCAGTTTTGGAAGGTCTAAAATTGCACCAAAGACCCCCAAAAACCTCGAAAAGCCCCGGGGTGGCCACTTCGTGCCCCATCCGCCCCCCCCCCCCCCCCAGATCGGGGGCTCCGCCCCCAAACCCCGGAATAACAGTCAAGTTGTACAATTCACATTAGTTTGGATCTGACTATCTTTTCATAGTTCCCTGTTTTCCCTAAAATACATACCTACTCTCTAGGTCTTTTTTGACCGACCTCTTATTACTTTTAATGACTCAAATCACTCGGGTCTTATTTAAAAACGATTATGCCACCCATCCCTCATGCCTTCGCCCTATTCCCCACAGCTTCCCTATACTACCCCTTTGAATTAATTAGAAATCTGAAAAATGTCTTTTTCAATTTTTCCAAATTAAATATTGAAAAGTCATTTCCTATCACAAAAAGTTTACTCTAAAATATTTTCCTATAACTTTTTTCGATCTGAGCTACACTTCTCCCGTTATTCATGAGCAAACCTGATCAAACCCCATAATTCTTGAAATTTTGATTAGTCTGATCATTTTGATCATAAAAAGTTTTATGTCAAATGTTCTGAAATGCCCTTGAACTATCAAATAATAATAATAATATTAATAACAAAATTCTTATTATTTGTATTGGCTAAACAAACCCAAGCAAACCTGAGCAAACTCACAAGTTATGTGCTTGTTGGCATTGCTTTTATCCGAAATAAAAATAATTTTGTTATATAAGGGTTAATGTGGTTGCTTTTTTTGTTAAAAATATACAAAAATAAAAATCTTAGTGGGTCGACAAATATCGATTTTTAGTTCCAAAAATATACGTCTCGGAAATAACTAAATGGATACAACTTTTAAGTTAGAAAAATAACAATTTTAACGGATCTTGGACCTTTAACTTAAAATAAGTTTTAGACACTTCTAGGTAAATTATCGAAAACAGTTATGCAAAAATGTCAACGTCAATTTTAAACGTCCAGAAAATGTCATTCATGGTCATCTTTGCTTTTTTCACTAATACAGTGTCAATCACAAAGTGACTAAAAATATCTAAACTACGATCAAATCTTTTGTGGCCCTGAAAAGGGCCGTTTTCGCGGTGGGTTGGGTTGGAGAGGGAAACCTAGAGTGGTTGTTCCCCTCTCGCGATCTGCACCGATCGCGGTGCGGCACGCCGTCTTCGTGCCTCCAGTCGCGTGCTGCGACGGCTCCGACGGCGCTCCGTGAGCTCTTGTAAGAGAGCCTCCCTTTCTTCCGGACCCAGCAGCATCTGGGGTCCTTCCACCACTTCCACCGGCTCTGTTGGAGCCGGCTCCAGTGGTGGTTGCGGTCTTGGGATCGGCTGTATGATGGCCGTTGGCTTATTCGCGTTTTTTAAACGCCAAGCCTCCCAATAGTCGCTAATTTTGGACTCCCTTGTCGTCCTTAACATCAGCCTGTCCCACTTCATGGCTGGGTGAGAAATGAAAATTGTGATCGCTGCTCCCGCTTTTAAAAGCATTTAGGATGGTGGGGTGAGAGTGGGGCTAAACAGTTCTAACATATCCTTTCAGAGTAACAAAATATTTCCTATAGAATAGATTTCTTGTTCGAAATATTTTGTTACACTGAAAAGATACGTCTATTTTTGTCATACTTAAGAGCAGGTTTGCCAACGTTCTATGTGAAACGACAAAAATTCTGATGTATCTTTTTGAGCGTATCAACCCAGAGTGAATTTATTTTTTAAAATATGTTTCTTGATAGAAAGTTATGTCACTTTGAATAACTAGAGGCATATGCGTTCTTATCATACATAAAAACTACAAGCTAAATCTTGCAAATGCTCTTTCTCTCGCTATCTATGTATGATTTAAACACATAATGCATCTCTCACCCAAAGTAACACAATTTTTCCTTCGAGAAATATCTTCCTTAGGAAACATAGTGTTTAACTACAAACTACGATCAAATATTCTGTAGTCCTGAAAAGGCTGATTTTGTCAGGGGGCAGGCAACGTTGTTATTTGAGGGTCCTTATTTGTAATAGGAATTTAAGTCCTATTGCAAATAAGGCATGAGCGCCGGTGAGCGACGGAAAACAGTCTATCCCGACACCGACGACACCTCGAGTGGTTCCGCAGCCATTCACTTCGTGCCCCGACTGTATAATGGCCCGATATGAACCTCGCACCTATCTGTCGCCTAAATCCTGTGTAGCAGTACATACACAAGGGGGAGAAGGGACCACATTTTACGTAGTTGAACAAGATGCAATATCTAGGTCTCAACCTACGCATGCGGCGTACACCCCTATGTTGCGCATTATGTACCACTGCCTGGTCGTCATCGCTGGAATAACCATTGTCTGAACTTGACGACATCTTGGCTTCGAGTGAATTCCATTTTCGACATCACGTCTTATATACTTTTTTTTCCCCACCCCTCTCCTAAATTTCTCTCTATTTTTCGCCTCATAACCTTATTTACCAAAGCCCCACATTTCAAGTATTAAAATAAACCAATCGTAAAAATAAAACGCAAATATGTCCTTTATAAGTTTATTTTCAATATGTAAAATACATAATTTGGAGAATTACATAACTTCAAACTAATGTATTGATTTGTTAGTAACAGAACCATTAAGTATATTGTAGCTAAAAAATGCATCGTGAATAACTAACGCGTACACTTTAATGTCTTTAGGAAATTTACTTTTGCGTGTTTCGAACTCCAATTTCACGTCCACTGTGGACGTCCTAACGGCTTCTGGTTGGTGACTGCAATCGATTACGAATAACGGATTTTTAAGATAGTCGGCAAAACTCATCATAGGATCGCTCAGTTCTCGCTGGTAGTAGCTAGCTTGAAAATTCTCATAATTATAATAGGCTGCGGCATACAGTTTCTTTGAAAAATCTAAATTCCATCTTTCGTACGGAAATACGGCAGAGTTCAGATAGAGCCTAATATCACTTATATCGGCCGTTGTAAATTGTGTGCTATCTTTTGCTCTGTTGTCGGAAGAGCTAGTTGGTTGAAAACCGATAATCAAATATCTCGGTTTTTCGAGACTCGTGCTAGTTCTTAAGGCCCATACGTCTGACGATGTTTCTCTCAAAGAAGGTAGCTCGTAAAGATCCCATTTACGGTAAGCCATTGGAACGTTTGCGTTACTGCCACCTTTATTCATGCGTGATAATATCTTTAACTTCTGTCGATCATCTGGAATAATATGACGAATTTTCCATTCAATTTTTTCAATTGAAATGTCTGCATCTACTTCACCGATATAGCAATTGTTGAAAGTGCGGGCTATAATTAAAATCAACTCTTGCTTGACGTTAAAAATACCCTTTGAATAATCCTCTGCGAAACCCATGAGATATTTTAGAGGAAGCTTGCCGGAGAACACGTTACTTGTGGAATCTAGTATCCCTTGATTTGCTTCGTCTAGACCCCATCCGCATGCCATGAGAGCTCTATTTTGTGCGGCACCCAATGACACCATAGTTTTCATCGTTGTGGTAATTCCGGGTTTCCGAACGACGGCAACTTGCTCCCCTCCCATTTCATAACGACATTCGTCGAATAGAAAGGCGATGGCATTATTTGATAGATAACATTTTTTACTAACATCTTTGGGTTTAAATGTTCCTTCGATGTAAATGTAACTATCCGATATATCCAAAATGATATCTTGAAAGTGTACAGGTATACGAATTTCATCGGAATTGCGGAATGTTGGAGAACCGTAAGGTTTATATGTGTGTTCTTGAAAACTAATAATGGAGTTATCAAAAATGGGTTCGGTAAAAACTTCGATTTTGTCACTGCTAGCGGCCATCATTTTCTAATTTTTCTCACTTTCAAACCGATCGATTGTAGAAATTTGCAATCTTTCACGGAGAGCTGGCGATTGCTGTGCGGATGTGTTTTCGATCGTAAGTCTGACTTGCGAATGAACCTTGACTGTGTTGTCTGCTTACTTTTATGTCGTTTAACTGAATCTTGAATTGTTGACAGCTTATGCAGTTGACGGTTAAAGCAAAAACCCATTATACGATTTTTTTCAACTCTAGTTTAATTATAATTTTCTCACCTCGAAAATCGATCAAATCACCGCTATCGTCCAAGATGCGTAGAGTAATGTTGTCGATAAACTGACGACCATCCGGCATTATCGGCATATAAATATTATTTTGCGGTTCTTTGGAGATTTTGTAACCGGGTTCGACGTCAATATCAAATTCAAATAACGTATGACTTTCCAAAGAATTCAGGTATGCTCCGGAAATTATATTACAATCCACACGTACGATGCGCACTTTCATTATGTCCACGATGGTACTTGATTCGTGTCTTTGTCCACCTTGCAGCAATACAGAGCCAAATCCGAGCACTTTGCCGATACTGTTGCTACCTCGAAAATCGATGCTATATTTTGACTTTAGCTCACATTTTAACGTATTATTATTGGCTGTTAATGAAAATAAATCGGTACCAACTTCATTGCATGACTCTTTTAAAGCGGTGTACATGGCTTTTGCTATTTCATTAATTTCGTAAGCTCCTGGTGGAATCCTTAAATGCTTTGGTATCACTGTTTTCAAATGGCTGAATGAATTATTGCTTTCGTCGATATTAAAAATCGAATTATATGTGTAAAATCCCAGTAGTGCAACTCCATATTTGCTTGTTGTATTTAACTCGATGGGTGGGTAAAAATCCGCACTTAAGACACTTTTATGTCCTGTTAGAGTGAATGTGTAAGACATGACTGACGACGAAACTATTTGTGTAGCTATTTTATTGCTGTTTGCAACAGTTAAATGGATTTAAACTGAAGCATTGCTTTATTCCTTTGGGCGTTTTTAAACTGTTTTCTGCCCTTATATTCACATCGTTAATTTTGCAATAACAACAAAATATTTTTTTTGGTATCGGTCCATCGCCCTCATCCGAATCTGAATTATTGCTATTATAATGTTCGAAACAGTATTGATATTTCAAAATATATCGACGTCACTTTTTAGGTGATTAGGTAACCTATCCCAAACTAGTGCTATTTCATTTGGAGCTAATGCGATCAACACTTCTTTGGGCGTATTTTCTAACTGTTCAGCTGTCATTTTTTGTAATCCTCCGACTTCACGATATGCTTTAAGTGATAGCAACATTTTGGTGTAGTTGTCACGTTCCATTTGGGGTGTCAAAGACATACTTTTTACGATTGTAAAAGAAACTTCAAACACAAATGTCCACACCAGACTGTTCCAAATTCTTGTTGACGGTCGTATGTATAGTAAATTTTCTTCGTCGCTTCGGAACCCATCTGCAGATATCGTACCAATTCCATAGGTGGGGGTAAATCACCGAAACTATCGTAGTATGTTACATCAGAATTGCTTTTTCTATATGCTACCCAATGAGTCCCTACACCCGACATACTATCCAAATTTATAATGGCGGCCTCATAACGTTTGGGACCGCGTACAGGTAATGAATCTCTCATATATACGCCTCGAAAGTGTGGTATTTTCATTTTTAAGGCGTACTTTTCTATATCAATATTGGATAGTGGTCTTTGAGGTAGGGATTCTATTAGTTTTTTGATTTCTTATTGTTGCCGTTGTTTATATATAATCCCAAACCTGTGCGATATGGTTTCAAATATAATCCATTTCCTCTTGAACTTAGATGTAAGCCGGTACCTATTTTTTCTGCAGTCGACTTTTTTACTGCTTTTACGGCACGCACGATGCCTGCTGCACCACCTGCTAATGAACCTAAGGCCGATAGTCCTGCAAATATTGGTATTAACGGTAATATCCCCCCAGTCTTCGGAATTGGAATGATTCTAGGCGTGCGAATTTTTCGTTTGCCACCGGCTATTCTTAGGGATTTACGTGCAGCTACTGCAGCTATTTTCGATGCTTTCATGATATTTTTCTCGATAAGTTTTTTCCCACCAGCTTTTAACAATTCTGATCGAACGGGTCGTCTAATAGATGATCCAAAAGCTACTTTGTGTAGTCGCTTATGTTTACCGACGCCATTACCTTTAGTGTGGCGGCGGCGGCGCTGGAAGCGACGTTTACCTCTAGTGGATGCTTTTCTAGATTTTGATGATGATGATACACCCATACCAAAACGTTGTTTCGCTTTCATAATGTTGGTTACCAACCAAGCTGCAGCTTTTTCACCAGCGCTAGAGTCTTTAGATTTTACTCTTTTCCACGCGCTTTGCTCGAGTTCCTGATCTGCTTGGTGGCGAGCACTTAAATTTTCACTATTACGCAAATAGGCTAAATCGTGTTTTTTGCATGCGACATCCAGAGAATTAATTCCTTGATCTCCTCTTGCCACACGTTTTACTACTTTCGTCCCGGGCCCGCAATACTGATAGCCGGGAATGTGTAACTCGAACGGTAGCCTATTAATTACTGAATTAACAATACCGCTTCCAGTCTTACTTGATAAACGAGACCGTCTACTTCGTCTGACGAGCGACATCTGAATGATAGTTTACGTGAAAGTTCAGTATAAAATATAGATTTTGTTAAGATGCGTATCGTCAATCTTAAACAAAAACTTCCCGTCGATAATCTCGATGTAAAGGTCGGATCTGGACTAGAACAAAAATTATTTAAAAGACATGGTCCTTTGCTACCGTCATCTATTCGTGGATTATTAATAGGACCTTCAAACTGTGGAAAAACAAATGTTATGATTTCGCTGCTTACTCACCCCTCGGGACTGTGTTTCGAAAATGTTTATATCTACTCAAAGTCGCTCTATCAACCAAAATATGAATATTTAAAGAAAATTTTATCACCAATCAAAGGTCTTGGCTACTACGCTTTTAGCGACGCAAATAACATTGTGGAACCGTCGGATGCTAAACCTAATTCAATATTTATTTTTGATGACGTTATGTGTGAGAAACAGGACGTTATAAGATCGTATTTTAGCATGGGACGTCACAAAAATGTGGATGCCTTTTACTTGGCGCAAACGTATTCTCGTGTTCCTAAGCAGCTCGTCCGGGATAATGCCAACTTCATTATTATGTTTAAACAAGATGAGATGAATATGAAACATATATTTTCCGATCACGTTTCACCCGACCTGACGTTTACACAATTTCAAGAGATGTGTGCTAAATGTTGGGATAATAAATATGGTTTTTTAGTTATTGACAAGGATAGTGATGTAAATTCGGGCAGATACGGCAAGGGATTCGATAGTTATATATTCCTATAATAATAACTTGGATAATCATTTCATCGTTGAACGGTGCTTTGAAAGCATCATGAATGAAGAAATCGAATTAAAACGAAAGCTACTGGAAACTACAAATGCGGTTAGAAAAAAATTTAAACAAATTAAAGCAGCTAAAGTGCAGAATGAACATGATTTGGAAAAGTTTTATGAACCAGTTTCTAAACCACTAGAATCTATATCTAAAGCCGTAAAGCAGCAGCAGCAACAGTACGCAACTAAAAAATCAAGTACTACGACTAAACCACAAAGTCGGAGTAGCAGCAGCAGCTCGGTGGGAATGGCGAAAATGTTTGAAGAACATCCAACAGAAGCGGATTTTGAAACATCTACACCGATTTCGCAAAAAACACAAATTCCTACACCAAAACGTGGAAATCGTGAGTCACTGTTCGAAACCCCTTCCCCATCAACGATAACATCATCTTACACATCACCACACACATCCAGTGGTAGCAGTTCAGCCGCAAAAACAATTCAAGATTATTTAAATGGATTAAAATTGGAGCCATCTCATTATGATACCGTGTATGGTGTACGCTTTGGTAAAAAAGAAAATAAATCAACAAAATATATTGGCAACTTGGTGGTTCGTTTTCTAACAAACGGAAAGATGGTGTTATACAAGAACAAAACAAACATTGCTGAATTCGATGGAACGGCTGAGCTTTACGATTTGATTTTTCTAAAAAATCCAGCATGCCTAGATAATGAAGACGAAATTAGTCTAGATGTACTTCGAAAATACCAAACCATTTTGAAATTGACGGATGCGGCCTACGACGGTTATGACAAGAAACGTGGTTTAAGGGAAACCCGATGGAGAAAATATTTACGAATCATAAAACCGCTAATTATGGGAACCAAACTGGGTGGTGGTGGTGGTGTAGGAAGAAAAAAAGGCGACAACAAAATCCAACTACCAGCAAAAAAGCGACTATCGTCGAAATCATCTCAATATGTTTATTGGAATAAACCTAAGGAGTTAGTGGATAGATTACGATTATTGTGGGGGTCAAAAGTAGCTGGACATACCGGACATGATAATGAGATTATGTCAATTATGGAAGAGCTTCGAGAAGAAGGAATAATATATTAAGTTTTGCACGTAGTTGCCATCCTCAGTGTCTGATAAGACGTGGAACCTTATAATATGGATCCTAGCCGAGAAAAAATTAAAGTCGTAAATGAATTACATAGGACAGCAAGAAAAAATTTTGTTAGAAGACGTACGGTCATAAAAGGATATCGAGATTTGTGGCAAATTGATTTGGCGGAAATGCAGCAATATGCTACTGACAATGATGGTTACCGTTACATTGTTGTATGTATAAATTGTTACTCCAAATTCGTGTACACCAAAGCAGTTAAGAATAAGACCGGTGTTGAAGTTACGAATGCCATGAAAAGCATCATTGAAGAAGCATCATATGCACCAAACAATTTACAGAGTGATCAAGGAAAGGAATTTTATAATAGCACCTTTCAAGCACTCATGAAAAAATATAATATAAACCATTATTCCACATATAGCACGAAAAAAGCGGCAATTGTTGAGCGTGTTATAAGAACTTTGAAAAATAAGTTATATAAACAATTCTCGGCTAGAGGTTCTTACAGATGGTTACAAATATTACCAGCTATAACGAAGACCTATAATAACACTAAACACCGCACCATTGGAATGAAGCCTAACAGTGTAAAAGAGGATACCCCTATTAAAGCATATGACTATTTGAAAATTGCTCCGAAGAAAAAAAAATTTCATTTGGGTGACATTGTTCGCATTAGCAAGTACAAAGGTGTATTTGACAAAGGATATACGCCTTCCTGGTCCACGGAACTGTTTGAAATAGCAAAAGTTAATAT
This sequence comes from Philopedon plagiatum, assembly GCA_963971165.1. Taxonomy (NCBI): domain Eukaryota; kingdom Metazoa; phylum Arthropoda; class Insecta; order Coleoptera; family Curculionidae; genus Philopedon; species Philopedon plagiatum. Next base: position 63,960,630 of record OZ020190.1, read on the forward strand.
TACAAATCCACCTACCTACTTGCTACAATCATTGGAAGGTCAACCTATTAAAGGATGTTTTTACGAAGCAGAACTGCAAAAGACAGCTAGCCCTGGTGTTTATTTAGTTGAGAAAATTCTTAGAAAACGCAAGAACAATCAAAACGATCAATTGTTTGTAAAATGGTTAGGTTTTCCAAATCAATTTAATTCTTGGATAGACAAATCAGATATTGTATAAATATTATCAAATAGGTTTTACGTTACGTATGTATGCATTATAAATAATAATAATAAATATTGCTTTTCATAATTATGCGTTTTATTTTCAATTTAACAGTATAATTATGTTTTTAAATAGAACTTTATCTAGGTTGGTTTCCATTTTGGTTTTTTTGGATCCTTTATCTTCGTTGTAGTATACCGTGCAGCATGTGAGTGAATTTGATAAATTTTTTCCTTAAGGTACGTAATTTTGGTCTCATCATCTTCAAACATTTTTTGAAAAACCGGTACTAGCACATTACTAAGTATGGTATTTATCTGCGAACCAAGTTGATGAACTTCCGTAAGGACATATTCTTTGGTAGCAGCATCATTATCATTTATCGGTTGGGCAACATTCCTTAATAATTTTCCCTCTATATCAAAATGTCCATCTGAAGTAAGTTTAAATCCGATTCCGGGCAACCCTCGCGATAAGTTGTTACAAACAGGAGTTTTCTGTCGACCAAATTTATCAATTGTGTTGTTAACACGACCCATTTTAAAGTAAAACTAATTCACTCTCTTTATGTTCAGCCTATATATAAATGACATAACAAATAAAAATTCATTTTACAATACACCATGAAGCAAGTAAGATTTGACGAAGAAAGAAATATTATCCACCGTATGTCTGTTTGGTGTTTTGCATATAGACAAGCCAGACAAAGTAATTTTCAGCAACTAATACTTGATAGATATCGTTTTCAAAGGAGAATTGGAAAAATGGATGTAATGCTAGCGAGGATTTTAGAACGGAACCACAGAAATAATATATATCAAGAGCGATTTGTTAATTCAAATGTATGGTGAATAATAAACATATTTAGTACAAAAAGATTTTTATTAAGATTTAAATAATACATCCACACTATCATTAGAAAAACGCACTTATTCACATAAATTTAAAATTGCATGACTATCATAAGAAACTTTTACACTATATCTAAATTGTCTCTATTTTTCGGAATTACCAGCGCTGCCCTTCTTGGTCGAATTCCATGGTCTCACTATTATTACGTTCTGATGAACCTCCTCCCCCTACTCCTCCTCCTCCTCCTTCTAAGAAAACAGGACTTTGCGTTGATTCGTTAATTATTTCGAGATCTTCAAAATTGCTTGAAGAAGTCCAGCGCTGCCCTTCTTGACTGAATTCCGGCGTATCGTGATTATTATGTTCTGATGAACCTTCCACTGAGACAGCGAGACTTTGCAGAGATTCACTAGAATTTTCACGAGATATTTGTTGCGGTGATTTCATCCCATGTTTCTTATGGTACTCATTTTGACACCATTCACAGAAACCCATTATTCCACTAATAAATTCCCAATTTTCGCAATTGGCACACATCTGACGACCGTTTACAGAGAATGGGCGAACAACTGCAATTTGACGTTCACTTTTTGGTGACTGCATTTTGAGGAAATAAATTACTATGCAGTATTCTGGAAGTACTGAAATGCAGACTGAAACAAGAAAGTTTTGTGCCTCTATTTGTATCTGTTAGGTGACCTTCAAACCCCTCCACTCTCATATCCCATGTAAAATCGAGGTCACCATACACAGAATAGACTTGTTTCTTTATCTACATGCGCGTAATACGTATACGCTGAATAGCTTTTTCTTGATTCAACAATTTTGAATCGATTTCCTTAAGTCTTTTTGTAACAGATTGCAAAAAATCTTCATTCGCCTCTTGAGCAAGCTTTTTATTCATTTCATTAAGTTCTTTTCTAACATATTCCAAAACATCATTATTCACTAATTCACTAAGTCGTTTAATAATTTCACGCCTTTGTTCAAGAACATATTCCTGATTAGCGGCATCCCCAGGATTCTTTGGTGGTGCTACATTAGTTAGAGATTTCCCTTGTATATCATATTGACCATCATCGGTCAATCTAAATCCAACTCCTGGTTGTCCAACAAGAACAATGTGATTTTGGTCATTAAATTTTTGGCGCCCAAATTTATCAATTGTGTTGTTAACACGACCCATTTTTAGCTTAAACTGATGTGATTTTTGTGAAGGTTGCCTATTTATAAAAAAATTAAACAATAATTTAGCTACATAATCATTTATTTGACATCTCATGTTATTATATTATACAATGAATTAAAGATTTTCTTCATCTTCTTGAACACACTCCATTTCGTCATCGCTAACAGTACCCAATGCTTTACTATCAACTTCATTGGTGACTGCTTTATTTCCAAGGTAATCAAGAATAGTGGTATCATCTGCGGGAGCCAAACCATATTTTCTAGCTAATTCATCGGGTAAATGAGGCACTTCGAATAGGTAGCTTCCCAATTCTTCATTTATCATTCCAGCGCAAAATTCGTCCAGATCAATGGTTCCATATAGGTATTTCTCGCACGTGTGTGCTCCAGCCGTGAAATTTACGGCGTCTTTCATATACTTCCTATACTGACTTTCACTAAAACCCACATCGGATTTACCATAATTTGCAAAGTGTAGTATTTCTTCAGCCAGCTCTCTTAATTTACATGATAACCAATTAATGTACATATCTCGATTTTCAATGACAGTAGGGCAGTCACACATCTTAAATAGAAAATAATGGACATGTGATTGTGTGTGACTGTGTGTTTTTCGATATATACTTAACAAGAACTATTTTATTACATTTTAAATCAACATTAAAATAGCCTAATCAACAATATATTACAAACAACCAAAATTTAACAACGCTCTAGTATTACCTCCAGAGAGCTTTGCCCCAAATAAGTTAAGGTGTACTGATCACCGGAGTTATTCATCATTTCAATAGTATCCTCTGTCAGAATTTCAGCTACGCGTGATGGTAAAAATGTTTCAATGTTGCTTGATGTGTTGGATCAAACAATGTGACGATAATGGCTTTTCCAAAACGTGAAGTCAAAGAATTAATTTTTTTTATCATATAAATTTTGCCCACCGTTAATGTAGAGAATTTTCTACGTTCCAGAAATTGAATATCTTGGTTTATCATATTATTAATTTCGGCTATGGTCTGCTTTGAAATGCTCATGATTTAAAATACAATAAAAACAATTACTGTCAAGTACCTTGAATAAACACTTGTAGAACACACCACAAACACAATACTTTATATGCCAAAGCAACAGTTAACGCATACGATGTATGAGTGACAATGAAAGCTATTTTCGAAATGAGCCATATTTATTAGGAAGTAAGCCAAGGTCAAGTATTTATTTATGGTGGGAGGAATACATCCGACGACCTCGAAAAATACAAAACAAATGTAACCTTGAAATAAGCGTCGTCCACCTGGTCATCACCAAACAAAGAAACACCTGCTCGCGTTCAAGGCCAAGTTCTTGACCTTGACCTTGGAATAACACCTGCGCATATCAAGGCCAAATAACAATAGCACACCTGAGCGTTCAAGGTCGAACCTACTGCGCATGCGGAAACTCACTAAGCATCTACTTACACTACTAAGACTCGTTTCGACAGATGGTGAGTATTTAATATTTAAATTTCTAGTGGTCTAAATAATAAAGTTGTCTTTATATAACTCGAGTACTAATTATTTATCCCTATTTTCAGAACCAACAACATCGTCCACGCAGCATTGTGCAACATGTAAACTAGGGGTTCCTATGAATCGATGGGGTGGCCATCTCAGAACCCTGGGACATCGTGAGAAATGCTGCGTGAGGCTGGAGGAGGAAGGAGTAGAGTTGGTAAAGACGTCGTTCAGGAGCCGAATTGCTACGTACCGACTTACTTCAAACCAGGATCCCACCAACGCAAAGGAGTATCTGCACCATCTAAAACAAAAATTCATCAAGTTGGTGGGAGACATCCGGGCGAAGTACGACCAGCTTAAGGTCGGACTGGAGCTTTTCGGCCGCTTCCTCCTGCAGTCGAACGAGTCGTCAGAGGTGAAGTCCTTTAACAGCAAATACCAGATGGTTAATGGGGTTACGGACTTGGAGGAGCTGTTCGAGCAGTTCATCGCCATCCTACACCGAAAGTATTCCGAATTTCGGGAAAAGGATAGTGGTGGGTGTAAAACTATTACAAAAAAAAATCGAAAACGGGTTAAGATTTCTTACTAATAAATATTTCTGTTGTTACAGGGTGGGCGCTCCAACAACTCCTCCACTTAGAATTAGGTATCAACAAGATTCAGCCACTAAAGCCATCTTCCTACATCCCGCTGCCAAAGGAGATTGAAGCAAAGAAAGCTGTTCTGAACATCCAGAACACGGATCAGAAGTGTTTCATCTGGTCAGTCCTAGCTGCCTTACATCCACTTCATTGGACTCAACATGCAAATAGAATCGTGAACTATTTGCCTTTTGAAAACGAGATGGACTTTACAGGTATGGAATTTCCGATTAAACTTACTTAGTGGGTCGACAAATATCGATTTTTAGTTCCAAAAATATACGTCTCGGAAATAACTAAATGGATACAATTTTTAAGTTAGAAAAATAACAATTTTAACGGAGCTTGGACCTTTAACTTAAAATAAGTTTTAGACACTTCTAGGTAAATTATCGAAAACAGTTATGCAAAAATGTCAACGTCAATTTTAAACGTCCAGAAAATGTCATTCATGGTCATCTTTGCTTTTTTCACTAATACAGTGTCAATCACAAAGTGACTAAAAATATCTAAACTACGATCAAATCTTTTGTGGCCCTGAAAAGGGCCGTTTTCGCGGTGGGTTGGGTTGGAGAGGGAAACCTAGAGTGGTTGTTCCCCTCTCGCGATCTGCACCGATCGCGGTGCGGCACGCCGTCTTCGTGCCTCCAGTCGCGTGCTGCGACGGCTCCGACGGCGCTCCGTGAGCTCTTGTAAGAGAGCCTCCCTTTCTTCCGGACCCAGCAGCATCTGGGGTCCTTCCACCACTTCCACCGGCTCTGTTGGAGCCGGCTCCAGTGGTGGTTGCGGTCTTGGGATCGGCTGTACGATGGCCGTTGGCTTATTCGCGTTTTTTAAACGCCAAGCCTCCCAATAGTCGCTAATTTTGGACTCCCTTGTCGTCCTTAACATCAGCCTGTCCCACTTCATGGCTGGGTGAGAAATGAAAATTGTGATCGCTGCTCCCGCTTTTAAAAGCATTTAGGATGGTGGGGGTGAGAGTGGGGCTAAACAGTTCTAACATATCCTTTCAGAGTAACAAAATATTTCCTATAGAATAGATTTCTTGTTCGAAATATTTTGTTACACTGAAAGGATACGTCTATTTTTGTCATACTTAAGAGCAGGTTTGCCAACGTTCTATGTGAAACGACAAAAATTCTGATGTATCTTTTTGAGCGTATCAACCCAGAGTGAATTTATTTTTTAAAATATGTTTCTTGATAGAAAGTTATGTCACTTTGAATAACTAGAGGCATATGCGTTCTTATCATACATAAAAACTACAAGCTAAATCTTGCAAATGCTCTTTCTCTCGCTATCTATGTATGATTTAAACACATAATGCATCTCTCACCCAAAGTAACACAATTTTTCCTTCGAGAAATATCTTCCTTAGGAAACATAGTGTTTAACTACAAACTACGATCAAATATTCTGTAGTCCTGAAAAGGCTGATTTTGTCAGGGGGCAGGCAAGGTTGTTATTTGAGGGTCCTTATTTGTAATAGGAATTTAAGTCCTATTGCAAATAAGGCATGAGCGCCGGTGAGCGACGGAAAACAGTCTATCCCGACACCGACGACACCTCGAGTGGTTCCGCAGCCATTCACTTCGTGCCCCGACTGTATAATGGCCCGATATGAACCTCGCACCTATCTGTCGCCTAAATCCTGTGTAGCAGTACATACACAAGGGGGAGAAGGGACCACATTTTACGTAGTTGAACAAGATGCAATATCTAGGTCTCAACCTACGCATGCGGCGTACACCCCTATGTTGCGCATTATGTACCACTGCCTGGTCGTCATCGCTGGAATAACCATTGTCTGAACTTGACGACATCTTGGCTTCGAGTGAATTCCATTTTCGACATCACGTCTTATATACTTTCTTTTCCCCACCCCTCTCCTAAATTTCTCTCTATTTTTCGCCTCATAACCTTATTTACCAAAGCCCCACATTTCAAGTATTAAAATAAGCCAATCGTAAAAATAAAACGCAAATATGTCCTTTATAAGTTTATTTTCAATATGTAAAATACATAATTTGGAGAATTACATAACTTCAAACTAATGTATTGATTTGTTAGTAACAGAACCATTAAGTATATTGTAGCTAAAAAATGCATCGTGAATAACTAACGCGTACACTTTAATGTCTTTAGGAAATTTACTTTTGCGTGTTTCGAACTCCAATTTCACGTCCACTGTGGACGTCCTAACGGCTTCTGGTTGGTGACTGCAATCGATTACGAATAACGGATTTTTAAGATAGTCGGCAAAACTCATCATAGGATCGCTCAGTTGTCGCTGGTAGTAGCTAGCTTGAAAATTCTCATAATTATAATAGGCTGCGGCATACAGTTTCTTTGAAAAATCTAAATTCCATCTTTCGTACGGAAATACGGCAGAGTTCAGATAGAGCCTAATATCACTTATATCGGCCGTTGTAAATTGTGTGCTATCTTTTGCTCTGTTGTCGGAAGAGCTAGTTGGTTGAAAACCGATAATCAAATATCTCGGTTTTTCGAGACTCGTGCTAGTTCTTAAGGCCCATACGTCTGACGATGTTTCTCTCAAAGAAGGTAGCTCGTAAAGATCCCATTTACGGTAAGCCATTGGAACGTTTGCGTTACTGCCACCTTTATTCATGCCTGATAATATCTTTAACTTCTGTCGATCATCTGGAATAATGTGACGAATTTTCCATTCAATTTTTTCAATTGAAATGTCTGCATCTACTTCACCGATATAGCAATTGTTGAAAGTGCGGGCTATAATTAAAATCAACTCTTGCTTGACGTTAAAAATACCCTTTGAATAATCCTCTGCGAAACCCATGAGATATTTTAGAGGAAGCTTGCCGGAGAACACGTTACTTGTGGAATCTAGTATCCCTTGATTTGCTTCGTCTAGACCCCATCCGCATGCCATGAGAGCTCTATTTTGTGCGGCACCCAATGACACCATAGTTTTCATCGTTGTGGTAATTCCGGGTTTCCGAACGACGGCAACTTGCTCCCCTCCCATTTCATAACGACATTCGTCGAATAGAAAGGCGATGGCATTATTTGATAGATAACATTTTTTACTAACATCTTTGGGTTTAAATGTTCCTTCGATGTAAATGTAACTATCCGATATATCCAAAATGATATCTTGAAAGTGTACAGGTATACGAATTTCATCGGAATTGCGGAATGTTGGAGAACCGTAAGGTTTATATGTGTGTTCTTGAAAACTAATAATGGAGTTATCAAAAATGGGTTCGGTAAAAACTTCGATTTTGTCACTGCTAGCGGCCATCATTTTCTAATTTTTCTCACTTTCAAACCGATCGATTGTAGAAATTTGCAATCTTTCACGGAGAGCTGGCGATTGCTGTGCGGATGTGTTTTCGATCGTAAGTCTGACTTGCGAATGAACCTTGACTGTGTTGTCTGCTTACTTTTATGTCGTTTAACTGAATCTCGAATTGTTGACAGCTTATGCAGTTGACGGTTAAAGCAAAAACCCATTATACGATTTTTTTCAACTCTAGTTTAATTATAATTTTCTCACCTCGAAAATCGATCAAATCACCGCTATCGTCCAAGATGCGTAGAGTAATGTTGTCGATAAACTGACGACCATCCGGCATTATCGGCATATAAATATTATTTTGCGGTTCTTTGGAGATTTTGTAACCGGGTTCGACGTCAATATCAAATTCAAATAACGTATGACTTTCCAAAGAATTCAGGTATGCTCCGGAAATTATATTACAATCCACACGTACGATGCGCACTTTCATTATGTCCACGATGGTACTTGATTCGTGTCTTTGTCCACCTTGCAGCAATACAGAGCCAAATCCGAGCACTTTGCCGATACTGTTGCTACCTCGAAAATCGATGCTATATTTTGACTTTAGCTCACATTTTAACGTATTATTATTGGCTGTTAATGAAAATAAATCGGTACCAACTTCATTGCATGACTCTTTTAAAGCGGTGTACATGGCTTTTGCTATTTCATTAATTTCGTAAGCTCCTGGTGGAATCCTTAAATGCTTTGGTATCACTGTTTTCAAATGGCTGAATGAATTATTGCTTTCGTCGATATTAAAAATCGAATTATATGTGTAAAATCCCAGTAGTGCAACTCCATATTTGCTTGTTGTATTTAACTCGATGGGTGGGTAAAAATCCGCACTTAAGACACTTTTATGTCCTGTTAGAGTGAATGTGTAAGACATGACTGACGACGAAACTATTTGTGTAGCTATTTTATTGCTGTTTGCAACAGTTAAATGGATTTAAACTGAAGCATTGCTTTATTCCTTTGGGCGTTTTTAAACTGTTTTCTGCCCTTATATTCACATCGTTAATTTTGCAATAACAACAAAATATTTTTTTTGGTATCGGTCCATCGCCCTCATCCGAATCTGAATTATTGCTATTATAATGTTCGAAACAGTATTGATATTTCAATATATCGACGTCACTTTTTAGGTGATTAGGTAACCTATCCCAAACTAGTGCTATTTCATTTGGAGCTAATGCGATCAACACTTCTTTGGGCGTATTTTCTAACTGTTCAGCTGTCATTTTTTGTAATCCTCCGACTTCACGATATGCTTTAAGTGATAGCAACATTTTGGTGTAGTTGTCACGTTCCATTTGGGGTGTCAAAGACATACTTTTTACGATTGTAAAAGAAACTTCAAACACAAATGTCCACACCAGACTGTTCCAAATTCTTGTTGACGGTCGTATGTATAGTAAATTTTCTTCGTCGCTTCGGAACCCATCTGCAGATATCGTACCAATTCCATAGGTGGGGGTAAATCACCGAAACTATCGTAGTATGTTACATCAGAATTGCTTTTTCTATATGCTACCCAATGAGTCCCTACACCCGACATACTATCCAAATTTATAATGACGGCCTCATAACGTTTGGGACCGCGTACAGGTAATGAATCTCTCATATATACGCCTCGAAAGTGTGGTATTTTCATTTTTAAGGCGTACTTTCTATATCAATATTGGATAGTGGTCTTTGAGGTAGGGATTCTATTAGTTTTTTGATTTCTTATTGTTGCCGTTGTTTATATATAATCCCAAACCTGTGCGATATGGTTTCAAATATAATCCATTTCCTCTTGAACTTAGATGTAAGCCGGTACCTATTTTTTCTGCAGTCGACTTTTTTACTGCTTTTACGGCACGCACGATGCCTGCTGCACCACCTGCTAATGAACCTAAGGCCGATAGTCCTGCAAATATTGGTATTAACGGTAATATCCCCCCAGTCTTCGGAATTGGAATGATTCTAGGCGTGCGAATTTTTCGTTTGCCACCGGCTATTCTTAGGGATTTACGTGCAGCTACTGCAGCTATTTTCGATGCTTTCATGATATTTTTCTCGATAAGTTTTTTCCCACCAGCTTTTAACAATTCTGATCGAACGGGTCGTCTAATAGATGATCCAAAAGCTACTTTGTGTAGTCGCTTATGTTTACCGACGCCATTACCTTTAGTGTGGCGGCGGCGGCGCTGGAAGCGACGTTTACCTCTAGTGGATGCTTTTCTAGATTTTGATGATGATGATACACCCATACCAAAACGTTGTTTCGCTTTCATAATGTTGGTTACCAACCAAGCTGCAGCTTTTTCACCAGCGCTAGAGTCTTTAGATTTTACTCTTTTCCACGCGCTTTGCTCGAGTTCCTGATCTGCTTGGTGGCGAGCACTTAAATTTTCACTATTACGCAAATAGGCTAAATCGTGTTTTTTGCATGCGACATCCAGAGAATTAATTCCTTGATCTCCTCTTTCCACACGTTTTACTACTTTCGTCCCGGGCCCGCAATACTGATAGCCGGGAATGTGTAACTCGAACGGTAGCCTATTAATTACTGAATTAACAATACCGCTTCCAGTCTTACTTGATAAACGAGACCGTCTACTTCGTCTGACGAGCGACATCTGAATGATAGTTTACGTGAAAGTTCAGTATAAAATATAGATTTTGTTAAGATGCGTATCGTCAATCTTAAACAAAAACTTCCCGTCGATAATCTCGATGTAAAGGTCGGATCTGGACTAGAACAAAAATTATTTAAAAGACATGGTCCTTTGCTACCGTCATCTATTCGTGGATTATTAATAGGACCTTCAAACTGTGGAAAAACAAATGTTATGATTTCGCTGCTTACTCACCCCTCGGGACTGTGTTTCGAAAATGTTTATATCTACTCAAAGTCGCTCTATCAACCAAAATATGAATATTTAAAGAAAATTTTATCACCAATCAAAGGTCTTGGCTACTACGCTTTTAGCGACGCAAATAACATTGTGGAACCGTCGGATGCTAAACCTAATTCAATATTTATTTTTGATGACGTTATGTGTGAGAAACAGGACGTTATAAGATCGTATTTTAGCATGGGACGTCACAAAAATGTGGATGCCTTTTACTTGGCGCAAACGTATTCTCGTGTTCCTAAGCAGCTCGTCCGGGATAATGCCAACTTCATTATTATGTTTAAACAAGATGAGATGAATATGAAACATATATTTTCCGATCACGTTTCACCCGACCTGACGTTTACACAATTTCAAGAGATGTGTGCTAAATGTTGGGATAATAAATATGGTTTTTTAGTTATTGACAAGGATAGTGATGTAAATTCGGGCAGATACCGCAAGGGATTCGATAGTTATATATTCCTATAATAATAACTTGGATAATCATTTCATGGTTGAACGGTGCTTTGAAAGCATCATGAATGAAGAAATCGAATTAAAACGAAAGCTACTGGAAACTACAAATGCGGTTAGAAAAAAATTTAAACAAATTAAAGCAGCTAAAGTGCAGAATGAACATGATTTGGAAAAGTTTTATGAACCAGTTTCTAAACCACTAGAATCTATATCTAAAGCCGTAAAGCAGCAGCAGCAACAGTACGCAACTAAAAAATCAAGTACTACGACTAAACCACAAAGTCGGAGTAGCAGCAGCAGCTCGGTGGGAATGGCGAAAATGTTTGAAGAACATCCAACAGAAGCGGATTTTGAAACATCTACACCGATTTCGCAAAAAACACAAATTCCTACACCAAAACGTGGAAATCGTGAGTCACTGTTCGAAACCCCTTCCCCATCAACGATAACATCATCTTACACATCACCACACACATCCAGTGGTAGCAGTTCAGCCGCAAAAACAATTCAAGATTATTTAAATGGATTAAAATTGGAGCCATCTCATTATGATACCGTGTATGGTGTACGCTTTGGTAAAAAAGAAAATAAATCAACAAAATATATTGGCAACTTGGTGGTTCGTTTTCTAACAAACGGAAAGATGGTGTTATACAAGAACAAAACAAACATTGCTGAATTCGATGGAACGGCTGAGCTTTACGATTTGATTTTTCTAAAAAATCCAGCATGCCTAGATAATGAAGACGAAATTAGTCTAGATGTACTTCGAAAATACCAAACCATTTTGAAATTGACGGATGCGGCCTACGACGGTTATGACAAGAAACGTGGTTTAAGGGAAACCCGATGGAGAAAATATTTACGAATCATAAAACCGCTAATTATGGGAACCAAACTGGGTGGTGGTGGTGGTGTAGGAAGAAAAAAAGGCGACAACAAAATCCAACTACCAGCAAAAAAGCGACTATCGTCGAAATCATCTCAATATGTTTATTGGAATAAACCTAAGGAGTTAGTGGATAGATTACGATTATTGTGGGGGTCAAAAGTAGCTGGACATACCGGACATGATAATGAGATTATGTCAATTATGGAAGAGCTTCGAGAAGAAGGAATAATATATTAAGTTTTGCACGTAGTTGCCATCCTCAGTGTCTGATAAGACGTGGAACCTTATAATATGGATCCTAGCCGAGAAAAAATTAAAGTCGTAAATGAATTACATAGGACAGCAAGAAAAAATTTTGTTAGAAGACGTACGGTCATAAAAGGATATCGAGATTTGTGGCAAATTGATTTGGCGGAAATGCAGCAATATGCTACTGACAATGATGGTTACCGTTACATTGTTGTATGTATAAATTGTTACTCCAAATTCGTGTACACCAAAGCAGTTAAGAATAAGACCGGTGTTGAAGTTACGAATGCCATGAAAAGCATCATTGAAGAAGCATCATATGCACCAAACAATTTACAGAGTGATCAAGGAAAGGAATTTTATAATAGCACCTTTCAAGCACTCATGAAAAAATATAATATAAACCATTATTCCACATATAGCACGAAAAAAGCGGCAATTGTTGAGCGTGTTATAAGAACTTTGAAAAATAAGTTATATAAACAATTCTCGGCTAGAGGTTCTTACAGATGGTTACAAATATTACCAGCTATAACGAAGACCTATAATAACACTAAACACCGCACCATTGGAATGAAGCCTAACAGTGTAAAAGAGGATACCCCTATTAAAGCATATGACTATTTGAAAATTGCTCCGAAGAAAAAAAAATTTCATTTGGGTGACATTGTTCGCATTAGCAAGTACAAAGGTGTATTTGACAAAGGATATACGCCTTCCTGGTCCACGGAACTGTTTGAAATAGCAAAAGTTAATATTACAAATCCACCTACCTACTTGCTACAATCATTGGAAGGTCAACCTATTAAAGGATGTTTTTACGAAGCAGAACTGCAAAAGACAGCTAGCCCTGGTGTTTATTTAGTTGAGAAAATTCTTAGAAAACGCAAGAACAATCAAAACGATCAATTGTTTGTAAAATGGTTAGGTTTTCCAAATCAATTTAATTCTTGGATAGACAAATCAGATATTGTATAAATATTATCAAATAGGTTTTACGTTACGTATGTATGCATTATAAATAATAATAATAAATATTGCTTTTCATAATTATGCGTTTTATTTTCAATTTAACAGTATAATTATGTTTTTAAATAGAACTTTATCTAGGTTGGTTTCCATTTTGGCTTTTTTGGATCCTTTATCTTCGTTGTAGTATACCGTGCAGCATGTGAGTGAATTTGATAAATTTTTTCCTTAAGGTACGTAATTTTGGTCTCATCATCTTCAAACATTTTTTGAAAAACCGGTACTAGCACATTACTAAGTATGGTATTTATCTGCGAACCAAGTTGATGAACTTCCGTAAGGACATATTCTTTGGTAGCAGCATCATTATCATTTATCGGTTGGGCAACATTCCTTAATAATTTTCCCTCTATATCAAAATGTCCATCTGAAGTAAGTTTAAATCCGATTCCGGGCAACCCTCGCGATAAGTTGTTACAAACAGGAGTTTTCTGTCGACCAAATTTATCAATTGTGTTGTTAACACGACCCATTTTAAAGTAAAACTAATTCACTCTCTTTATGTTCAGCCTATATATAAATGACATAACAAATAAAAATTCATTTTACAATACACCATGAAGCAAGTAAGATTTGACGAAGAAAGAAATATTATCCACCGTATGTCTGTTTGGTGTTTTGCATATAGACAAGCCAGACAAAGTAATTTTCAGCAACTAATACTTGATAGATATCGTTTTCAAAGGAGAATTGGAAAAATGGATGTAATGCTAGCGAGGATTTTAGAACGGAACCACAGAAATAATATATATCAAGAGCGATTTGTTAATTCAAATGTATGGTGAATAATAAACATATTTAGTACAAAAAGATTTTTATTAAGATTTAAATAATACATCCACACTATCATTAGAAAAACGCACTTATTCACATAAATTTAAAATTGCATGACTATCATAAGAAACTTTTACACTATATCTAAATTGTCTCTATTTTTCGGAATTACCAGCGCTGCCCTTCTTGGTCGAATTCCATGGTCTCACTATTATTACGTTCTGATGAACCTCCTCCCCCTACTCCTCCTCCTCCTCCTTCTAAGAAAACAGGACTTTGCGGTGATTCGTTAATTATTTCGAGATCTTCAAAATTGCTTGAAGAAGTCCAGCGCTGCCCTTCTTGACTGAATTCCGGCGTATCGTGATTATTATGTTCTGATGAACCTTCCACTGAGACAGCGAGACTTTGCAGAGATTCACTAGAATTTTCACGAGATATTTGTTGCGGTGATTTCATCCCATGTTTCTTATGGTACTCATTTTGACACCATTCACAGAAACCCATTATTCCACTAATAAATTCCCAATTTTCGCAATTGGCACACATCTGACGACCGTTTACAGAGAATGGGCGAACAACTGCAATTTGACGTTCACTTTTTGGTGACTGCATTTTGAGGAAATAAATTACTATGCAGTATTCTGGAAGTACTGAAATGCAGACTGAAACAAGAAAGTTTTGTGCCTCTATTTGTATCTGTTAGGTGACCTTCAAACCCCTCCACTCTCATATCCCATGTAAAATCGAGGTCACCATACACAGAATAGACTTGTTTCTTTATCTACATGCGCGTAATACGTATACGCTGAATAGCTTTTTCTTGATTCAACAATTTTGAATCGATTTCCTTAAGTCTTTTTGTAACAGATTGCAAAAAATCTTCATTCGCCTCTTGAGCAAGCTTTTTATTCATTTCATTAAGTTCTTTTCTAACATATTCCAAAACATCATTATTCACTAATTCACTAAGTCGTTTAATAATTTCACGCCTTTGTTCAAGAACATATTCCTGATTAGCGGCATCCCCAGGATTCTTTGGTGGTGCTACATTAGTTAGAGATTTCCCTTGTATATCATATTGACCATCATCGGTCAATCTAAATCCAACTCCTGGTTGTCCAACAAGAACAATGTGATTTTGGTCATTAAATTTTTGGCGCCCAAATTTATCAATTGTGTTGTTAACACGACCCATTTTTAGCTTAAACTGATGTGATTTTTGTGAAGGTTGCCTATTTATAAAAAAATTAAACAATAATTTAGCTACATAATCATTTATTTGACATCTCATGTTATTATATTATACAATGAATTAAAGATTTTCTTCATCTTCTTGAACACACTCCATTTCGTCATCGCTAACAGTACCCAATGCTTTACTATCAACTTCATTGGTGACTGCTTTATTTCCAAGGTAATCAAGAATAGTGGTATCATCTGCGGGAGCCAAACCATATTTTCTAGCTAATTCATCGGGTAAATGAGGCACTTCGAATAGGTAGCTTCCCAATTCTTCATTTATCATTCCAGCGCAAAATTCGTCCAGATCAATGGTTCCATATAGGTATTTCTCGCACGTGTGTGCTCCAGCCGTGAAATTTACGGCGTCTTTCATATACTTCCTATACTGACTTTCACTAAAACCCACATCGGATTTACCATAATTTGCAAAGTGTAGTATTTCTTCAGCCAGCTCTCTTAATTTACATGATAACCAATTAATGTACATATCTCGATTTTCAATGACAGTAGGGCAGTCACACATCTTAAATAGAAAATAATGGACATGTGATTGTGTGTGACTGTGTGTTTTTCGATATATACTTAACAAGAACTATTTTATTACATTTTAAATCAACATTAAAATAGCCTAATCAACAATATATTACAAACAACCAAAATTTAACAACGCTCTAGTATTACCTCCAGAGAGCTTTGCCCCAAATAAGTTAAGGTGTACTGATCACCGGAGTTATTCATCATTTCAATAGTATCCTCTGTCAGAATTTCAGCTACGCGTGATGGTAAAAATGTTTCAATGTTGCTTGATGTGTTGGATCAAACAATGTGACGATAATGGCTTTTCCAAAACGTGAAGTCAAAGAATTAATTTTTTTTATCATATAAATTTTGCCCACCGTTAATGTAGAGAATTTTCTACGTTCCAGAAATTGAATATCTTGGTTTATCATATTATTAATTTCGGCTATGCTCTGCTTTGAAATGCTCATGATTTAAAATACAATAAAAACAATTACTGTCAAGTACCTTGAATAAACACTTGTAGAACACACCACAAACACAATACTTTATATGCCAAAGCAACAGTTAACGCATACGATGTATGAGTGACAATGAAAGCTATTTTCGAAATGAGCCATATTTATTAGGAAGTAATCCAAGGTCAAGTATTTATTTATGGTGGGAGGAATACATCCGACGACCTCGAAAAATACAAAACAAATGTAACCTTGAAATAAGCGTCGTCCACCTGGTCATCACCAAACAAAGAAACACCTGCTCGCGTTCAAGGCCAAGTTCTTGACCTTGACCTTGGAATAACACCTGCGCATATCAAGGCCAAATAACAATAGCACACCTGAGCGTTCAAGGTCGAACCTACTGCGCATGCGGAAACTCACTAAGCATCTACTTACACTACTAAGACTCGTTTCGACAGATGGTGAGTATTTAATATTTAAATTTCTAGTGGTCTAAATAATAAAGTTGTCTTTATATAACTCGAGTACTAATTATTTATCCCTATTTTCAGAACCAACAACATCGTCCACGCAGCATTGTGCAACATGTAAACTAGGGGTTCCTATGAATCGATGGGGTGGCCATCTCAGAACCCTGGGACATCGTGAGAAATGCTGCGTGAGGCTGGAGGAGGAAGGAGTAGAGTTGGTAAAGACGTCGTTCAGGAGCCGAATTGCTACGTACCGACTTACTTCAAACCAGGATCCCACCAACGCAAAGGAGTATCTGCACCATCTAAAACAAAAATTCATCAAGTTGGTGGGAGACATCCGGGCGAAGTACGACCAGCTTAAGGTCGGACTGGAGCTTTTCGGCCGCTTCCTCCTGCAGTCGAACGAGTCGTCAGAGGTGAAGTCCTTTAACAGCAAATACCAGATGGTTAATGGGGTTACGGACTTGGAGGAGCTGTTCGAGCAGTTCATCGCCATCCTACACCGAAAGTATTCCGAATTTCGGGAAAAGGATAGTGGTGGGTGTAAAACTATTACAAAAAAAAATCGAAAACGGGTTAAGATTTCTTACTAATAAATATTTCTGTTGTTACAGGGTGGGCGCTCCAACAACTCCTCCACTTAGAATTAGGTATCAACAAGATTCAGCCACTAAAGCCATCTTCCTACATCCCGCTGCCAAAGGAGATTGAAGCAAAGAAAGCTGTTCTGAACATCCAGAACACGGATCAGAAGTGTTTCATCTGGTCAGTCCTAGCTGCCTTACATCCACTTCATTGGACTCAACATGCAAATAGAATCGTGAACTATTTGCCTTTTGAAAACGAGATGGACTTTACAGGTATGGAATTTCCGATTAAACTTACCGATGTAACTAAGTTTGAGCGACTTAATAATATTTCTATCAATGTTTATGGACTTGAAAGGATTTTTGACAATGGTAAAAATAGTATTGAAGTCGTGGGTCCCTTATACTTTACAAATTCTCGTAACAGAGAGCGACATGTTAATTTGTTAGTAATCAGTGATGACCATGGAAATAGTCATTACTGCTTAATAAGAAGTTTATCTCGCCTGATCTCAAGACAATTATCCAAACACAAGGAAGCTAAGTATTTCTGCGATGGCTGTTTATCGTATTTTGATTCCGAACAAAAATTAAAAACTCATCAGGAGCACGATTGCGGTCACGTTTTAGCTAAAGTCCCAACGACAGATTTAAAAAAAAATAAATATGGCGAAGAGATTCCCGAGAATATTTTGAAATTTACAAACTTTGAAAAGAAATTAAAGGTGCCTTTCGTTGTTTATGCCGATTTCGAAACTATCCTTGAACCTATCGATACAGAGGAAAATGTTCCGGATCCCGATACGTCATACACGTTGAGAACGCATAAACATGTCCCGTACTCTTTCGGTTACTACATCAAATGTGACTTTGATGATGCTCATTCAATTTACCAAAGCTATAGGGGTCCGGATGCTCACAAAGAATTCGTAAAACGTTTAGAGACTGATTGTAAATCAATCTATAATCGCTTTATGAAGGAAGTAGTACCCATGCTACCTATTTCTGCGGAACAAGAGATTGAGCATCAAAATGCTACGGTGTGTCATATCTGCGAAAAGCCATTTGATGTAGCATTAAACGATCGCGTGCACGATCACGATAACACAAATGGACAATATCGGGCGGCTGCGCACTCTGTATGTAACCTAAATTACAAAATCCCTCAATTTATACCCATCTTTTTCCATAATATGTCCAACTTTGATTCCCACCTGTTTGTTAAGGAATTGGCTTCCAACGAAGAAAAGCTGGATGTTATCCCCCAAAACAAGGAAAAGTATATATCATTTATTAAACATGTTTTGGTGGATAACATCGAAAACAGGGATGGTAAACAACGGCAGGTATTTTTAAAATTACGCATTCTCGACAGTTTTCGTTTCATGGCCAGCGGTCGAGATAAACTTAGCCAAAATTTAAAACCAGAACAATGTCGAGAAGTTAGAAAATATTTCGCGGAAGAAAATAAGTTCCATCTTATTCGACAGAAGGGTGTCTTCCCATATAATTACGTGGATAGTTTCGCAAAATTGAACGATACAGAGCTTCCATCGCATAAAGACTTTTACAACCAGCTAAAGAAAGAAAACGTTAGTAAAGAGGATTACAAGCGTGCTTGGACTGTGTGGAATTTATTTGAATGGAAAACTTTAGGCGAATATTCAGATATTTATTTAAAATCCGACGTTTTATTATTAACAGATGTGTTTGAAAGTTTTAGAGACGTGTGCCTAGATACTTACCACGTCGACCCTGCACAGTATTTTAGCTCACCAGGACTGTCGCTAGATTCGGCCCTTAAGGCAACGGACGTAAAGCTGGAGTTACTGACAGATCTAGACATGGTACACTTCTTTAAACACGGTATTCGCGGTGGGGTCAGTCAGTGTAGCGTTAGAAAAGCTTTTGCGAACAATAAATTTATACCTCATTATGACGTTTCCAAACCTACTTCCTACATCATGTATTTGGACACTACCAACTTGTATGGTGCAGCCATGTCACAATATTTACCAACGGGGAATTTTAAGTGGTTGGACGAGACCGAAATTCAAAGTTTAGATTACATGAATGTCGCTAATGATTCTAAAACTGGTTACATATTCGAGATAGATTTAGAATATCCCGAACACTTACATTATTTACACAACGAACTTTCATTTTGTCCACAATCCATAGCTCCACCAGAAGCAAAATTTCAAGACATTAAAAAATTAATTCCAAATTGGAAAAAGAAAGATAAATATATAATTCATTACCAAAATTTGCGTCAGGCTTTAGATTATGGGCTTAAGCTCACAAAAATTCATCGCGTTATATCTTTTGATCCATCACCATGGCTTAAGAAATACATTGATCTAAACACAGTTATGCGCAATAAAGCGAAAAATAGGTTTGAGAAAGACTTTTTCAAACTTATGAACAACGCTGTGTTTCGTAAAACGATGGAAAATGTGGAGAAACGGGTGGATGTTAAACTTGTTTCTGATTGGGAAAATATTGGTAGAAGGTTGGGAGCCGAAGCGTTAATTTCGAAACCTCATTTTAAAGACCGCACTATTTTTAACGAGAACCTGGTAGCTATCCAGATGAAAAAACAAAAAGTCACATATAATAAACCTATTTACGTAGGTTTTAGCATCTTGGAAATATCCAAGACTATTATGTATGACTTTTTGTATGGTTATATTAAGCCAAAATACGGTAACAACGCGGTATTACTCTACACTGACACCGATTCCCTTGTTTTAAAAATTACAACTGAAAATTTCTACAATGACATGAAACAAAATTTAGATAGATTCGATACGTCCAATTACTCACAAGATAACCCACATGATGTTCCTGTAAACCAGTCAATTTTGGGTAAAATGAAAGACGAGTATGCAGGAAAAATCATTTGGGATTTCTACGGCACCGGAGCGAAGGCATATTGTGTAAATGTAGAGGGAAAGTTAACCAATAAAGCTAAGGGAGTTTGACTACGTCACCCAGAAAGAACTGACTCTGGATGATTATAGAGAGGCGGTTGACGTAGAAGGAACTCACATTTATCGACAGATGAACACTTTCCGTTCACATTTACACGATATGTATGTTGAACTGAAAAATAAGGTAGCGCTATCACACACGGACGATAAGCGTTATCTTATTCCCGGTGACTTAGAGAACACGCGTGCTGGGGGTCATCGAGATATTGAAAAGTATAAGGAATCATCGGAAATTCCATGAGCTAAGACTGATCACCGACAGCTAACTTTACATCAATCACCTTTGATAGCTAAATGTGTGTGACTTTACAGGCTGTGATATTAGGCTAGTAATTTATTTTAGTTATTTAAGTATTGTATTTATTTTACCCTAATCTACCCTATTTAATGTATTTACCTATTTACTTTATATGTATATTTTATCCAAGTTTACCCTATTTTTTATTTTTTATATTGTTTGTTTATTTTACTCGATTTACTATTTACAGACCGCTGTTCGTCACTTTTTTACTTTTTTAATTTTTTACACAGTAATAAATGCTTGTTTTTTGTGTGTTTATATTGGCGCCTTATTTCCGTAGTTCAGGCAAAGAAAAAACAGATTGACGTTAGACTGTTTATTTAGTAACAGTATAATATTCACTATTAAGCTTATACAATTCATAAACATGTTTTGCAAATAGGTGTATTAGCTTCTCTGGCCATCTAAATAGATACTTGTCTGTTATGGCATCTTCAAACTTGAGACTTCTCTTATCGCCATTGCGATGAAACACTAGCGTGTACTGTCCAATTATCATAAATATATCTACCCAATGGGTAATGAAACAATCAAAAGTGCTTAAAAACTCTTCAAATTCATCACTGGAGAAATAAAGTTTACCATAACCAATAGTATCCAAAATTACTTGTTTGCGTTCCTCTTCGGACGAAGTAAAAATGACAGTTATAAAATCATCAATCTCGTAAACTCGGTTCTTAGTTTTAAGAACTGGAACATCAGGACATCTAGAAGGAGATTCAAACACCTTATCCCAGCTGGAGGAGGTAGTCATTGGTAAGTTTAAAGGGTAAGTTTCAAAAATATTCTAACCAAAGATTTCTTTTCTTGGTAAAACTTAATATCTCTTTTCAGCTTGTGTATTTTTTTCCAATGCTTGTCTAATCTAACTGACAAGTCGACTGTCTTTGTCATGTTCTCGAGTCTAAATGCCCAAATTTCTCAAGGGGTCTAATAATATAGGATAAAATTAAACATGTAATACCATTTAACTTCTTTATTTAGGTAAAAAATCATAAATATATTCATACAGGATTTTTGAATTCTTAGCACTACAAGTACAATATTCTAAACCATAATAAGAACAAGTGGTTTTACTTAGAGATAATTTCGGTACAGCAACACTGTCCCTAGTAAATTCTAAATTAACAATATCGGGCATATGCTTAAGATATTTCATCGTGGAAAAAGTTTCCAGTAAGAAGGCCTTCTTCACATAGATGACATCAACATCCTGTAGATCGTTGTAGATAATGCGGTGAAGTTCATTGTAATCGGTTTCGCCGGAATTGTAGTATAAACCATGTCGGTTCCCATATAGAAACATTGCTTGCTTCTGGCAATCATAGGACAGCTCATAAAACGGTTTAGTGAGTTTAAAAAGATAGTTTTTGAGTTGCTTTCCATCGTAAATAGCCAATTCTTTAGCTTGAAATTCTGGAACGCTGAATCCTTGAACGTCAACCACAACAAACTTCATAGTGCTGAGAGGGTTGAACAGTAACTGACTACAACAGATCACGTACTTGACCTGTTAAAGCCTGATACTCAAGCACTCGGTCATGACTAATTATACAAAAGGCACGTGACTCAGCCCAGAAGTTTTCGGAACTTTGAAACTCCAACTTAACGTCAATAGTGTTACTCTTGAGGGCTTCATTTTGTTTGGAACAGTCAATAACAAAGAGGGCTCTACTAGCGAAAGCGAGAAAATCCAAGAGCGGTTCAGACCGTTGTTTTCCCAAATAGGTTTTTTGAAAGTCCGTATACATCTGATAGGCTTCTGCAAACTGTCTATTGGCAAAGTTTAGGTTTAACGACTCATAGGGGTAAACTTCAGAATTTAAATGCAACTTAACGTCGGTGATGTTTAAATTATCAAAGTAGGTACAATCAGCTTCAAAGTTATCTTTTCGCTTCTTCATAAAAAATACAATGATGTATCGGGCTCTCTCAGACATGGTCTTAACGGTCCAAATATCACGCTTTGTCGTTCTCAAAGCAGGCAGTCCATGTAGTTCCCAATTTCTAAATGGAATATATATGGGTTTCTTTTTTGCAATTTCGTCCAAAAGCCTTAATTTCGCTGCATCACTCGGGTAAATATGCCTCACTTTCAACTCAACCGTTTTTAATGTTATTGTTGCTTTCTTAGTACCCGAGGACTTGTAGCAGTTGTCGTCATGACGCGCACGAACCAGCTTAATTTTCTGTTTACCCATTAGTACATTGTGGTAATCGGTAAACACGCCAAACAATATTGAAAGCGGTATACGAAAATTAAAGTCTTTGGAAGTTTCGTCCAAGGTCTTGACAGTTCCACTAGGCCAATTCCATCCAGCTATGTCTAGAGCACGACTTTCCTGCTCATTTAAACATAGCATATTTTTAACTGTGCTAACAATAGCAGGATCTCGAATCTTTTCAATCTCCTTGCCATTAACTTCATAGGAAATGTTGTCAAAGAGAAAGGCGCCAGCATTATTGGTTAGATCGCAAGTACCGGTCTAATCAGCAGCATCTGCTTCCACCTTAAACGTGCCCTCGATGTAGAGTTGAGCTTCACTCATATCCAAAAAGACATCTTGCTGATTGATAACAATCTCGATTTCGTCATTGTTATTAAAGGAGTTGGTAAAGGGGTGATAAGTGTGCCATTCTTCGCGAATAACCGACTCATCGCTTTTGATCGGATTGAAGATTTGAAGTTTTTCTGACATGGTAGCCGTAAGGACTGCTTATAGACTGCAAATATAATATATCTGAAAACGCGAGTGATCCCTATCGACTTCTGATCACTGAATGATCTACTAGCTGAGGTATTAGTGTTTAAATACCTTTTAAATACTAGAACCATTTCGTCTAAGTTCTAATCGAATTACTACTTCTTCACCTCGAAAATTAAGAAGTCTAGAATCCTGATCTACTAGTGTGAGAGTAATGTTATAGATGCTTTTTTGTTCACAGGTAAATAGATTAGATTCCTTGGCTCGATATTTATACTGTAGCCGGGATCGACAGTTGGTGAGAATTCGTAAAGAGTATGTGCGGGATTATTTGTGTAATACGAGCCGGAAATGATGTTACACTCTACTCTAATAGTCACAACTTATATAATATCCACAGGTTGATCTGATTCGTGGAATTTACCCGACTTCAACAGTTGAGACGAAAATCCCAACAACTTTCCAATACTGTCTTTCGGCTTAAAGTTTATGTCATCGACACTGGTTAACTCGCATTTTAACGTATTGTTATTGGGTTTAAGCGATAAGATGCGATTCCGTTCGTCTGCGGAAGCCCTGGGATCTAGGAGATTACGCTGTAGAAACTGTTCGATATCTTCCAACTCGTAGGACCCTGTTGGTATTTCCAATACTCGCTCCTCCTGATTATTGACAATGTAATAAAACTTGTTTCGTACCTCTTCTATATTAGGGACTGTGTTCCAAGTGTTTAGCGAAATTAATGCTAAAGGGTAATCACACCTTGAATCGGGCTCTATGGGAGGTACAAAGTATGCTTCAAGTCGGTGAGAGCGGCCTTTTAACGTGAATGTCTGTGACATGACTGATAGCGGTAAGCATCAACACCTGCATTTATAAAGTTTTATTGTAGAGAAATCCTAGAGCAAGATGTCCACAGTTTATCATTCCATAATCCTGATACTGTTCGGAATTAAAATATATTTTAACATTTTTCATGTACTTGACAAATTCCTTGGGCGGTTTCAAGTTGCCGAAACTATCGAAATAAACAACTCGATTACCGTGTTTCTTGTAAGCTACCCAATGTGTTCCGAATCCTGTGTTCCGATCCAAATTAATAACACCACACTCTGTTTTGAGGGGTGCGTTCGGTAAAGTGTCCCGCATAAATACTCCTCTAAAATGTGGTATTTTTCATCGAGTGACGTACGAATTAAGATCGTGATCGGATAACGGCTTTTGAGGTAGCTTTATTAGTAGTTTTCTTTAGGGATTTTTCATAAAAACAATCCAAAGCTAGTTTTGTGTTCCTTTAAATAAAGTGCAAATATGGGAATAAGTGGTAGAAACCCACCCTGTTTCGGTAATGGTATTATTCGTGGTTCCCACCTTCTTCACCGTTACTCGTGCAGCTTTAAGTATTTTACTGGGAGTCCTTGTATTACTAACATCACCAGCACCCGTATGTCGAAGTTGTTTCTTAAGCAGAATGACCACGGATGATAGGGGGTTCATCTTCTTCTTGCCAGCACCCAACTTGCGTTTTACCTTCATAGCGTTAGTTACTAACCACGCTGAAGCTTTTTCACCAAAACTGGAATCGTTTGCCTTTACTCGTCCCCAAGCTCGATTCTCCAACACTCGATCGACTCGATGTCTTTGTTCCAACTGTTTAGACTTTGCGTATTCGATATCGTGATCGCGACAAGCGCTATCCAATTTAGCTGTTTCCTAGCTGTTTCCCGAAACAGGGACCTGTTTTTAGCTGTTTCCTGAAACAGGGTCTGTTTTTTTAGCTGTTTCATAGCTGTTTCCAGAAACAGAGAGGCCTGTTTTTAGCTGTTTTAACTGTTTTAGCTGTTTCCAGAAAACTGCATGTACAGGATGTTTTGTTTTTATCGTTTAACAAATATTGCTCATTTGAAACGTTAACAGCGAAAAACAGCCTACCACTAATTCTACCAATCCCCCCATATGTTTATGTCAACACTTAGATGTAAAAATGAGAGGAAAAAACTTATACAGACGCCTATAGTTCAGGTCTTAATTTACTAGCAAAAGACTTAGAAGAATATCTTTAGGTACTGTGAGCTTTCTGGATAAGGGAGTAGGCTATTGAAGTTCTTTCTTAGGCTAGTAGAAAAAAAGGTATAAGATTTCGGCTAGTAGAAAAAAGTCATAGGGTATGGGTATAACTAGTTATTTATTAGGATCTATAATTTTACATGATTTGTTATAATATTACTCAGTAAATATTTGAGTTGCTCTAAAAGTCCTAGATTAGGACATTTAATACCAAAGAAATTAAGATCTATCTTTCCTGAACTAACGAGGTTATTGGTAAATTCATTACATTCGAAATACATGCCATTTTGAAGGAAGTATAGACGACCATTTGTGTATCGAAATACGCCATCTACTCGGGCAGGAACGCCAGTAAAAAGTTCTGATATTAGGTGTGTTTCTTTAGGCCTAAAGCTACATTCATCCATACCCCACACCTCAAATTTATTTATAAACAAATAGGTTCGTCCCTTATTAGTGTTAACTGCTGCAGAAATTATAGTTTTATCATCTCTTCTAGCAATCCTATCAATCTTTTACGAGCGTATTAATTTAAAGTTTCCATATTCAAAACAGTAAATTGTATTACCTACAATGGTGACAATTTCGCCATTAGGCCTTTCATAAATAGCTGTAATGTTTTCTAAATCTTTTGGCAAGAATGGCAAGTAATCAGTTAGCAGGAAAGGCTTGTTATTAATTTCTTTGTTATTTAAATTCATCATCCACACATATTTTTCATAAAATATATACAACTTATTTTTTACCACTAAAAATGTGTTAAGTGTTTTAAAATTTAAATCACATAACTCTGGCCGTATATCGATTTTCTGCGTTGTTGTTTGCAAACTCGGTGTTTTTTCCGTTGGTTCCCGTGCCGGCAAAGGCTTTTCTGTTGGTTTCATACGTGGTGGTATCGGTTTTTCCGTTGGTTTCGTACGTGGCGGCAACGGTTTTTCTGTTGGTTTCATACGTGGTGGTACCGGTTTTTCCGTTGGTTTCGTACGTGGTGGTGAAGGTTTTTCTGTAGACGACGCCAAAGGTGTCTTTGCAGGTATGGAATTGTTCTTGGGTAGAGCTGGTATAGGACTTGTGATTGGCCCATAGAGTTGTTGTATGCCCCATATATCATCCATCGATAGGTTATTGCGTTCTTGGTACCACGGGAACATAATCGCATTCGGATCCATTGAGTGGGCTAAGCCTAGAGTATGGCCAATTTCATGTACCGGCGCTCCAAATAAATTGAAGTGAGTGCTATAAAAATTTTTGGTAAAACTCCATGGAAGACCGTCATTTAAATGAATTTCTACATTACTACCACCATCGGGGAAGTAAGCATGTCCTACTACTTGCTTGGATAACTCCAATAAACAGGAAGTATTTTAGTTTGTCATTGAGTGGTTTGCGTTCTTAAAGGCGAGGTTATGTTTGCATCCTTCTGTCTTATCTGGGTAAAGCGAAGGTTGGATGCTGCTTCCCAGATCCCAAAGGCCTCATTTGCTGCTCTCTGATATGGATAAAGAGATGTAGCAAATGCTGGAGGATAAATATTCCATGTTAAATATGTGCTAGACCACTTTGTAGGGGATGTTTTAAACTGCGCTACATCTTTAACACCACATCTGAGTTTGCGCATCAGGTTTATAGTTTTTTCGTTTAAAGTTCCATCTGCAGGTAACTCATAGCTTTCTTGGAATTGTTGCAAACCTTGAGATAACGATGTCAAAGAGTTGCTAGTATTAGCGCTGTCAAGATATCCATATTGCACTAAATATTTCCATCCCTCTGCTTGAGTGAACGATTCTTCGTCTGGTATTGACTCATAGTCGTCATATTTAACTTCATCTGTAGTAGGTATTACTTCTTCGCCTGATGTTGATTCTGCGTGTACAGTACTTACAAGCACTAGGGTTAATATTATTAACAGCTCCATCTTGGAAAAAGGCTAAACTAATAAGTCCGTCTTGTTGAAAGGTGTATCTAGGACTGATTATTTTAGAGTAAGTGATGCCTATTTATAACAACTAAAACAAAAAATATTTTCCTAACTTTATTGTTTTTAATAAAATTCTATAACTCCAAGTCTTTCTAGTTCTCTCAAAATAGTCCCAATTTCACTAGAATTAGCATTATTTTCTTCTAAATATTTCATTTTTTCAACAAGGTCGTCGACGTCTTCATACCTGAGTAACTCTTCTGTATCTCTCGCAGTTCCTTCACTCATCTCTCTATCTTCTTCTTCTTCTTCACTAACTACTTCACGTTCGCACGGCTGGCTCTGGTTTCCACGCCACCTTTGAGTCTTCTGCTGTTGTTGTTGTTTTATCTCGGTTCGTCTGTTTTTTCAGGGCATAACTCCTCTTGGGTGGAAACAGTTTTGAAATTATACGGTTATACTTCCACCCTTTGGTTGATATAATTGCGCTGTTTGCATTGAAACCTTTTCTGTGTACATTTGTAACAAGTAAAATCTTCTTGTAATTATCCAAATCATTTGAATTAAATTTTAGTGGTTGATTTGTAGTTAATAAATTAAACAGTCCTTCTGATAACAGAAATTTATCATTATCTATTATGAGAATGTTCTCTTTTATAACGATGGGTATATTTCCAAGAAACAACTTAGTTCCCTCTTTCCTTACACCATATTTAACAGTTGGTGTTTCAAGAAGCCGATACTTTATCTTGTTGAGATACATCTTATCACCATAATATTTCCCTCCAAACTAAACAGAAAAATGGGGCTCCGCTCTTTAATATATCCCCAGTATCCGCTAGAACCTCCGAAGTTTAGTGATTTTTCGTACGTCACTCGGACGCTATTAGAACGTCTTTAGGACATTATCCGAACAGGATTCGGACACCATCCGGACACCATCCGGACACCATCCGGGCACCCAATAGGACGCTACTACCATCTTTCAGATAGCTAATAACTAAATAAACCCTTTGCTTTGCTTATTGGTGATCTGGTTCTCCACAAAGAGGTCAATAAAATATCACATAAATACAAAAAATATAAACTTTTTATTTAATACATCTAGATACATTTCTATGAATAATTTTTCTAAGAGTTTTAAGTTTATCTCGAGCGTTGGAAAAGTATTGGTGTGTTGTGTTTGTTCTCTGGAACTGATTAAAAATACCCAACATGACTGCTGTTTCCATATCTGTGTCTATACTAGGATCTTCTTTGTACACAAACTTCGTAAGGTCTACGGATGGCATTATATGTTTTATAACTTTGCGGGTGGGATCGTAAAGTTCTCCTGCAAAGACGTTCCAAAAATGAATGTTGCCTCCTATCTCATCATAGAAAATCTTCCCACATTTTGGTTCTACATGTACATTATATTTTTTAGCAAGTTCCCAAACCATTAAAGTTGCAGGTAAACAGGACCCACAATACAGGTTCCGACTAAATACTTCGTCAATGTTGGCAAGAATAATTTTTAATATTTCTGCCATGCTCATCGCTAGACGGTTGGCGGTATACTAACCATTTCTTCTAAGTTCTCCCACTTCGATTACAAATTTTGTCTACATCACCCCCTTCTTCGTCCTCGTAGATTACAGTGTGTAATAAGATTTGCGAATCAAATATAAATTCTTCTTTATAGAATTCAATTACTCCAAGTTGTCCCCGTTCTTGTAAACTGCTCCAAATTTCGTTCATGATATTATTGTTGCCAACCTGATTGGAAGCTTCTAGCTTTTTTAGCCTTTCAACCAACTCGTTTACGTCATCATAGTACTCAAATTCTTTGGGTTTTTCGTTGTATTCCATTAACGTTTGACCTAATTTTGATGACGACAACGACGACGACTTCGACTTTGTTGGGATTCTTGTTGTACTTAGAGGTGTTTTTTGCTGATTTCGTTCTAAGTTTCGAAACTTCTGCCGATACTGAGAGTAAGGGTTTAACAATATTTTTTTATATTTGTCAGATCTCTTTCCTTTTAACTGGCCACTATCTTTCCGGTAAAGGTTTGTTCGTAAAAGAATATCTTTGTATTGTATCTCATCTTTCTTTTTATGATAAATAGGTTTTTACAAACAGAAGATCGTAGAGCCCTTGAGTTCCTCGGTATTCAATATCGTCTACTTGAATATCGTCTTTTTTTTTAATCAACCCGTGAACCTCCCAGTTTCCATGCATCAGTTTCGCTATCGTGCTTACGACCCTGTGTTAGATCACTATCAGCGGAATCTCTCCAATATTTTGATATGTATTCTCGAGCAATTTTCGGATATTGATTGGTAAAGTCTGTAGCTTGTTTCTATGTTAGCAAGTACGAATACGAATTACTGTAGTAGTTTTTAGATGTTTCCTAGTTGTTTCCCGAAACAGGGTCTGTTTTGTAGCTGTTAAGTCGCTGAGTAGTTCGACGTTTAAGTGGTTTCCTGAAACAAGGTCTGTTTAGTAGTAGTAGTTTTTAGATGTTTCCTAGTTGATTCCAGAAACAGGCTCTGTTTTTTAGCTGTTTTCTAGAACCAGGGTCTGTTTTAGCTGTTTTTCCAGAACAGGGTCTGTTTATTAGCTCTTTTTCTAGAAACAGGGTCTGTTTATTAGCTGTTTTTCTAGAAACAGGGTCTGTTTTTTAGCTGTTTTCCAGAAACAGGGTCTGTTTTTAGCTGTTCTTTAAGACGTCGAGTGTTATACTGAATCTCGCGGGTTTAGGGTTTGATATGAGTATCAAACTTGTTGTGTACCTAATTATTTCCAGTCCTATTGGCGGCTTTCTGTCAAAAGAAAATCGTATCTACGTATGCAATTATTAGAGATCTTTGAACGAAATTTTTATATGGAATTCAGTCCGAAAGGGGGAATGGGCTGGATGCTTATTTTTTTTTCACAGATAAATGTCTGATTATTAGTAGCACCATTAGTACCCACATATTTTTGACGAAAATAGTCTGTATCTTGTTTCTATATTAGCAAGTACGAACACGAATTACTGTTTCCAGAAACAAGACCTATTTCTTCGTTGTTTCACAGCTGTTCGGGAGTTGTTTTCCGAACCAGAGTATGTTTGTTTAGCTGTTAAGTGGTTGAGCAGTTCGACTTTTATGTGGTTTCCTGAAACCGGGTCTGTTTATTAGTTGTTGTTTAGAAACAGCATATGTTAAGTGGTTGAGCAGTTCGACGTTTCAGTGGTTTCCTGAAACAGGGTTTGTTCCTAAGTTGTTTTTAGCTGTTTCGAAGTTGTACTGCTGTTCTCACCTAGGTGACTTTGCTAGAAATAAATATTTTAATTCCTACTACTACTCCCCGCCGATCTGATCGTACCTATTCACGCTTTACATTAAAATGCATGATCATATGACTTATCTTCACACCACTTAACTCAGGATGACACGTACATGTAATACAAATATAATAATTGCTTCGTCAACATTAGCGATGGGTCATTCGTTCATTTTCAAGAGAGCCCGCTCACTCGTTCAGCTCACTTGGAAGAGTCGTTCGCAAGGAGTCGTTCGATTGAACGAGGGCTGCTGAGTTGCGAATTACAGAATCACGGAACTACTTGCACTTGTTCATGTGCATAAAAGAGAGTATAAAACGCGGATGTGAATTACACATTTACGACTACCGACGGCCCGCTGCCTGATTGCAGCGCGACGGCTTCAAATAATACACATAATATAAATAAATTAAATAAAATTAATTAAAACATTGGAATGATTAAAAATTTTATTTGGTAAATTTTCAAAATAAAAGTAAATACATAGTAACCAAAATGGTTTTATTGGAGATTAAATAATGATTATGTAATATGGATTTCAAAGTTTTAACCTACCCGCAGTATACGCCGTTAAAAAAGGTTGTTGTAGATTTCAGGCAAAGTAATTAATCGTTAATCGTA
Source organism: Philopedon plagiatum (assembly GCA_963971165.1). Taxonomy (NCBI): domain Eukaryota; kingdom Metazoa; phylum Arthropoda; class Insecta; order Coleoptera; family Curculionidae; genus Philopedon; species Philopedon plagiatum. The sequence continues at coordinate 63,991,856 of OZ020190.1, forward strand.
AAATAATAGTAATACGAAAGACGTACCAACTGTGTAATGTATTGTCATAGGCCGCTAGATGCTCCACCACTCTCGTTCTTATATTATATGTTTGAGCCGCTCGCACTCTCGCGCTCTCTGAGTTGTCCGAAACTCGCGAAAGCATGGAGTGGAATTTCTACGAACGGACGAGAACGAGTCAATAGTCATAGTCGCCTATAATGCAGGTATTTTAACGAGCGGTGATCGTATCGTTCAGTTGATGGGAGCGGCTCATTCGCGACTCTTTGAAAAGAGTCGTCTAAATTGAACGACTCGTTCGCGAACGACCCATCGCTAGTCAACATGCTTAACTTCACACTTACGCTAACCTTGCCTCGTGTGTTAATTATTTATCTCGCTTGAGTTGAGTATAAAAATATAATTAAATTCACAATTTGTTATACAGAGTGATGTGGAAATTTTGACATCTAATTTTTTTCTGATCACATCCTAGTAAGCTTGCATGTACTAATGCATATTTTTCTGTTATTAAATCCAATAATAATATTCATAATTTATATAATTCATCGAAAATTTACTATACAGGATGATGTAAAAATTGTGAAATCTAGTTTTTACTATCAGTTGAGATTTTTGAAAAATAATTCGATAAATCGAAAGATCTGCTCCGCCACTATATCCCCATGCGAATTTCGTCTCTCCACCTTCAGTCGTTCGGCCGCTAATCGCAAAAAACTATATCTCCGAAACCAAAGGGCCGATCGACGCCATTCTTTTTTTAACCGTCTTCTCCCTCCGCCCCGAACACGTGACATGTATTCAATTTTTATTCTCGCGTTTGACAAGTGACAGGTGACAGTTAACATATCTCCAATGACAGGTGACAGCTGACATACTTTTACGCATGTCTTATGACGTCATCCTCAACACGTGACCCGCGTCAGTTTTTAATTTTGACATTTGACAAGTGACAGGTGACATTTGACATCTGACAGCTGACATTTATATTGCTGACGTAAGCTCAACTGACGTAGACTTCGATGATGTACTTGGGTTTGACTCCTGCGCAACTGTAGCCGAGACATGACGTCATAGATTACTGCATCACCTCCCCCGGGGGACGGAGGGTAGTCAAGCCCCAAACTTTCCCTACTTCGATTATTCACATCAGAAAGAAATAATTGAATCCGGACCTATTGTTATGAGAGTTGAGTTCTATGACATTCAGTTCTCAACTAAAACCTTTAATCTGGACATGTCCATTTATCCTTCAAAACCTCGTTATAACACATACAGGACAACGTCATGACGTTATCCGGACAGCAACAGGGCGTTAACAGGACAATAACAGGGCAGTAATCGGACAACAATAGGGGTGGCCATTGACACAGTCAATGTTTGTCCCTTTACTGAAGCGACAACTATTGCATCGCAAGTTGGTTTCCTATGGAATCTTCACAAGTTGTTGATGCAACAACAGGATTATTTAATGTTTGCATTCCGCTTAAATTCTTAATGGGTTTTTTGAAGACTACAAAAAATTATTTGAAATGCCAAACAAGAATTTATTTTAGTACGAGATAATTCAGACAAAAATGCAACAATTAATACTGCAGACGAAAATCCAAAAATTGAGCTTACTAAGCTAACTTGGCATATACCTCACATTTCAGTAGCTATTCCTCAAGAATTAGCATTATCTAAAATAATTAATAAGAATACTGATATAATAATTGCTTTCCGGAGCTGGGAACTGATTGAATACCCAGAATTATTAAAAACTAATCATCATAACTGGCCTGTCAAAACATCTACGAAAGTTAATACCCCATGTCATGTAGCAATTGCTTTTCAAAAAGACTTAAGGGATAAATCAACAACTGATATGTCTCTATTTTCCAACGTTAAATTACGAAACATCAAAGTATTTTTAAACTCTGAGAGATATCCCTACAACGATCTATTTTTAGACTTTGCTAAAAATAAATTTTGCATCATTATATGAAATGTTTTCACAATTTCAAAAATCTTACTATGGATTAACACCTGAGCCCATTTTTCTCCAAAGGAATTTAATACTTATGCTCCTATCGTATATATCGATTGTTCACATCAGAAAGAAACAATTGAATCCGGACCTATTGTTATGAGAGTTGAGTTTGAATTACATGATGATCTTAAAGACAAAATATCTGCCTATTGTCTTATTATGCACGACAAAGTTTTTAGCTACAATCCATTAACCAGAAATGTTAGTCAACTTTAAAGCGCATGTCTAATATTTTATATAAAATCAATGCTCTACTATTCTTTCCTACCATTATTGGCGAAGAACTGGAACTTTGAGTATCCTACTTTTTAGAAGAGTTGAAAAAACTAAAACAACAACTACAAGAATATTCTGACAAGAAATCTATGATTAAACAATTCTCATTTTTGAAATTATGAGGTTATTAATTGTCGATGTGCAAGGATTTAACATAGAAAATACGAAGTTTATTCCCAAAGAGTTGGCTGCCTATGATGGACACAAAATATGTCACTATATCTTTAAATCACCATTTGATATAAAATACCTACCACCTGACTTACATAAACAAGCTGTATGGTTAATGAAAAATCATCACTGTATTCCTTGGAATGAAGGATATTCACAAATTTTCTGAAATAATCAAGAATCTAACAGAAAAGGCGGATCAAGTTTATGTGAAAGGGAGAGAGAAATCCGAATACATTCGAAAATATTCATTAAAACCAGTCATAGGACTTGATGAAAATCCATCGTTACAAGAAGGAGAAGCTCATTGTTTTTACCATTCTAAATCACCATGTATATGCGCACTTACTATTGTATACAATTTATATAATAATTATTTAATGATTGAATAAAACACATAAATGAAATAAAGTTTTTTTATTTGTTATAAATTAGGTTTCAAATACTTCTTGACTAATTTCAGGTGACAAAAACTTCTTTACTTCATCCAAATGCTCCTCAAATCCCATTTCATTCATCGTGTACAGAAAAAACTTTAAATCAGAAGTATGTAAATATATGTTACAGGCTTCTGCAGCTTTTTCATACTTTCTTGCCATATCCATATATTCCTCATACGTATAGAATCTTTCGAATCCATACTCGGCTTCATGGGCAGCATCAAATTCTAAATTACTAAAGTGTTGTGATAGATTCTCTATAGAACTTGTTAGGTTATATGCTACTCGTTCACGAACATATGCTAACCACATCTTGTTGGAGAATGTTCAGACTTAAAATAAGTTCAGAGCTTTAAATATTAATTTAGGATGTGGGAGGAATAAAAAGAAAAATATACTTACGAGTATACATTTTTATTTTCAATACAACTTTTTACAAATTCATTACATGCAAATGTTTCTACATCCTCCACAACACAATCTGAGTAAAAGTTTAATAATTCTAAAACACAGCAAACATTTAAACTATTTTCCATAGGTGAAATAACATCATATAAATTTTTTTAAAAATCGCCATTTTTCATAGAAATTCCACTAACTAAAATATTGCAATATTTGGAAAATTCCTGGTTTTTTAAGATATCAAAACGATATTTAATTAAATTTGTCAAGTTCACTAATTCATTTATAGTATCACCAGCTAGGAATACTTCATTACCGCCATCTTGTGTAATCTTAATTATTCTTGCATCGCCAATAAACACAAAGTGAATCTTATAACCATTTCCCTTCATGGGTTGCCACCCGGTGTTATTGGAAGAAATGAAACTTAACATAATTCCTTGATTATGTAGGAAGGAAATCCATTGATCTTCAATAAAAATCACATTTTGATTATATTTGTATCCACAGCGTTTAAAAACAGGAATATATTTTCTCTCTAAGGAAAATCTAATGCTGACCCATTTGGATTTGTTTATGTAGTAAATTGTTTCATTGATGAGAGCTGCATTGCGCTTCTTACTAAACTCTTGTTGGTTATAGTTTGTTGATTGATACATTATCAGATGCTTGCTTAAAATAATGGTTGTAGAACTGTGGGTGAGTGCTTAAATAAGCAAGCGTGGTAGTGGGAATAGTAAGCGTGGAAGTGGGGATAGCAAGAGTGGTGGGGAGATTTAAACACTAATCTTATAGATTTAAACATCATTTAGCGTCAAACCATGAATGAGTGTAAGACAGAACTTTTTATCGACATTCAAGGATTCAACTGTTCCTTTGGATACATTCCAAAAGAATTAGCGATTTATGATGGGATTCGTTGCTCAAATTATCTGTTTAAATCGCCATTTCAAAAAAATATGTTATCTGCTCTCGATCTCAAAATGGTTAAATGGGCCGAAGAGTATCATGGACTAAAATGGGAATTTGGAAATATAGAACTTAATGAAATTGATGATATTTTAAATCATGTGTTAGAAGTTTACCAATCGCCCAAAATTTACGTGAAAGGGAATGAAAAAATAAACATCTTAAAAAAGTTTTTGGATGAAGATTTCATTTACGCTAGTCCCATTGGTCAAGAACCAAAATTAAGTAAATTTAAGAAAATTCCAGAATGTTATTTTCACAAAAATGTGAATCAATGGCATTGTGCATTAGCAAACGTAAAATTGTTATATAATTATAGACATCGTTATGAATAAAAACCATTATTATAAATATGTTTTTTTATTGACTCCAGAATTTTACTTATAATACAAATATACTTTGAATAATATATATCCTATTGAACATATAAACAATAAGAATATACTTAATAATACTACACACACATTTGAACTACATTCTTCTATACAAGATTTTCTATACAACTGATTCCATTCCTGTGTCACTATTGAAGTTTTATTGAAATAATATAATCTTAACTTATACTGTACAATGGTAGAATCATTTATAATATTATCATCTATTTTGTAGGTAAATAAGCCATTATTTATATTCATTCTTTTCCATGTTGAAGGTCAACTATCATTATTTAAATTATTAACAGATATACAAATAAATGCTTCTCGAACATTAGGATCAACCTGTATGAACAAAGTATTGTTAACGAATGCTGATAGAAATAGAACTCCTACTGGTAGCAGAGCCATTTTCAAAATAAAATATTTTTCCAGGGTTCTTATGTTTTATATTCATCACGAACTAAATCTTTTAGAATATCAATTACATTATTAACCATCTCATCATCAGTCTTGGATTTCTCTTCCAAAATACTTATATGTTTGTGCCCCAAGCTGTGAAGCTCTAATTGTATTAAGTTTATTTATGATAAGCTCCAATTGTAATATTTTTTCCAACGCCCAACCTGAACCATTCTCCGCAAATATTGACATATTTTCTTTTATTTCAGACAAAAACTGTTTATAAATATCAGATAAATCTGTTGTTGAAGTTATGACCTTATTTTTCGTATTAAACGATTTAGTTTCGATTGTCTGTTTTGTTTGTAAGAGATATTGCCTAAATAGTTCTACATTAATCTTAAAACTTCTATGATTAACTAACTATTCTGAAAGTAAACTTACAAACTTTTGTTGTACTTCATCAAAAAACTCTTCAATGTCCACGTACTTTTTCGATGGCAGCAACATGTAAGACACAATCCTATTTTTAAACGCAGAAGTTACAATTTTTACATTATCATCACTTTTAAGTGCACTTTTATGTAGGTTTGATCGTAAATGCGCAGCAAGTTTATTTTTTATATGCCAAGTATCACAATCTTTACATCGTGATAAAGTAAGTTTGATTGTTTTAGATTTCTTTAATGGGTACATCACATAATTGGGTATTGGTTTTTCTTTTTTCGCGAGAACAGGAGGGTCTATATTGACACGATTCTCTTTGATGTCTATAAACATTTGATTTTTGAGTAAAAGTTTTATTACAATCACTGCACGAAAACATGATTATGAACAGAGACGACGTTCAGAACTGAATGAATTTAACGTTATAATGGATTTTTATTCTTCAGCAATCAATCTACTCATTACATTATAGGATTCATGTGAATCTAATCCCAAATTTATTATCGCCAAATGATCATTAAAATGCTTAACTGTTATAGATTCCTTAAGTAGATTATCACATAAAATAATAGCTTCATCATACAATGTTAGAATTTCACTACCATAATTTTTTTTGAAAAAGTCTGTATTTTACTGTAATAAGATGATATTGGAGTTCCAACACTTTTATTTTTACTTCATGTTTTAGCATTTTCTTCTTTTATAAAAGTCGATATAACAAAACACAAGACAAGTGAACAAAGGATGTTAAATTAACCGTAGCGGAATATAAAATACAAAAATATATTGAGCGGAATGTAAGAAGACACAACTGTATTATATCGAGCCCAAGGTACGACTGCAGACACTTAAGAATGAGAAACGCAAAGAGAATACAAAGAGAATCCGTCTGGGCGTCGACAACCGGTGGTCGCAGTACCAGCCTGCATATGCACGGGGGAGAATCTCGTTTGGGCGGGGCATGCCCATGCGTATGTCTACTGGGCAGATGTAAAAACGAAAAATATAAAAAACGTTTTTTTGTTTTGTTTTTTTGGAGCGGGGGAGGAGTGGAGAGGGGAGAGGAGTGGAGAGGGGAGTAGAGGGGAGAGGGGGAAAAGTGGGAGAAGTGGTAGGGCGAAGAGTGGGGGGATTTGGTAGGGTGAAGAGTGGGGGGGATTTGGTGGGGGGATGCTTTAAAGTGAATTCATGGATTAATGAATAATACTTCTAATTATTTGTTTAACATTTATAAAAAATGCATTTATTAAAATACGGGTTTATTTTTGAAAAAAATAACAATATGTTTATCTACATTAGTCTACTTTATGTTTCTATTGCACACGAAACATGATTTCTGCGGTACAGGGGGGCCATCAAAGTGTGTGCTCCAGTCAGGACGATTATAATGAAAAAAACATGGCGATTTAATTTGAAGATTAAAACTGGATTTATAAGACATTGGTAATTTTCCCCATACATCCAAGAGCTCCAAAGGATCTGCATTATTAATTAGATATTCCAAAGGTAACATTTTTAGTTCATCTGTTGTAAAATCTTGCAAGGTTTTCTTTCCGCTTACATGACTAAACATTACATTTGCTGTTGGGCAAGACATAGTTTTCCTTTTTTGCTTCCAATTCTTGAACTTTCTTTCTCTGTTGAGTTCGAAACTTTTTTTAGCACTCTTAGATAGATTGGGAGGTGGATTTATTATTATTAAATTGTTTTCTATGTAGTCTTGCGGATTATAGCTTTCGCAATGTCCTGCGTCCCATGAATAATCAATAGGAACTGCTACCGACATGATCTGAATTGTGTTAAATACTGTAAATATTGAGAATTTATAGCAATAAAGTGGTGTGGGAAAATCTGGTAGGAGGAATGGTTTTGAAAGCTCATTTGGAAGCTGTATTTGATATAGCAGTGGTAGGATTTGGTAGGGTGAAGAGTGGGGGGAATTTGGTGCCATTTCCTGGAATTGCCTGCAGTATATCCATATATATATATATATATATATATATATATATATATATATATATATATATATATATATATATATATATATATATATATATATATATATGTATATACGGGGTGTCCGGGAAAATGTGGGAAATCTCCCGGATATGAAAAAAACACGTGAAAAGAGTACTACAAGTTCATATAAACTTTTTTCGTATAGGCCTCCTCTTCGGAGATATGGGCTCCCAAAGAGCTCCAATGAAATCAAGTTTTTTACACATAATTATTGAACCACCAGGTATATTCCAATTTTTTTTTAATATGATGTATACCAGGTTAGACCCTTCAAATTACTATCCAAGAAAGTATTGTGAAGTACCCACAGCTGCAGGGACGGACTAGCTCTTAAACTCATGACCCCATTTTTTTACGCCCTGTATGATAAGAACTTTGGACCACGTTTTTTACATACCTTTAACTATTGACTAAAAATTAAGTACTCTTCATTCATGTCGTTAATCCTAACCGTTTTCGAAAAAAACGTCACTAGCACTCTTAGATAGATTGGGAGGTGGATTTATTATTATTAAATTGTTTTCTATGTAGTCTTGCGGATTATAGCTTTCGCAATGTCCTGCGTCCCATGAATAATCAATAGGAACTGCTACCGACATGATCTGAATTGTGTTAAATACTGTAAATATTGAGAATTTATAGCAATAAAGTGGTGTGGGAAAATCTGGTAGGAGGAATGGTTTTGAAAGCTCATTTGGAAGCTGTATTTGATATAGCAGTGGTAGGATTTGGTAGGGTGAAGAGTGGGGGGAATTTGGTGCCATTTCCTGGAATTGCCTGCAGTATATCCATATATATATATATGGCGGTTTTCGGATATTGATAGCTCGTCTTGCCTAGATTAAGTGTCAAGAAGTGATTTTGCAATGGAAGTGACATTTTCATGCTATACAGGGTAATTAATAAGGTAATGTAAAACTACTAAAAGTTTAGGTGTGTGCCATATTGCCAATAATTTTTTTTGGTCGTCCCGACATAGCACGTTAGTAAGCTGGTATCATTATCTCCAGACGTATTCGCCGGAATTTCGATTAATGGTCTCTGGCGAAAAATACAGGAGAAAACAAAAAAAGCATACAAATTTTGGTAGTGCCATTTTTAAAACGCTGTAGCTCGAAAACGGATTGATAGACTTTGTCGGGCTTTTGGGTATTGAAAGCCCTTTCGTGTGGTGTTTTATCTAAAAAACAGTTTTTTTTCAAGGTCAAAATGTTTGCGTTGTATAGGGGCGAACTAAAAAGTAAATGAAAACCATTGTTACAAATTTTTTTTTAATTTGTGAAAATTGAGCAGTATGTGTTTGTTTTCTTCCAAAATGAGGGCGTTTTGTCCACCTCTCGGTTAGTTATACAGCGTGTCCAGAAACCATCTTAACAAATCGGAAACATTTTATTTTTGACTTTACAGAAAAAAAGTTATTGTTTATAAAAAGTTCTGCATCGTGAGAAAATCACATTGCAATTCAAAAATTTGATTTAAGACATACAGGGTGACTCAAAAATGTAAAAGTCTTAATCCACGTGAAGCTAAAAAGACACAAATCGTTATTTAAAGGTAAACTGCCACTGTAAATATAGTAGAGGTAACTTTTATGTTAGTGAATTAGGTTTGGAACATACAAGAGGTCCCAAAAATAAAATAAATTTTTAATTATTGACTTTACAAAAAAAGTATCTTCATAAAAAGTCAACATTGTGAAAAAAGTGCATAATTATTCAAAAACATGATATAGGACAATACAGAGTGGCTTAAAATGCTGAAAGTCTCAATTTACGTAAAGTTAAAGAGACACCAAATCTTTATTTAAAGATAAACCGTATAGGTAGGTACTTTTTTGTAAAGTTGATAATAAAAAATTATTTTTATTTTTGGGCCCTCCTGTATATTCCAAACCTAATTCACTAACATAAAAAGTTAACACTAGTACATTTGCAGTGGCATTTTACCCTTAAATATCGATTTTGTGTCTTTTCAGCTTCACATGGATTAGTACTTTTACATTTTTGAGTCACCCTGTATGTCTTAGATCAAATTTTTGAATATCTATGCTATTTTCTCACGATGCAGAACTTTTTGTGAGGGATGACCTTTTTTGCAAAGTCAAAAAAAAAAAACGGTTCGAATTTGTTTAGATGGTGTCTGGACACGCTGTATAACTAATCGAAATTTGAGCAAAACGCCGTAGTTCTGGAAGAAAAAAAACGCATACCTACTGCTCAGTTTGCACAAATTAAAAGAAAACTTATTTTTAACAACACTTTTCATTTATTTTTTAGTTCACCCCTGTACAACGCAAACATTTTGACATTGAACAAAAAACAGCTTATTAGGTAAAACTCTACACAAAAAGGGCTTTCAATTCCCAAAAAGCCCGACAAAGTCTATTAATCCATTTTCCAGCTACAGTGTTTTAAAAATGACGCTACCAAAATTTTTATGCTTTTTTTGTTTTCTCCTGTATTTTTCGCCAGAGACAATTAATCGTAATTCCGGCGAATACGTCTGGAGATATTGATACCAGCTTACTAACGTGCTATGTCGGAACGACCAAAAAAATTTATTGACAATATGGCACACACCTAAACTTTTAGTAGTTTTACATTACCTTATTAATTACCCTGTATAGCATGAAAATGTCACTTCCATTGCAAAATCACCTCTTGATGCTTAATTTGGGAAAGACGAGCTATCAATATCCGAAAACCGCTCTCAAAAAAGTTAAGTTTTTAAAAAATTATAGCAGTTTGAAAAGTCGGGTAAAAATCGCTTTTGCCGATTTTTTTGTTGACCAGTTTATATATATATATATATATATATATATATATATATATATATATATATATATATATATATATATATATATATATATATATATATATATATGTATATATATATATATATATATATATATATATATATATATATATATATATATATATATATATATATATATATATATATATATATATATATATACCATCGCCTTGAGCTATAAACCTTTATAGTTCGGCTTATTTGCTAATCGGCTCACGCCTTACAGCATAGCTCTAACTTTCGGCTAGCGCAAGTATTTTGCTGATGTTTAAAGTAGGCAGGGTGTCTAAAATCGTTTCGCTGTTCCTTCAGCTCTTCAGACGGGTGGTGTCAACCCGTGACGACTCTAATATTACATATAGTTGTCAAAACCTGATTCCTTAGCCCTGAGACTGAATGTGAATTCAGTGACGGGAGGTGCAACAGATTAATTTCTGTGCCCTGAATCTAGGTCATGTGGAGACAGTCCACAGAATCCACTTTGTGACACACTTACTTAAGTGCAGTTTAGCACTTTCGGTTAGTCACGCGGTAAGAGCCGCGTCTGATGAGTCCAAAACAAACAGAACGAAACTAAACCCTTCCGGCCTATGGCTCTACAGCCGTACCGGCATTCTCAGATGGGCGTCACCCCACTGGGATTTAACGACTAGGGAGCCCATTTAGCTCTTTAGTCTACATCGAAGTACTCCATGGTCAAAACAAGTAAATGGGATGCGGGACCTAACGGTTCACCCACACCATGCACTTACCTTGTGTAAGTCCATGCCGCTGTGAGATCGGAGATAACCTACTCATGGTCTGAGTAGCTCCACGCTCTTAGAGGAGCACAGGAGATTGAGCTTTGACTCATTCCTGGCAAGTTTTACCTCCTCGACGTCAACATCAAGTACAAAGCAGATACTTGGCATACCATCGCCTTGAGCTATAAACCTTTATAGTTCGGCTTATTTGCTTGTCGGCTCACGCCTTACAGCATAGCTCTAACTTTCGGCTAGCGCAAGTATTTTGCTGATGTTTAAAGTAGACAGGGTGTCTAAAATCGTTTCGCTGTTCCTTCAGCTCTTCAGACGGGTGGTGTCAACCTGTGACGACTCTAATATTACATAACAGGGTGTCCGGGAAAATGTGGGAAATCTCCCGGATATGAAAAAAACACGTGAAAAGAGTACTACAAGTTCATATAAACTTTTTTCGTATCGGCCCCCTCTTCGGAGATATGGGCTCCCAAAGACCTCCAATGAAATCAAGTTTTTTACACATAATTATTGAACCACCAGGTATATTCCAATTTTTTTTTAATATGATGTATACCAGGTTAGACCCTTCAAATTACTATCCAAGAAAGTATTGTGAAGTACTCACAGCTGCAGGGACGGACTAGCTCTGACACTCATGACCCCATTTTTTTACGCCCTGTATGATAAGAACTTTGGACAACGTTTTTTACATACCTTTAACCATTGACTAAAAATTAAGTACTCTTCATTCATGTCGTTAATCCAAACCGTTTTCGAAAAAAACGTCATTTTATTTACACTGTTAGTCCCCTAACTTCTGTCGGGTTGAATATGAAAAAGAGGAATTTTTCCCTGTCGCCAACATAGTTTCAATAAAACGTTAAAATTTAACTGCTTAGTTAAAAACTTCGTAAGAGGGTTCAACATGGGCCCCGTGAAGTCTTATACACTCGCGGGCACGACGAACTGAGGACTGCTGTACCCGCCACAATAACCCAGCATTGTTCCTTATTTGATCACAATGAAACGTGATTCTCCGTAGAAGTTCCTCCCTACTATCGACGGGAGTAGAATACACCAAGGTTTTGAGGTGTCCCCACAGGTAAAAATCCAACGGCGTTAGGTCGGGAGATCGAGGAGGCCTGGCAATAGGTCCTCCCCTACCTATCCAACGGTTTGGATAGACGTTATTCAGGTGCTCCTGCACAGCAACGCTGAAATGAGGTGGTGTTCCTTCGTGCATGTAGTACACGTTTCGGCGGATTTCAAGTAGTAAGTGCTCTACTAAATCATGAAAAGCGTTCTGGAGGAATTCCAAATAAAGTTGTCCTTTCAGTCGTACCGGCAATACGAATGGTCCAATCAAAAAATTGCCAATGATTCCTGCCCAGACATTAATTGATTGGAACCGATGTTGACGATGCGAAACAATAGTTTGCATGAGGATTTTCATCAGCCCATACATGTGAGTTGTGTAAATTCATGCTTCGTCCGTGAAGAGAATCTTGTGGCTTCCAAAGCATTGCAAGATGCAAGACCATACATCAGATGCATATCTGCATACTCAATAAACGTGTTATTTCGAATTATTTCACAATTAATTTCACCACGAAATCAGCGATGTAAAAGTTGACATGTTCTAAAATGCAGGATATTTATTTCTTTCGTACCTAGTAACGTTTGCAACAACAATACTTTGTTTTTGGGGCCGATAAAATAAAACGCACATTTTTTGCGAACCGAGGTCGAATTGCAATTCACAGAATTAGACGTATCTGTTATCGAAATACGCCAAATACATGATGTAAATAATATGACGTTTTTTCGAAAACGGTTAGGATTAACGACATGAATGAAGAGTACTTAATTTTTAGTCAATAGTTAAAGGTATGTAAAAAACGTGGTCCAAAGTTCTTATCATACAGGGCGTAAAAAAATGGGGTCATGAGTTTCAGAGCTAGTCCGTCCCTGCAGCTGTGGGTACTTCACAATACTTTCTTGGATAGTAATTTGAAGGGTCTAACCTGGTATACATCATATTAAAAAAAAATTGGAATATACCTGGTGGTTCAATAATTATGTGTAAAAAACTTGATTTCATTGGAGCTCTTTGGGAGCCCATATCTCCGAAGAGGAGGCCTATACGAAAAAAGTTTATATGAACTTGTAGTACTCTTTTCACGTGTTTTTTTCATATCCGGGAGATTTCCCACATTTTCCCGGACACCCCGTATATATATATATATATATATATATATATATATATATATATATATATATATATATATATATACGGGGTGTCCGGGAAAATGTGGGAAATCTCCCGGATATGAAAAAAACACGTGAAAAGAGTACTACAAGTTCATATAAACTTTTTTCGTATAGGCCTCCTCTTCGGAGATATGGGCTCCCAAAGAGCTCCAATGAAATCAAGTTTTTTACACATAATTATTGAACCACCAGGTATATTCCAATTTTTTTTTAATATGATGTATACCAGGTTAGACCCTTCAAATTACTATCCAAGAAAGTATTGTGAAGTACCCACAGCTGCAGGGACGGACTAGCTCTGAAACTCATGACCCCATTTTTTTACGCCCTGTATGATAAGAACTTTGGACCACGTTTTTTACATACCTTTAACTATTGACTAAAAATTAAGTACTCTTCATTCATGTCGTTAATCCTAACCGTTTTCGAAAAAACGTCATATTATTTACATCATGTATTTGGCGTATTTCGATAACAGATACGTCTAATTCTGTGAATTGCAATTCGACCTCGGTTCGCAAAAAATGTGCGTTTTATTTTATCGGCCCCAAAAACAAAGTATTGTTGTTGCAAACGTTACTAGGTACGAAAGAAATAAATATCCTGCATTTTAGAACATGTCAACTTTTACATCGCTGATTTCGTGGTGAAATTAATTGTGAAATAATTCGAAATAACACGTTTATTGAGTATGCAGATATGCATCTGATGTATGGTCTTGCATCTTGCAATGCTTTGGAAGCCACAAGATTCTCTTCACGGACGAAGCATGAATTTACACAACTCACATGTATGGGCTGATGAAAATCCTCATGCAAACTATTGTTTCGCATCGTCAACATCGGTTCCAATCAATTAATGTCTGGGCAGGAATCATTGGCAATTTTTTGATTGGACCATTCGTATTGCCGGTACGACTGAAAGGACAACTTTATTTGGAATTCCTCCAGAACGCTTTTCATGATTTAGTAGAGCACTTACTACTTGAAATCCGCCGAAACGTGTACTACATGCACGAAGGAACACCACCTCATTTCAGCGTTGCTGTGCAGGAGCACCTGAATAACGTCTATCCAAACCGTTGGATAGGTAGGGGAGGACCTATTGCCAGGCCTCCTCGATCTCCCGACCTAACGCCGTTGGATTTTTACCTGTGGGGACACCTCAAAACCTTGGTGTATTCTACTCCCGTCGATAGTAGGGAGGAACTTCTACGGAGAATCACGTTTCATTGTGATCAAATAAGGAACAATGCTGGGTTATTGTGGCGGGTACAGCAGTCCTCAGTTCGTCGTGCCCGCGAGTGTATAAGACTTCACGGGGCCCATGTTGAACCCTCTTACGAAGTTTTTAACTAAGCAGTTAAATTTTAACGTTTTATTGAAACTATGTTGGCGACAGGGAAAAATTCCTCTTTTTCATATTCAACCCGACAGAAGTTAGGGGACTAACAGTGTAAATAAAATGACGTTTTTTTCGAAAACGGTTTGGATTAACGACATGAATGAAGAGTACTTAATTTTTAGTCAATGGTTAAAGGTATGTAAAAAACGTTGTCCAAAGTTCTTATCATACAGGGCGTAAAAAAATGGGGTCATGAGTGTCAGAGCTAGTCCGTCCCTGCAGCTGTGAGTACTTCACAATACTTTCTTGGATAGTAATTTGAAGGGTCTAACCTGGTATACATCATATTAAAAAAAAATTGGAATATACCTGGTGGTTCAATAATTATGTGTAAAAAACTTGATTTCATTGGAGGTCTTTGGGAGCCCATATCTCCGAAGAGGGGGCCGATACGAAAAAAGTTTATATGAACTTGTAGTACTCTTTTCACGTGTTTTTTTCATATCCGGGAGATTTCCCACATTTTCCCGGACACCCTGTTATGTAATATTAGAGTCGTCACAGGTTGACACCACCCGTCTGAAGAGCTGAAGGAACAGCGAAACGATTTTAGACACCCTGTCTACTTTAAACATCAGCAAAATATTTGCGCTAGCCGAAAGTTAGAGCTATGCTGTAAGGCGTGAGCCGACAAGCAAATAAGCCGAACTATAAAGGTTTATAGCTCAAGGCGATGGTATGCCAAGTATCTGCTTTGTACTTGATGTTGACGTCGAGGAGGTAAAACTTGCCAGGAATGAGTCAAAGCTCAATCTCCTGTGCTCCTCTAAGAGCGTGGAGCTACTCAGACCATGAGTAGGTTATCTCCGATCTCACAGCGGCATGGACTTACACAAGGTAAGTGCATGGTGTGGGTGAACCGTTAGGTCCCGCATCCCATTTACTTGTTTTGACCATGGAGTACTTCGATGTAGACTAAAGAGCTAAATGGGCTCCCTAGTCGTTAAATCCCAGTGGGGTGACGCCCATCTGAGAATGCCGGTACGGCTGTAGAGCCATAGGCCGGAAGGGTTTAGTTTCGTTCTGTTTGTTTTGGACTCATCAGACGCGGCTCTTACCGCGTGACTAACCGAAAGTGCTAAACTGCACTTAAGTAAGTGTGTCACAAAGTGGATTCTGTGGACTGTCTCCACATGACCTAGATTCAGGGCACAGAAATTAATCTGTTGCACCTCCCGTCACTGAATTCACATTCAGTCTCAGGGCTAAGGAATCAGGTTTTGACAACTATATGTAATATTAGAGTCGTCACGGGTTGACACCACCCGTCTGAAGAGCTGAAGGAACAGCGAAACGATTTTAGACACCCTGCCTACTTTAAACATCAGCAAAATACTTGCGCTAGCCGAAAGTTAGAGCTATGCTGTAAGGCGTGAGCCGATTAGCAAATAAGCCGAACTATAAAGGTTTATAGCTCAAGGCGATGGTATATATATATATATATATATATATATATATATATATATATATATATATATATATATATATATATATATATATATATATACATATATATATATATATATATATATATATATATATATATATATATATATATATATATATATATAAACTGGTCAACAAAAAAATCGGCAAAAGCGATTTTTACCCGACTTTTCAAACTGCTATAATTTTTTAAAAACTTAACTTTTTTGAGAGCGGTTTTCGGATATTGATAGCTCGTCTTTCCCAAATTAAGCATCAAGAGGTGATTTTGCAATGGAAGTGACATTTTCATGCTATACAGGGTAATTAATAAGGTAATGTAAAACTACTAAAAGTTTAGGTGTGTGCCATATTGTCAATAAATTTTTTTGGTCGTTCCGACATAGCACGTTAGTAAGCTGGTATCAATATCTCCAGACGTATTCGCCGGAATTACGATTAATTGTCTCTGGCGAAAAATACAGGAGAAAACAAAAAAAGCATAAAAATTTTGGTAGCGTCATTTTTAAAACACTGTAGCTGGAAAATGGATTAATAGACTTTGTCGGGCTTTTTGGGAATTGAAAGCCCTTTTTGTGTAGAGTTTTACCTAATAAGCTGTTTTTTGTTCAATGTCAAAATGTTTGCGTTGTACAGGGGTGAACTAAAAAATAAATGAAAAGTGTTGTTAAAAATAAGTTTTCTTTTAATTTGTGCAAACTGAGCAGTAGGTATGCGTTTTTTTTCTTCCAGAACTACGGCGTTTTGCTCAAATTTCGATTAGTTATACAGCGTGTCCAGACACCATCTAAACAAATTCGAACCGTTTTTTTTTTTTGACTTTGCAAAAAAGGTCATCCCTCACAAAAAGTTCTGCATCGTGAGAAAATAGCATAGATATTCAAAAATTTGATCTAAGACATACAGGGTGACTCAAAAATGTAAAAGTACTAATCCATGTGAAGCTGAAAAGACACAAAATCGATATTTAAGGGTAAAATGCCACTGCAAATGTACTAGTGTTAACTTTTTATGTTAGTGAATTAGGTTTGGAATATACAGGAGGGCCCAAAAATAAAAATAATTTTTTATTATCAACTTTACAAAAAAGTACCTACCTATACGGTTTATCTTTAAATAAAGATTTGGTGTCTCTTTAACTTTACGTAAATTGAGACTTTCAGCATTTTAAGCCACTCTGTATTGTCCTATATCATGTTTTTGAATAATTATGCACTTTTTTCACAATGTTGACTTTTTATGAAGATACTTTTTTTGTAAAGTCAATAATTAAAAATTTATTTTATTTTTGGGACCTCTTGTATGTTCCAAACCTAATTCACTAACATAAAAGTTACCTCTACTATATTTACAGTGGCAGTTTACCTTTAAATAACGATTTGTGTCTTTTTAGCTTCACGTGGATTAAGACTTTTACATTTTTGAGTCACCCTGTATGTCTTAAATCAAATTTTTGAATTGCAATGTGATTTTCTCACGATGCAGAACTTTTTATAAACAATAACTTTTTTTCTGTAAAGTCAAAAATAAAATGTTTCCGATTTGTTAAGATGGTTTCTGGACACGCTGTATAACTAACCGAGAGGTGGACAAAACGCCCTCATTTTGGAAGAAAACAAACACATACTGCTCAATTTTCACAAATTAAAAAAAAATTTGTAACAATGGTTTTCATTTACTTTTTAGTTCGCCCCTATACAACGCAAACATTTTGACCTTGAAAAAAAACTGTTTTTTAGATAAAACACCACACGAAAGGGCTTTCAATACCCAAAAGCCCGACAAAGTCTATCAATCCGTTTTCGAGCTACAGCGTTTTAAAAATGGCACTACCAAAATTTGTATGCTTTTTTTGTTTTCTCCTGTATTTTTCGCCAGAGACCATTAATCGAAATTCCGGCGAATACGTCTGGAGATAATGATACCAGCTTACTAACGTGCTATGTCGGGACGACCAAAAAAAATTATTGGCAATATGGCACACACCTAAACTTTTAGTAGTTTTACATTACCTTATTAATTACCCTGTATAGCATGAAAATGTCACTTCCATTGCAAAATCACTTCTTGACACTTAATCTAGGCAAGACGAGCTATCAATATCCGAAAACCGCTCTCAAAAAAGTTAAGTTTTTAAAAAGTTATAGCAGTTCGAAAAGTCGAGATAAAATCGCTTTTGCCGATTTTTTGTTGACCAGTTTATATATATATGTATATATATACCATCGCCTTGAGCTATAAACCTTTATAGTTCGGCTTATTTGCTAATCGGCTCACGCCTTACAGCATAGCTCTAACTTTCGGCTAGCGCAAGTATTTTGCTGATGTTTAAAGTAGACAGGGTGTCTAAAATCGTTTCGCTGTTCCTTCAGCTCTTCAGACGGGTGGTGACAACCCGTGACGACTCTAATATTACATATAGTTGTCAAAACCTGATTCCTTAGCCCTGAGACTGAATGTGAATTCAGTGACGGGAGGTGCAACAGATTAATTTATATATATATATATATATATATATATATATATATATATATATATATATATATATATATATATATATATATATATATATATATATATATATATATATATATACATGTAAATTGAAAGCTCATTGTGGAAGCTCCCTGATCTGGTGCGCACACAAGCACACTACTCATGTGACTACCGAAATCCTGTGTTACATGATAACTGGTGAATTGGTCACCAGCCGACTTATTTTCAAAGTCTGCATAGCAGCCAACACACAGGTCATCATCACCCACACGCACTAGGTTTAAGATCCTACACAACCTGTGGGATCTGACGGTGAAAACATCTTATTGCAACATTACCTATATTCATAGGTACATTGCGTCATTCGTCGCTCGAATATCCATCATCTGAAGTTGCCATGTTGAGATGAACGAATGTAATGAAGTAATGCTAAAAGTCGAGCTGCTTTTAAAGATCTCAGCTTCCCCTTCCTTTGAAAAAAAGAAACCTCATATAAAATTTTATATGAACGAATTAATATAAGGCCCAAGCTTTGCTCGGTGAAATACAGACGGCCCGTAAAGCAATTGCGGTGGCGCGGAACTCAATCTTTTGTGGTCAAAGTAATGACATAGGCATAATAGTTTTACCATTTAGTAGCCAAGGAGTTTAAAAAAAGGTTGTTGTTAAGGGTAAAACCAAAGTTATAAAGTTTTTAGACACTTCTAGTGAAATTAGCGAAAAAAGTAATTAGAAAATGTTGTTTGGAATGTCCATTTTAATCGAAATCCGCTTTTAAAAAGTCGAAAATTTATAAGATCCGCGGTTTGCTCGGTGAAATACAGCGCGCGGAACTCAATCTTTTGTGGTCAAAGTAATGACATGGGCATACTAGTTTTACCATTTAGTAGCCAATGAGTTTAAAAAAAAAGTTGTTGTTAATGGTAATAGCAATGTTATAAAGTTTTTAGACACTTCTAGTGAAATTAGCGAAAAAGTAATTAGAAAATGTTGTTTGGAATGTCCATTTTAATCGAAATCCGCTTTTAAAAAGTGAAAAATTTTAGAAGATCCGCGGTTTGGCCGGTTAAATACTACCCGGAAGTTTTAGACACTTCCAGTGAAATAATCAAAGCAAGTTATCCCTGCGTAGCGCAGCGGAGCAGGCTCTAAAAAAAACGCATAGTAACACCCCCCCCCCCATTTGGAGCGCGGGAAAATGTGTATATGACTGTTATCCTGAATTTTTAAATTTTTTTCCTTCCCCCTCCACTTTTTTGAAATTTTTAGATTCTTCGTAAAATTTCCTTAAGATTTGATGCCCGCGGTTTTTCTGTCCGACTTATAATAATGTAGCTAGCCGTGTAAAATGGTCTAAAATGGGCAATTTCGTTAAAAACCTACGATGTTCATAACTCTTTTTTCCATTTTCACTTTTTAAATTTTTAAAGTGGATTTCGATAAAAATGGGCGTTCCGTACATTTTTTCTTATAACTTGCTTTGATTATTTCACTGGAAGTGTCTAAAAACCTCCGGGCAGTCTTTTTTTACCGAGCAAACCGCTCGGCACTTTTTAAAAGCCGATTTCGATTAAAATGGACATTCCAAACAACATTTTCTAATTACTTTTTTTTTGCTAATTTCACTAGAAGTGTCTAAAAACTTTATAATATTGGTTTTACCCTTAACAACAACTTTTTTTAAATCCCTTGGCTACTAAATGGTAAAACTATTATGCCCATGTCATTACTTTGACCACAAAAGATTGAGTTTCGCGCGCCTCCGCAATTGCAGCAAACCTCGGGATTTTAATATCGATTTTTCGAACTTCATAAAAAGTTTATAGAACCGAAATTATCAATCTCGAAAATATCTAAGTTGGCGCGCAACAGCAATAGCTTTCCGAACCTTCTGTATTTCACTGAGCGAACCTCGGGACATTAATATCGATTTGTTTTTCTAATTTCATAAAAAGTTTATAGAACCAAAAATATCCCCCTCGGAAATAACTAAATGGATACAATTTTTAAGTTAGAAATATAACAATTTTAACGGATTTTGGATCTTTAACTTAAAATAAGTTTTAGACACTTCCAGGGAAATTATCGAAAAATGTTGAACGGAACGTCCATTTTTCGACGTCCAGAATTTGTCATCCTTGGTCATCTTTGCATTTTTTCACTAATTCAGTGTCAAACACAAAGTGACATGGAATATCTAAACTACGATCAAATATTTTATAGCCCTGAAAAGGGCTGATATTGTCGGGGGACGGATGGGTCGGCGGCCGTGTTATTGTTGGGGATCTTGTTGTTGTTCCCGCAGGCGACGCTCTATCTGTCGCTCGAGCTCTATACCGAGCATCGCGTGCTCCCACCTAAGCCACAACCTATCTGCGTTGTCGCTGTCGCTTTCCGATAAATCGGAATCGCCGCTGTCGATATCTGAGAGCGTTATTTCAACCGTCGTTAAATACACAGGATCCGATTCATCGGCATCGATTTGGACGTCCAAGTTGACACCTCCGACGACGTGATAATTCCAACTTGTGGAATCCGCCGGTCCGTGAAAGCCGTTATATCACAGCCCAGGATACTGGCAGTCTGATGAGGAGTCGGGTTCTTGTTGTTGTTGTCCTTCCATGATTGCGAACTGAATGAAGAACTTACGACCGGTCCTCGCTTTTTATGCGTTCGCGGTCATGGTGGGGTAAATTTTTTCTTGAAGAAACTAGGATTTTATTCAATATGCCTACACCGCACACCAATACTGCCGTCATAACGAAGAGGGCAGTAAGTATATATGGGTTTCCATATATACTTACTGCCCTCTTCGTTATGACGGCAGAATAATTGTATGTATTTTTACGTCATGACGACAGCCCACAACTATAATTTTCACATATTTTTAACATTATGACAACTCTACATCCCACTACACTGAAAAAATCGTTTGGACTTTTTTTCACGCAAAATTGTTGCAAAGTCTTTGTAGAGCAATTTACTCTAATTGGATTACACAGTGCAACACGAAAATATATAACCATATACGGACACCACTACGTGATAAAAGACCAGAAAAAAAGACCCGTGTCTCCCAGTTTTGCCCAAAGTCATGCACTTTTTTTTATGGGCACCCAAAGATTTGGGGCCTCGGTGTCATTTTTGCAAAAAAGTGATCATTGTCTCAGGCTCATTTCTTGCAAACCGTTCGGAATTTGGATTTACTCTCTGAGGCAAAGTTGCAGCTCTTCTCATAAAGAACAAAAACTGTGAACATATAAAATAAAAAAACTTCATCTTCAAGATCAAAATCGCAGAAACCTTTAAAAAATTCGATTTTTGTTTACCTTTTTTCCCCTATTCAGGTCCATAGGTAGCAAACCGTTCAAAATTCAAGGAAACAACTACAAAAATGTACCTAAGATCTCAATAAACAACTTTTTAGAACATATGAACTTCCTAGGAATGATTCTTAACACCGTTTAGGTAGCGCTTAGGTAGCCGCAAAAGGGAAAAATTTCATGTGTTTTTTCTTTACTTCAACATTGAGATACTATGCTATCTATTACACAAATAATTATTTGTGTAATAGATAGCATAGTATCTCAATGTTGAAGTAAAAAATTTTTCCCTTTTGCGGCTACCTAAGCGCTGCCTAAACGGTGTTAAGAATCATTCCTAGGAAGTTCATATGTTCTAGAAAGTTGTTTATTGAGATCTTAGGTACATTTTTGTAGTTGATTGTTTCCTTGACTTTTGAACGGTTTGCTACCTATGGACCTGAACTGGGGAAAAAAGGTAAACAAAAATCGAATTTGTTAAAGTTTTCTGCGATTTTGATCTTGAAGATGAAGTTTTTGTGATTTTATATGTTCACAGTTTTTGTTCTTTATGAGAAGAGCTACAACTTTGCCTCAGAGTGTAAATCAAAATTCCGAACGGTTTGCAAGAAATGAGCCTGAGAATATGATCACTTTTTTGCAAAAATGACACCGAGGTCCCAAATCTTTGGGGGCCCCTAAAAAAAGTGCATGACTTTGGGCAGAACTGGGAGACACGGGTCTTTTTTTTTGGTCTTTTATCACGTAGTGGTTTCCGTATATGGTTATATTTCCATGACTTAAAAAATTTCACACAGTGTTATTAGTAACAACAGTTTTTATACATTTTCATATACTTGTAGCAAATTTTGCTACAAATTGGTGTTGGACGTTTTTGAGAACAAATTGTTTGAAAAAGGTACACAATTGTAGTGAAATGTCCCACAATGTCTTTTCAGTGTAGCTTTCACAATTTTTTTTACAAATATCTTCCTAGAAAATAGCCTTCTCAATACAATTTTTAGTTAAGAAATATACCAAAATTAAAATCTTGGTGGGTCGACAAATATCGATTTTTTAGAACCAAAAATATTCGTCTGGGAATTAGCTAAATGGATACAATTTTTAAGTTTGTAAAATAACAATTTTAATGGATCTTCAACTTAAAATAAGTTTTAGACACTTCTAGGGAAATTATCGAAAAAAAAAATTAGAAAAATGTTGATAGGAACGTCCATTTTTTCTCGTCCGGAATATGTCATCCTTGGTCATCTTTGCATTTTTTCACTGATACAGTGTCAAACACAAAATGACTAAGAATATCTAAACTACGATCAAATATTTTATAGCCCTGAAAAGCGCTAACGGAGAAAACGAAAAAAAAAACATCCATTTCGTCCTATTTCTTCGGGAAATATATTTCTCGTTGGAATATCCGAGTTCAGCAGAAAATTATATGCTATATAGTCAGTCCATTGTAATCACGTTTAGTAAATTTTACAGGCACTCCAACAATATCTTCCAAAATGTCATTTAAAAAAAAATCCATAAAATCTTTTAAAAATCCTTCCAAAAAGTCAAAATTTTTCATCTCTCAGATTTTCGTGAAAACAGGTTTCCTTGTCAATTTGATACCGGAGAAAGCGAAAAAAAAACATCCATTTCGTCCTATCTCTTCGGGAAATATATTTTTCGTTGGAATATGCGTGTTCAGCAAAAAATTATACTCTACTCTAGACAGTCCATTGTAATCACGTTTAGTAAATTTTACAGGCACTTAAACAATATCTTCGAAAATGTCGATTTTTAAAAAAAAATATACATAAGACTCCCTTCCAAAAAAGTCTCCAATTTGAATTGTTGAACTGCATTAACTTCGAAGGACAGGAATTATAACGATGAATAACCGACTTCTGTCAAATCTGTAAAGCCGATTTTCCTCTCGCCTCGCATCGCACCAACCTCTTCCTTTTTGGCGGCGCCCATCGTGTAAACAAAACAGTCACGAGAAGCCGGTGTAATAACAATAACATAGCTTATGGAATTTTACATACACGGCGAGCGAAACGAACTAGTTATGACATGAAAAATGTTTTCAGTGCGCCTTGGTTATGATTACGGTTGACAAATAAACAATGCATTAATGTCATTTGTCACCAATTTGGTTGACAAGTGAAGTTGAATTCATTATTTAACTGTCAACTGCAACTGTAACCAAAGCGAAACGAAAACGTCTGAAATTATTTATGTATGTTCATTTCTGGATAATATGTACTTCGCTTTGCGTTGACCTGTTTTCGTCGTTTTATTTGCCTAGATACCCGATACCCCGACAACACGATAATGTAAGTGAATCGAAAGTGGCGCACCTTACTCATTGCCTACAAAAATAGTATATGGTATATTTCGTCAGTTAAAAGAGAAAATGCTTACTCCCTTTTTATCCTATTTTGGAAAAGGATACTTCAATTTTCATATTTTGACACTCGTAACGTGAAGTCAGTAACATTTTATTCGCGATTAGAGATGATTATGTCGATAGTAATATGATCCAGATCGATAAAATCTTATTAGATTACCTTTCGCGATATACGATTTAAACATTAATATCTGTAATTTTATTTTGTGTTTAGATGAAATGTTTATTTTCTCAAAATCAATAAATTTCTTTTTCGCTGAAAAATGTTTTAGATAAGTGAATTTGCTCTAATGTCGAAAAGCGTAATGTATACGCATGAATATCAATAAACACCGCAAGTCAAAACAGTAGAAGTTTTAATTGGGCTACCTAGATGAACTGTTGTCTTTTAAATCAATTCTGATGTTAACTGTAAAAAAGTATACTTATTAAAGTATTTATATGTTTTATTGTTCTTGTCATAGGCGCCGGAACCGTAGGGGCTCCGGGGCTCGAGCCCCCGCGGACACCGCGGAGCCCCCGGCCTTTTTTACCTTTTAGCAAAAAGTTTCTTGGTATTTTTAAAGTAGAAATAAAACATGTTTTAAAAAAAATTATGACAATATTATAAATATTAAATATCATAATAATATAATTATATTAAATATAATTATTTAAAAAGGCTACGCCGCGCCGCGGCGTTTAGAATGGCAACAGTGTAGCCAAACCGGGACTTCCCCATGTAAGCTGTAGGTTTGGGTTTGAGATTATTTTCATAATATAGTAAAAGATTAACAGGTTGACGAACGTTAAACGTTAAAATTTTTGATAGGTACGCAATATACTTTATCTTTTAAAAAAAATAAAGCAGGTGTCTCTAAAAAACTCAAAACCAATTAAGCGAGTCAATTCCCCTATATTTATATCAACCTCTATTTTAAAATGAGTCCCCACGCTAATTTTTAAATACCGGCGCCTATGGTTCTTGTAAGTTGGGTTTCGTATATTTACATATGAGAAGCTTACCAAAATGCACAAGCAAAATACTAATAACCAAATATTGTTTTCAAAAATGACGCGAAGCTACAACTAACCCTGAGTGCACAGCTACGTGACAGCCACAGAAGGTCAGCATGACTATTGATTTTCTGGTGATTTTTCAACAGCGCATAAGACGTGAGCACCGAAAATTTAACATTTATGTTCTCCATAGATTGACACTTTTTCGATCATTTACCCTACTCTAGCAGTACCCTTAGCCCCTTCAATTTTCTTGTAGAATTTACTCTCAGTGAATTTCGCGGCGTCGGGTAGCGCTACGTCGCGTCGTGGCCTGGCAGGTAAAAAATCATATCGCTTGTTAATTTTTGAGTAATCGGTGTTTGCAAATGATTTTTAAATGAGTCAAAAATCCAAACTATAAAGTAATTTTTACTAAAAATGTCAATTTAAAAATGTTAAAATTGGTTTTATTCATCACGGCAAATGTGACGCATCATATAAAAGTATTTTTTAATTTCAGTTTCAAAATTAAAAATAATATTTCTTTTTATTAAAATATGCGATAGAGAGATAACAACTTGACTAAAAAATATATAATTCCACATAGCAAGTTTTAATAGAATTTACTGTTCTGTTATTTAATAACAAAATCATCTAGCTTCCTAGTTTTTCATTAATTTCTCCGTTTAACAACTTTTTGACTTGTACCAGTATTGCATTCAGCAAGCGATATATTTGTAGTGGATGCTTGACAAATATTCCTTTATTTTCGTTAATTTGGGAAATGGGTAGGGTAATCTTTAGGCCTTTGGGGGGGGGGGGTTAACCACAACCACCCCCCCCCCCCGTGGCTGCGCCACTGTAGACCATCACAACGTATTCGCGACACCAGCTGAATCCGTCCAATGTATGGGCGAAAAAGTGCGTTTGTACGCATTGGGCGCCAGTCAGATTTTTAAACGACGGTCCTCTCGAGGCATGCGCACTCGGGACGTCTCGCAAAAGTGGTTGTTGAACTCGATGACGCAACTCGGCGATCAGAATCGGGCCGAAAAAATCTGTCATTTTTATGTTATGGTATTTTTGGTTGGGGTGGCGCATATAGCGAACCTCTGAAGCTTGTTATTTCGATACAAAAATATTCTTTACAAAGTGTTAAAGACATTTCATATGTTTCGCCAATTATGTATCAAACTTTTAAATATAAGGAATTATTTTGTAGTCTATTTCTTACAATTAGTGCATAAATACAAATAGTTTAATTCCAAATTTAAATTATATCAATATGTGAAAGAATAGTAGGTAAAAACTATAATTTATCTCCAATGCACTCCGGTGTTGAAGTGAATACACACACGGAGAAGTAGAAATAGTTATCAGTGATGTATATTGAGTGGGGCCAAGGTGTCAGAAAGGCATTGATGGGGTGTGTGTGTATGAGGGGCATTGTATAAGAGGTAAGATGGTGTAAGAAGGTCATATATAGTGTCAATGCCTCCTTCCCCTATATTGCATAAGGGTGAGTGTCCAAAAGGCATATTTGCGCTTTCGCCAAAGGGGCACTAAAAATACTAGTGGATTAGGGTAGAGGGGAGTACTTTAGAAGGGATGGCGAAAGAAAAAAGCGCTTTCGCCAAAGGATCGCTAAGATATCAGTGGATTAGAAGGGTGAGTGTCCAAAAGGCATATTTGCGCTTTCGCCAAAGAGGGCACTAAAAATACTAGTGGATTAGGGTAGAGGGGAGTATTTTAAAAGGGATGGCGAAAGAAAAAAGCGCTTTCGCCAAAGGATCGCTAATATATCAGTGGATTGGAAGGGTGAGTGTTCAAAAGGCATATTTGCGCTTTCGTCAAAGGGGCACTAAAAATACTAGTGGATTAGGGCAGAGGGGAGTACTTTAAAAGGGATGGCGAAAGAAAAAAGCGCTTTCGCCAAAGGATCGCTAAGATATCAGTGGATTAGATTGACATGGCGCCGTAAGTAAGTAGCGCTTTCACCAAAGTATCAAGTGCACACACTGTAAATAGGTGTAAAAATATTTACATCTTACCATAGAACTTGGTTTGTTCAATAATTATACAGGGTGGGATGCCAATCCAATAAAATATACACATAGTTTTGGTAATTTTTTTATTTACTATTTTACTTCTTAAAATAGTTGCATATTTTATTTCTATTGTTTAGAATACTATGTTTATATTTTATTTCAACTTTCAATTTTGTAAATGTAACGTTTAAAAAATTAAGAGGGGGGACATTAAAGAGACGCACTGTATATGTATAAACTGAGCTATTTTCGAGGAATTATCGACAGTTTTGTATAGCAAGAAAACTCAGATTTAAGCCAACAAACTATACAATTTTTGTTAAAATCTCACTAATGGTTACATTTTTATCATTAATACAAAGAATAATTACAAGTAATATATTTAGCATTTATTACTCGATAAATGATTCACGTCATGTGAAATAAATTTTGAAGTACGGTCCTGTCTATCACAAGGCAAACGTTCGACAAGGCGCAAGCCCGCAGAAGACCGTCTGTGTTTACGGATTCAGCTTGGTAAATTTGCCACATTCGCAAATGACATTATTTCTCTATTATATATTTTCTCTATGGCGTGGTGGCGCGTGGCCGTCGGGTAAGTTTTAATTACTTTACACTTTACAAGCCACCCGCCGCTGCAACAATGAGTCTCTATGAACGTTCACAAACCTTTAGTAAATATTTTGGTACTGAACCGTAGTTTTGAATTTCACATACACATTCATGTCGCTGTCTCTCTTCCTTTTATATATAGACATTAGACATTATAGCGCGGCGATAGAATAATTTTTGAATCTGTCCTTGGTTTTCAATCTAATGCGTATTCCTTATAACTTATATCTTGGGAAACTAATTCTTTTGCACACTTAAAAAATTATCCCTACGTGCAGGTTTGTTCACACATTTATAACTGGATGCAACTTGGAAGCAAATTACAAAAATTAAAAAGGCAACTTATACCAGTATTTAGCTTCAATTTTAAATAGATAATAAATTTTATCTTTTTTATTGAATTAAACCTTGGGATCAGTAACCGGACATCATAAATGATACCAATATTTGTATAAGAGATCCATATTTTTAGATTTTATTTGGGCAGGTAGGCAACACGATATATAGTGATGGGCAGATTTTACGCAGCATATGGGAAAAATTCGTATTGTTAGATTTCAACAAATATCGATGTTGGCAATTGTTTCTGCATCATTGGAAACCCCAAAAACCATTCAACAGTGGCGTTCGTCTTTAGGGGTTTGGCGGGAAATTTGAAAAAATCAAAAATTATACAGCAAAAATGACCTCAAATGAAAATATATCAAAATTTTTTATTAATAAATGCTGTTTAGAATTAAATTGTAAAGACGTAGACAAATTTTAAAAGCAATTAAATAAAAAAGAAGAAATACTTGTTTTTGCCATTGCTTCATAACGAAATATTTTTATGGCCTTTGCATGCTAGACCCCTCAAATCAATTTATTATTAATAAAAGGCCATACATGTTTTTGTTTTTTGATACAGGTTTATTATTCTGATTACAAAACTGTTTAAATATTATTCAAAAGAAATTAAAAATTGGTAATGATAAACTAAGTACTTACTTAGAAATTTAATTGCAATATAACAACAAATAATAACAATATTTTAACTTCCAAACCACTCAACATGCCTACCGTCTCGTTCAATACATGTAATTGTCTTTTGTTCCATCGCTTTTAATACTGTCCTTAGGGTATCTGGTGTTATATTGGAGACATGATATCTCATTGTATCCTCTAAATGATCTACGTCTTTAAATATCCGATGTTTTATACCTTGTTTTTAAGGTATCCCCACAAAAAAAAATTCATTGGGGTCAGGTCCGGAGATCTTGCAGGCCATGGATTTACCGAATAACGGCCTATCTATTTGCAAGAAAAATGTGTATCCACCCGTATATTACCTTACCTCAGCGGTACTATGGCTTGACTGATCTTGTTGGAAAAACATTTCATGTCGCTCTAGTAAGGGTAATTCATGTAGATCATCCATTACTTAAAAACTCTAAGTACCTATCTGAATTAAGATTGTTCCTGAAAAAGTAAGGATCGCTAATTTTTGTATTGATAATATCGCACCAAACATTTGTTTAGGTTGGGTTGAATGCTGGTTTCTTGCCTCTATGGTAAAGTTTGGATTTTGATCCGTCCACCATCTAGAATTTTGGGAACTTATAATACCATTTGATGTAAATAAATGTAGACTAGTCAGTAAAAATATTTTTTTTTTGCAAAATTTCTATCACTCTCCATCATTCCTTGAAACCAGAATGAAAAATCTATGCATGCATCTAAATCGTTTTCAAACCGAGTATGAATAAATTTTGGTTTGTACGCTCGAAATCTATGTTGTTTTAAAATTCTGCCAACTGATCTTGAAGACATACCAACTTGTTCTTTTCTTTCTGAAAGAGATTTCCTAGAATTGTCTGCTACGGACAACAGTACGTTAAAGGTACAGTCTTCATTTGTGACTATTTTAGTGTGAGGTACTTCGTGACGATTTTCAATGCTACCTGTTAGTTTAAATTTGTTTAAGTCTTAAAACTGTTGAATTATGAATAGGGTGTTTGGGATGTCGACCATTAAATATTTCTGCAGCTTTTCTGCAACTGTGGTTTTTGCCACAAATTAATATTACCTCAATTTTTTCTTGTGTAGATAACTTCACTTGGGGAGACATTTCAAAATATCTTATTTTATAAGAACGTAAATAATAAAAAATAATAGTATATTATTTAACGAGCGGTAATGTAGGTCATAACTCACGCAGATGAAGTTTGCAGCACGAGCCGCAGGCGAGTGCTGTAATTCATCAAGTGAGTTATGACCATTACCGCAAGTTGAATACTATACTTTATCTACGACTATAACAATAAATACTAAGATACAAGTACAGAGAAAGAACTTTATTCACAAATCTTGATAGTTACCTATAACAAAGCCATAAAAATTTTAGTTGTAATTACTCATTTTGTTTATTAAAAAAATTAACGGTAATTAACGGTAAGTTTGATTGGGTTTTATTGGGTACATAATAATTCATCTTCACCATCTGAATTCATCTTTTTTAGCACAAAATTTACAATAATTAGGTATTAACTTAATTTGAAAACGTCAAAATTATTCGAGTGACATTACTTCCCTCAATAACAATAATGGACTGTTTCCTTTCGGCCAATCGGCTTGTACAGAGCCACCTTGATATTCGGTTCGTAAATCTTTTCCGATTTATTATAGTGAGTTATAGCAGTGAGTTATTATAACTCATGTTGTTTGTTTGTAGATACTATTAATTGTTCAAAAGTAGTTGAATAATTAATATATAATTTAATAGGAGTAGATAAAGTATTTTAAACGAGGCACAAGAGTACTTTTGACAATTTGACTTATCGGTCTCTAGGCAACAACGATGGTGTAAATTTTTCCATGGCTCACTTTATTATTTAGGCTTATTTAAAATCCGACGGTTTCTGATTCATTTTACACGATACATTTTGGTTTCTAGTTGTTTCGAAATGTAATTTGGGGAATAAATTTTTAAATATAGGTTAATTTAAAGGAATTTCGGAAACTAAATTTTGAAATTGTACTTATGGAACTGCTTTCTAATATTTTATTTTAATTAAGTGAATGATTTAAATACATATTTAGTTTATCATTTCCATTTTTTAATTTCTTTTGAATAATATTTAAAAAGTTTTGTAATGAGAATAGTAAAGTAAAGCCTTTTATTAATAATAAACTGATTGGAGGGCTCTAGCATGCAAAGGCAATAAAAATATTTCGTTATGAAGCAATGGAGTATCAGCCAGAATTGAACAATTTCCTTTTTCTTATTAAGAAAGGCAACTAAGAAGTATAATTTTAGGGAACGCAATTTGCAGTAATTGTTTTAGTGCAGTTAATAATATTTTGCACTAAAAATTGCATTATGTGTATTGACAAATTTAATTTAGTATTTCCTATTTTTTATTCAATTGCTTTTAAAATTTGTACACGTCTTTATAACTTAATTCTAAACAACATTTCTTAATAAAAAAATTTGGATATCTTTTCATTTAAGATCATTTTTGCTTTATAATTTTTGATTTTTTTTAAATTTCCCGCCAAACCCCTAAAGACGAACGCCACTGTTTAATGTTTTTTGGGGTTTCCAATGATGCAGAAACGATTGCCAACATCGGTATTTGTCAAAATCTAACAATAAAAATTTTTCCCATGTGCTGCGTAAATTCTGTCCATCACTGTACTACACTTTTTAAGATTTCTATTTAAAAAAACTTCATCGCGACACCATCATTATAAAAACAATTTAAAAATATACTACTTAAAAATATAATCATCCGAGAAAGTGAAAAAATCTACTGATTTTTATAATTTTAAACGTTTGTTAATGTTTGTATAAATTGTAGAAATGACAAATGCTTCCCACAATTAAAGAAAAATATTTTTCTAAGTATATATTTTGTATGTACAAATGAAATTCCTAAAAAAGTAAAAAAACTCCTTATATCTTAAGTAAAGACATAAAATAAATCCTACCTAAAGGACGTCGCAACAAATCGCTCACTGGGGAGTGCTGTAGAATTCTGAAAGCAAGTATTAGCAGATGTAAAGGATCTAAATTATAATAAGCAAACAATACAATAGAATCAGATAAACAAAAAAAAAAGAAAAATATTTACAACATTGTGTTAATACACTATACATGCCATCCATGCCAAGCCCATTTGCCAAGCTAAAACTATAAAAAATGTTTAATCAAACCTTGGTCGGGGTCTATCGGATAACCGGTTGCTCCCCAATCTCTCTCGAAATGGTGAACTTGAACTGATATTCTGAAAATGGTGATAACTAAAAGTATTTTTAAGCTTTAATATGTATACATATTTTTAGTCATATCCTCACACAAAATTGATTATAAGACAAGTCGAAAAATTAATGTTAAAAAATAAAAGCCACCAGTCAAACTAAAAAAAATTACACATATTTTGTAAAAAAACATCCATTTTATTAGTGCCCGATATTAAGTAATAATCTTGTCTAACACCTTTTTAAAGTTTTTGGATTTATACATTTAGATTTATCGTAAATATATTTTTTTTATTTTATTATCATTGTAACTGTTTAGAATTTTGTATAATGAGTTACTACTATCCATTTCTAAAGTTTTGACCCCTCAGTTTGGAAGCTTGTAAAGTAAAAAGACAATTTTAAAAAATATAATTTTCACATATTTCGGTAAAGTTACTTGTCTCTATAACACATGTAAAACTTTGTAACCGTAGATTGGTGCTTTTCTAATGGGAAGGTAATTGTAAAATTGTCACCATTTTTTCCCTATTTCATCACTTACTCAATTTTAAAAATTGATTGTGCCTTACTGGTACTCCCAGGCCTAACTAATTGTTTACAGGCGATAAAGTGAACCTTACTTTATTCCCAAAAAATATTATTTGTATTGTTTTTTCTTAGGTTTGGTAGTAATATTCAAAAAATGATTGTGGTTATGTAATTACTACCAGTAATCTTACAGCAAAAATTTTTGTTTTTTTGTATTACATATAAAGAGATGTACCTTTACGTTTAACGAAAATTTTGTTTTGGCAGTTGTTATAAACCTAAATACAAACAATTAATTTGTGTAAAGGATAGCAGCATTAAGCTTGCGGGATGGAGCGGGGCGGCGAAGGTGCAATAGTATAGGTGTTAAGGTAATAATCATTTAAGTAATGGAATATAGGGAAGGTTTTGTTTTGTGCTCTATATGATAAATTAGGTAACTGGTAAAATTAAGAAAAAATAAGTATATGCATTGGTAAATATTTACATTTATGTATATTTAACGATTTTCTATTGTTTCATTAAGATCTATAAAATAGGCAAAACGTGTGTAGTAGAACAATAGTAATTTAAAAATATTACTTCAAAGTGAGTAACGTAAATAGGCCAATTAGCTTTATTTATTTATAATTCACCTAAAAAAAAACAATATTTTTGATGTTCCCTTATTTTTATGATTCGCATATTTGCGTGTGTAACAAATGCTGTGTTAAGTTTGTCGGCATTTGCCTTTGCTTAATAATAAAAGAAATATGTGAAAGTGGTCTGTTTACGTAGAATCACATCTGATTTAACTTTTAAGGTACAAAGCCCTGACCCAATTTATTTAAACCTAAAACTAAAAAGAACCTGATTGGATTACACCACTCTTTTTTACCGAAGAATACCTACACTTATGGATCGTTTTCTCCATCTTCATCATTACTAAAGTCTTCATTTGAATCATCATCTTCATCACCTTCATCTAAATTTATAATTAATGGTTCTACAACAACATCAACTAAGTGGTCTTTTTCTCTGTAGGATTCCTCAATTTTATTAGCGTGTCCAACGCAATTTTCCCAAACAGAATTTGGCACGTTCTGCATCGTTTCAAGACACAAATTTAGTACATTTGTGATTTTAAATGTAGTATTCAATTTTGCCACTTTATTTTTCACATATGCCCAAATTAATTCAATTGCGTTGAATTCAGTGTGCAACTGGCAACCATAGAAGCTTTACATTATCATTACGTAACTCCTTTGCAATTGTATCTAAAAGATACCTTTTTGGAAAGTGATAGTTCTTGCATAGGTCTAAAAGCATTGGTTTGGTTAATTCATTAAACGTTGTACATCCATCGGGCAATGTTGCGTTTCGCTGGGACATCCATTCTATTATTTTTTGTTTTGTCCAGGCAGTTGTAGGATTTCGAAAATTAGGATCCAACATTGTATGATACGGTGCTTGGTCAATTACGATTACTGATTTGTCAGGTATTACGGAAAGCACTGTTCTAAACCATTCTTCGTAATGTTGTTTATTCATCTCGTTATGGTAATCCACTGACGCCGCACTTTTTTCCCAACGAAACACTTCAGGCAGCCATCCAAAAACCCATTTTTACTACCAATATGTAAGATAATAACCCGTTGTCCTGATCCTGATGGCCGTTTTATTCCACCTCTAAAGCCCTTAATTTCCTGTATACCATCTCTGTATTCATCAAAATCTTTCAACCCAGCCAAACTTCCTTGAATGATTTGCACCGCACCATTTTTCATCTGTATAAAATATTTGCCAAGAATCTTCACGATATCTCTTTATGGCGTATAAGAATTCCGCTCTTCTGGCAGCTATTGTGTCTTGTTCCATTGAAATTGGTTTATTAATTAGTTTTTTATAGGAAAACCCAAGTTCTTTAATCCATCGGTACAAAGTCATTTCTGAAAATTCTGGTAAATAATCGACATCTTCTTTCAATTTCTGGTAAACTTCTTTTATAGAAGGAAACCGGCGCTCCAGGTAAAAATTTAATATTGTTCTCCTTATGACGCCCTGCAAAATCTCATCATATTCCAGTTGGGGCCTTCCACTTCTCCCTGTTGATGGTAGAATAATACCGGAACTTTTTTCTTCCGCAGTAACACGTTTAACGGTGCTTTCACTAATACCCAGGCAATATGTTGTTCTTTTAACCACTTGCTCAATCAAAATATTTTCCAAACCGTTGCCATTCTCTTGTTGAAAGTACGCTCTGACTTGTAACAATATAACATTTGTCATTTGTTCGTTGCACTGACGAGACATTTTAACTTATTAGACTGTAGTTTGGTACCGTATTTTTGGTTCATATTACATCAGGTATTTATATAAATTCGAACAAGATAATCTTAAAAATCGTGTGAAAACAATACTAATTTCAAATTACTATCTACCACTAAAACCACAAATTTAAATCAACAATAAGTAGATATAAACAACCACAATCAAATAAATAATATTATTTTACAAATCGTTTCACTCCATAACAAATAGATTCAATTCTAAACAAATTCAAAATACATGAAACTACGGACTACATACCGATAAGCGTGACCTTTACGACGACGCCACCGTACTGTGTTTATGTCGGTAAAGGCGTTTAACACTTTTCATCTCTTTCTTATGTCGCTTTTAATATTTATTACAATTTTTACAAGAACTAAAGATGCTTTTTTAATTTTGTGTAATAAAATACATTTGTATAATAATAAATACGTCTACGAGTGTAAAGATTTTTTTACAGGTTTTAAATTGTCCACAGTACAGCTGATACAAAAACATCATTAAAAAATAAAAAAAATACAATTTTAGACACATACTACCAATCTCTTGCGAAAGTATAGATAGTTTTCTATCTACCTTCACAATTGCATTTAAATAGGGAAAAAAGTAACCAATATATAGACATGAGAAAATCGTTTATCACTATTAACGCAGTAAAATCGTTGTTTTTTTCTAATTGATTATGAATAAGTTCAATATCGTTTACAATACAATAATACAGTTTTTGGAAGAAACTCTTGGATAATGTCCTAACAAGCTGTAATTTTTTCAGTTTATTCTGTCCCGTGGTTTTTGGGTTATTGACCCTCAGATTGAAGGGTCAAAACTTTAGAAATGGATAGTAGTGGTTATCGAGAAAAGAAAATATTATAAATTTTGACAAGTGCTAAGAAGCTTTTGGTAAATTATTTGTCAGAGAAGAAAGTTTTTCATCGACATGGAAACGTATGGCGTATGGCCAAAAAGCTGCAAATGAAGAATAAATGATCAAGAATCATGGTATGCTTAGTGTTGTAAATATCCGTATTCTTTAGATATCCGGATAATACGGAATCGGACTTAACTAATATCCGTATCCATCATCCGAATACGTATCCATTTCTTGAGCTGCTCGAAAGTGGTTACGAGATATGCATATGCTACAGGCCATATATGAAATCAGACCATATGTATACGGTCTAGACCGTATGTATATGATCTAAATGACACAGACCGTATGTAAATAACTTGATATTTCATATAGGGACTAGACCGTATACTTACGAACAATCGCATTTTACACTGTATATTTCAATCGGAAATTTTCAGGTGGTATTTATAGTTCTGTTACAATTTACGAAGAATATTGTAAGAAAATAAGGCTAGAAATGCACATTTTAAAAATATTCGAACCTGAAGCCTGAGCAAACCGGATATTGGATCAACTGTAAGAATTCCCGTTCCAGACGGTCGATCGTGGCAGAGGAGATTTGCTTGTCGAGAAAGTAATGTATTATGTACCTTTAAATGTCATAATAGCCTAATATCAGTGGCGTGCCGTACGGGACTAGGGGAGCGCAACCCCCCCCCCCCCCCCCCCCGTCGTAACGGCGCCTGCCTACTGCCGACTGCCTATGACCACATACTCTCCAATAAAAGGAAAGTAATTTACGGCGCCTCCTGGAGATTCACTGCCTACTATGACCAAATACTCTCCAACAAAAGGAAAATAATTTGGTGTCCCCAAATCGTTCTGCCACCTCCGCTCCTAAAGGCACGGCACGCCACTGCCTAACATGTATAAATAAATAGAAAAAACACATATTCTATCATTATTTACATCCCACCTTCATATACGGACTAAGTGCAGTTAGGCTGTATGTAAAT
Source organism: Philopedon plagiatum (assembly GCA_963971165.1). Classification (NCBI taxonomy): domain Eukaryota; kingdom Metazoa; phylum Arthropoda; class Insecta; order Coleoptera; family Curculionidae; genus Philopedon; species Philopedon plagiatum. The sequence goes on from OZ020190.1 coordinate 64,028,867, forward strand.
TTACTAGTCCTTTTGTAAACCGTCTAGTCCTTTTGTAAAAGATATGCTTCTTACACATACGGACTAATATATTCAGTCCATTTATAAACGAACTAGTTCTTTTATATACGGCCTGCTTTACATATACGGTCTGTAACATATATATGGAATTATTACGGATACGGGTAGATAGGTGGATGCGGTATCACATGATTCGAAGTCAAAGGTTAGGGATATTAGGTCACCGTCGTTCGTTCCCGATTGAATTCGGTTCGGGTGAGGCGGGCTGAGTTTAACCAATGGATCTTATCCCATATGATACCCGTTACCGTTGCCACCCGATAAGTATGCTATCTTTTTTTAGGAAATGTTATTACAAAGACAAAGCATGAGATCAAATATGTCAAATCGCAGATCGTATTGTTCGCTGACACTCGATCCCGATTCCGTTTTCTCTTTGCACTTTGCATTAGTAACCACCAGAATGCGTATTTATTTTGATTCCGTATCCGTATTCAAGTTGTCGACCGGTTGCGGATAATACGGATTCTTTTAATATTCGTATCCAACGGATTTTTCAATACGTATCTTTACATCACTAGTCATGCTGCCAAGTACTACAAAAATTTCTCAGTATCAAATTAAAAGTTTACGTAGGGCAAATATTTTGTCAGTCAAGGACATTTAGTGAGACACTACCGGAACAAAAAAAGAACAGAACAAGCAGTTATTGGTAGATATTTGGAAAATCTAAATTTAAAGTATTTAAGGACATGATTAGTAAATGACAATACTATATAAACTTACATTTATCCAGGAAGCAAATGAAATCTCATAAAAGGTGAAGTAAATAAAAAAATTACGGCACAAATGCAAAGGACTTGCTAGAAATATTGTAATCAAAGAGTTTGGAGCAGAAGGTACACCAACAGAGATATTTGAAGCTAAATTTATTTACTACATGATCTGAAAATAAAGTCACTCAAATTACAATGGTAAAACGGTGATACGTTTAGATATTACTACGAGAAAAATTAGCTGTAAGAAAATAAAACTAAATTTAGAAGAAAAAAGTAGTAATACCATCAAATTATGTTGTTTATGTCACCATGTACACCGAACCAAAAATTAATTAAAATCGATTTTTTTTTAATCTTCTGACAGCCCACGAAGACCGAAGTCTAAGTACTATGTACCGTGGGTGTACTGGGGGGTCGACTCACACATCCAGAGCTGGAAACATCCGTAGAGATTTCACCAGCCCTTTAAGATGATGTATGGGGTGGTACCACCTCGGCGAGGAAGAATTCCTCTACCACCTTCCTTATTTAGTGCGAGACACGGCATTCCCAGGCGGTGACCCATCCAAGCAATAACCGTGCCGAGCGTAGTTTAACTTCGGTGATCGAACGCAGTGGCTCGACCACCAAAGTTAAACGTCACGAGTTAAACGTAACACATCAGTAATAAGTATGGATAAAGTTATACCTAGATGTATGGTACGTCAAAAAAAATGAAGTGATTCTATCCCAATTATGAATATAAGTTAACCTGAAGAAGTAATCGTGAAAAAAGATAAAAAGTTAGTACAAGATGAAGCATGTGGGAAAAATACGTGAACAAGAGAAAGAAATGAAGTTTGATTGGGTTTGATTGGATCCATTTTAAAATGTCAAACCTAATCATTATCTTCCAGCTACATCTATTGGATGTTGGTAGCGAAACGAACCCAAACGGCCGCCAAAATTAGCCGATTACTCTAAACAAAACGCATGTATCAGTTGTGCGAAAACGGGAAAACGAGTCGACTAAATTTTTGGTATATAAGAACTTATTTTTTGGAACGTTTACACAATGAGCATATATTTCAAATGAGTTTGCAATAAGACATTAAAGCTGTAGCTATATAAATAAAAATTTTAAAATCTTGTAAAGTAGTAACGGTTATAAAAGTTTTTGCTTACAGCTTTTCTCGCTAAGTTTTTCGTAAATCTACAACTTACATTGAGGGCTATAAAAAACGACCACCTAGTACCTTTCTCTTGCTGTGTTATTATTTAAGATTTATTTCTCAGTAATGTTTTAGCAAAAAATTAGCTACCACAATGAATCACTTTCCGAAAAATAACGTATTGTCTACAAGTCGCCACTTAGAAGGCGTTCCGGTTACTTTTAAAAATGAGCTTTTACTATCTTTAAAAGGGGAACATGTTTTTACTTTGTGTTATTCTATGTGCACCAAAAGACTTCGTAAATAGGTACGTTTTATACAAATATAGTGCAAGCGAGTTGGTTGAACACCCTAAAAAGAGTTTAAAGGTTACTATGAAAGTTTTGTTTTAAAAGTGATTTCGAAACGAACAGCCAGAAGACACGTTCACAAAAAATTTGTCGACAAGAACGCTCAAAGGGTTAACTCTAAATTACGTCTATAATTATAATTCAGCCCAATATGAGACAAAAAACGAAGCAAAAAACTGTTTTCAGTAGGTTGTGACCAACTCAATCTTGCAACATCAACTCTCTCGTGTCCAAAATATAATATGAAAAACAAAGCAAAAAAATGCGATCGGGCTGAAACGAATAGGGCACATTAAGCATATAAAAGTCATCTCCTGGTGTACCTTGAGAAGCCCGAAATTTTTTTTGCAAAAGTTATTTATTGTTAAAAAAATGGCAATTTTTAATGATTTCTTGCAATTATCTCGTTAACTATTGAACGGATTTGGACGATCAGAAACTCAAATGAAAGGTTTTTTTAATACCTACAACTTTGCTGTTGACCACTTTTACCTACAGTGCAAAGGAAAAGAGCTGTGGACGAAAAACTAGTTTTAGCATATTATTCAAAAAATAATTAAAAATCATAGCAGCAATTTCAGCTGTTACTGGGATAGCAGATATCTTCAGACATACCCTTCAACCCCCCCCCCCCCTACAACCTGGAACAGTCAAAATGCTTCTAAAATTTTTTTCACGTTTTTAGACAGCGGGCCTGGACTGCTTTTTAAACATTTATCACCTCGAATTTGAACGGTTAAATTTATCTCCCTGATAAATCATAAAATCAAAAAGTAAAAATTGTTAAAATGGCAATCTTGTCGTAAAACTGATACTGTAAAACTGGACAGTGGATGCATTATGTTAGAATTAAAATTAACTGACATACTTTTCTACGGCTTAGGCATTATTCTATTTATTACAGAGAAAAAGTAACAATTTACTTTAGATTCATGCAAACCATTTTAGCCCAAACCAAAGAAGCGAAATTCCTTAAAACTCCTTTAAACTTATTTCCGAATGTTAAAAACTGCATTTTTAGATTCACGCTGCACCATTAAACTTGACATGCAAAATGAATCCTTCAAAATGCAAATAAGATTTAAGTAAGACATTTGCAGATGAAAATGCACTTCAACTAAGCAAACAAACAGATGTATGTATACCAAGAATTACCCAATTTCATATTTTTTTATTTACAAAAAGTTACAAATAAGTTGTTAATTTACATAAGTTAAAGATTAAGGAGATTTAGGTATAATATTATCCACAATTTTTCCATGTCCTTGTAAATGCCCCTACCCATATAAATAACAGAACAAATTGTAAAGTAATCCAAAATATATTTGCTTAATTTGTACCTGGGTAAAACTGCTTGTGCTTATACTGTTACGCCTGGGTTGGGCTAGTGGTGGTAAGGTTTGTATGCTGAGCGACATCTACAACATGCAAAAATTTTATCTAAAAATCATGCAAAAAAATGTTAAACAATATACTAGGTGATTTAAAGACAACTAGCAAATTACAAATATGGCTGCAAATCAATACTTTTTTTTGTACGAACCCTAGGCTTTTTTGAGACGGTATTAGATCTTTTAAGTTTGTTTACTGCGGTTTCAATAAACTTTATAAACCCTTCTACCATTTGCTGATGATCTAAACTAGTTAAAGGAGTGTATATGTCACATCTGTCTGCACCATCGATAATCTTTCTGGTTTCAGTGCTGTTAAGCGGTAAAAGATACACACGAAATCTAAAACAAAATTATAAATAAATTTAGAGAACTCTTACATTTTGCCAGAAGATGGGCTTGAACAGTCTTAGTTTTTTCTTTTTTATTTTTTTGCTAAGCAAATACCTATTGTAGTTTTCGGATAAAAAATGCCCCAAAGATGTCACATAAAGAATATTTTTTAAATGTGCCATTATTAGTAGCATGCCTTTTTGCTCAGATTTGAAGCGACACCATAGTTTTGTAATCGTTTAAATATTTAATGAACTTGCGAAATTTGGTACATAGCTCTGTCATAAGATACAGATGATCCCGAGGGGTGTTTCACTCGGGAAATTTAGTGTACACTTGAGGGGAAATAGTAGGAAATTATGTGGTAGAGAAGGGAAATTATTGCTTATATGGGGAAATTACGAAGAAATGAGGGAAATTATTAGGAAATTAAGGAAATGATTAGGAAATTGTGGGGAAATTAAGGGAAATAACGGGGAATTATGGTGAAATTACGTTATTTTAGTATTTGCACATTACTGATAATGCGCCGGTGCGGCGCATGCGCGATACGTCGCCAGTTGCGGGACCGAAGGATGCTCGCGAGGATACCTAACTTAACTAAAATTTAAAAAAGGGAAATTATAAGGTAATTAAGGAGAAATTAAGGAAAGGTGAAATTAAGGAAATAAATGTAAAATTGGGGAAATTAAAGTGAAATTTTAGGATAATTATAGAAATACGGGGAAATTAAGGAAATAAAATAAAATTACGGCTGTTTAGGGGAAATTATCGTCAAAATGGGAAATTATCGTCAAAAAGGGAAATTAAGTGTACACATTTGAAGGAAGTAGTAGGACATTATGTGGTAGAGAAGAGAAATTATTGCTTATATGGGGAAATTATGAAGAAATGAGGGAAATTATTAGGAAATTAAGGAAATGATTAGGAAATTGTGGGGAAATTAAGGGAAATAACGGGGAAATTATGGTGAAATTTCGTTATTTTAGTATTTGCACATTACTGATCATGAGCCGGCGCATGCGCGATACGTCGCCAGTTGCGGGACTGAAGGATGCTCGCGAGGATACCTAACTTAACTAAAATTTAAAAAAGGGAAATTATAAGGTAATTAAGGAGAAATTAAGGAAAGAAGGTGAAATTAAGGAAATAAAGGTAAAATTGGGGAAATTAAAGTGAAATTATAGGGTAATTATAGAAATACGGGGAAATTAAGGAAATAAAATAAAATTACGGCTGCTTAGGGGAAATTATCGTCAAAAAGGGAAATTATTGTCAAAAATGGAAATTAAGTGTACACATTTGGATAGGTGAAACACCCCTCGGATGATCCCATAATAAAATAAATTAAATCCATCCAGCAGGTGCGGAGAAAATGGTGGTTATTTATTTTTTGTTAGTTGATTTTTACTAAATTTGGTACAAAGATGTGTCCTAAGTCAGATGACCTCATAATAAAATTAACACAAACCATTTACCAGGGGTAGAAAATGTAGGGTTATGGAATGTGAGAGCTTTGTGCCTATGAATCAGCACAGTATTTAGCCGTTGCTTTGCAAAACATTTGACGCGGCGTGTACCGAGGACGCTTCACAGCTAATAATAAATGTACAGAAAACAATTTTGGTATTCTTTTCTGTGACTAAAACGTAAATTAAATGACATTTGTTGACTTAACCTGTGTTATTTAGTATGTGCAATCCTTTCAAAACCCCTTAACAATAGGGATTAAAAAGCAAAAGTTATTCTTTTGTAAAAATTAATTGTTAAAAATACATATTTGGAAATTATAATTGAGACAATCAAGGTTCTTATTAGGACAGCAAAAACTGAGCGGTATAATTTTTGATGTATTGGTAGTTTTGAGGACACCTAAAATAAAAAAATAATATAGAAAATATAAAACGCCCAGGTACAAAATAATATTAATAGTAGTTTTAAAATGTAAATAAATTGGATATATCACGATACACTTACAACGGTATGCTACGCTATGACGTCACTTCGAGGAAAAATCCTAAATTGACTTGACGCTTGCACCCCTTGTACATATGTACAGGTCAGTTTATTGTCGGTTAGTGTGTTGAGTTGACGTTTATTAAAATATTATTACAGGTTAGTTTATTGTCGGGCAGTGGGTCGAGTTGACGTTTATTAAAATATTATTGTCATATTTCATTTGCTCAGGTAAGCGCCTAGTCAATTTAAGATTTTCCCTCGAAGTGACGTCATAACGTAGCATAAAGTTGTAAGTGTATCGTGGGATATATCAAAGATTTGACACCTTCTCGTCATTTTACGTTACATATTCTTCTGATGATATCTAAAATAAAATCTACTATGGTAAGTATTCAAAATATTACCAAATTAACTTGCGTTTTGAACTGCTTGACTTCAAAAAGCCTAGAAAGGGTATATCACACAATTTATTTGGAAATTCCCTACTTTCCTCCCCCACTTATCACGATGCGTTCTTATAAAAACCGTCCTATTAAAAATTCTTTTCAGAAAAGTTCCTAGAATAACCTTTGCATCTAGAAAAATACTATTATATTTTATCTTTATGTATATACATACATATAAAATATGTCCTTATATGAACAGTTGATCAAAATTTCCCTCCAAACAAGTCGTTAATCTTAAAATAATCTTTGCATAAAAAATTGCTATTATATCCTTCAAACTAAAGCATTGTAAACATATATATATATATATATATATATATATATATATATATATATATATATATATATATATATATATATATATATATATATATATATGTAGGTTATTCCGTACCTGCCCTAGTTGGAAATAAAATTAGGTAGGATCCGATTTGAAAATAAAATACAAATATTTGTTTACCCACATCGTGTAATTTAAAAATGCAAAATACGAAAAAACTTTGGTTAAAGGAATATAACGTCTGAAAAGTCTTAGTATGGGCAAATATCTTTGCTATTAATAAAGATAGAGTCAACAAATTTTAGCTGTATCTTATTGGTTAATAACTCTACATTTTTATGTAATTTAACTTTTTCAACCCCCTTGAGGGGTGACGCTAGGGAGTTAAGGTCAAAAATTTTAAATGCAACTCTATGCCGTGTGGTACCTTATTTTAACGGTCTTTTCGAGAATGGCAGGTGCTTCTTCTTGGAAGAGTTCTAAAATTGACTTTATTACTGCCAAGAAGTTCATGGTGGCCATTTTGAGCAACTTTTAACGGTCTGTTACCAGAGGCGTCGATGCCGAAAATAAGTACGTACGAATACGGAATTAAAAAAAAATAACTTAATTTATGGGCGTTGCCGTGATTGTGTGAAATCAAAAAAACAATCAAGTGCGCATAGAGGGTTCTGTACCACATACATTATTGTGAATTTCTCACAGAACGCAAAATTCTCAATAACTATGGTAATTGAATAAATAACAAGAGGCGGCGATGGCGAAAATAAGTCAGTGCGCATAGGTTATATAACTGACAAGTAAGGCTGGCACGGTTGGTCTGTTCCCAAAGGCGTCTCAAAAAATAATTTAATTCATGGGCGTTGCCGTCATAGTCTGAAATAAAAAACGGTCATGTGCGAGTTCGGCTAGCGCATAGGGGGTTCCGTACCACCGTAAGATAGTGTTTATATTTTTTAAATAAATTTTCTGATCTTTCATCCCATATTATTGTTGTGCGGTGTTACAATGTCACGTAGTTTAGAATGTTCAAAAAAGAAAGAAATCACAAAATCGTAATATGTTAAATACGTAGTTGTAGTTTTACTATTGGAGATATATTCTTGAGAGTTGATGGGTTCGAATGTAGACGCCAAATTACATCTCCTGAAATTCCGTGCGCATCTCTAGCATGCTCGGTTTGCGCGTGGTACGCATTTTGGTATACTGCGCAGATGTCAAAAAACGAAAAATATAAAAAAAGAGCAAATAAAGAAGTCGAAAAAGTTAGAAAACAAGTGCCCCACAAAAACAAAATAAATTTGCGCGCGCACACGGATCATGTATTGCGTAGGCTGGTACTCTATAGCACAAGAGGTCGACTACCGGTCGACTAAGCTTATCGCTTACTAGTGGTCGAGAACTATCGATAGCCTGTCGATAGTCTATCGATAGTTTTTGCTATCGAATGCCATCGATAGTTTTTTAAAACTTTTGATAGTTTTCGATAGTGGTGTAAATCTGTCACCACATGACCGACATGACGTCAGCGGAGGGCGAGAGACAGAAAAAATTGTGCGCGTGCTCTTACCTCTATAATATAGGCGACTTTAATGGAATCAGAGAGATGCTTTAGTACAACGGGCCATAATAACTGAACGACGATCTCACCTGAAGCCATAAAATGTGGACAATATCACATTCTTCACAAGAATATCTAATATTTTTCTTATTTTCATCCAATGTTAATCAATAAAAATAAAACAATAATGTTTATTGTTTATAAATCATAGTATATTCGCGACACATACCCTGCCCCTGCCCTGCCAAATACCACAGGAAATTGTTTATCCTATGAATAATTATAACTATCGATAGCTGTCGATCGTTCACTATCGATAATTATCGATAGTGCCCACTATAAATGGTCTTAAAGGGGTTAGAAACTGACTATCGATAAATATCGATGTTTTTACAAATAATATAGATAACTAACGATGGTTTGACTATCGATAGTTCTCGACCTCTATCGCTTACTGATGCAACGCGAAGCGTGCCGAAGAGAATTTCTTCGCTCCGGATATTAGGTCTAATCCGTTGCTTCGTTTGTGTGCGCCGATCTATATTGTAAAACATAAAATAAATCCAAAGCACCGTTTTTCGCCGTGCCGCGCCGCGCATAAGTGAGCGCCAAGCTTGATTCAAAATTACGGGACTTTTAAACAATAATATTTATATTAAAAGATAGTATTGGCATCATAATTAATTAGTAGTTGTATCAAGTTTCGATCATCCATCACATTGGTTGACTAAAATACAATATTTAATGTTTATTACGTAAACGCGGCGTAAAATATCCTAACGCCGCGTCAAGAGAGACCACTTGCGGTCGCCCGAGTCGCCTCTCTTTTCGGCACCACTGAGAGCACACCAAAAGGTGCGAGCCTTAGTAATAAGAAAAATAAAGGTTCTTAATTTGAATTTTTTTACGATTTTCAATTTTTATAGGCTTAAAAAAAAGTATAAATATTTATGTGATCAAATGTGGTTATGGAGACATTTTTTTAATGAAGTGTGAAATAAAATAAATCTATAATTTTAGGTATACCTAATTCCAAAAACATAAAATATATAAGGTATAACATATAAAATGATGTATGTTTAATATGGTGCTTTGACCAGTACTTAAATACAACAAAAATATTTAAAACAATGTTTTTGTTTCTGCATACCCTGCATATTAAGTTTCGGCTTCCAAGATTTTCCTACGTTTTCAGCAAAGTTCATTTAAATCCGTTGCTCCCTTGGCGCGAAGCTAACTACCAACAGTAGAACATTTTTAGAAATCTCAGAAGTTTCATTAAACCCGTTGCTCCCTTGGCGCGAAGCTAACTACCAATAGTAGAACATTTTTAGAAATCTCAGCAAAGTTTCACTTAAATCCGTTGCTCTCTTGGCGCGAAGCTAACTACCAATAGTAGAACATTTTTAGATATCTCAGCAAAGTTCCCTTTAAATCCGTTGCTTCCTTGGCGCGAAGCTAACTACCAATAGTAGAACATTTTTAGAATCTCAGAAAAGTTTCATTTAAATCCGTTGCTTCCTTGGCGCGAAGCTAGCTACCAATAGTAGAACATTTTTAGAAATCTCAGCAAAGTTTCATTTAAGTCCGTTGCTCCCTTGGCGCGAAGATAACTCTCAAAAGTAGAACATTTTTAGAAATCTCAGCAAAGTTTCATTTAAATTCGTTGCTCCCTTGGCGCGTAGCTAACTACCAATAGTAGAACATTTTTAGAAATCTCAGCAAAGTTTTATTTAAATCCGTTGCTCCCTTGGCGCGAAGCTAACTACCAATAGTAGAACATTTTTAGAAATCTCAGCAAAGTTTTATTTAAATCCGTTACTCCCTTGGCGCGAAGCTAACTATCAATAGTAGAACATTTTTAGAAATATCAGCAAAGTTTCATTTAAATCTGTTGCTCCCTTGGCGCGAAGCTAACTACCAATAGTAGAACATCTTTAGAAATCTCAGCAAAGTTTCATTCAAATCCGTTGCTCCCTTGGCGCGAACCTAACTACCAATAGTTGAACATTTTTAGAAATCTCAGCAAAGTTTCATTTAAATCCTTTGTAAGACTACTCCATTAAAAACAATTCCTCTATGAACACTTGACCGGTTTTTTTTATTCCACATGAATATATGCACGCACTTCATTTTCGGCATCGACGCCTCTGGTTACAGATCGAAAGTGGCCAAGCTTGCGACGATGCGGCCTTATAAAAACCGTTCTATCGAAAATTATTTTCAGAAAAGTTCCTAGAACAACATTTGCGTCTAGAAAAATTGTACATATTATATTGTATCTTTATGTTTACATAAAATATGTCCTTATATGAACCATTAATTAAAATTTCCCTCCAAACCAGCCCTTAAAATAACTTTTGCATAAAGAATTGCTATTAGGTTTGTTTCTGCAGGAGTTTGAAACTAGTCAGAGCCAATCATCTTCAAGCAAAACAGTTGGCTGATCGAAACCGGGCAACCTCATTGGCTCTGATTGATTTGAAACTGCTGCAGAAACATTATATCCCTTATTTATTACTGATGCATTGTTGTAAACATGTACAGGAACGTCTCTACCCTAGTTGAAAATAAAATACAAATATTTATTTACCCACATTGTGTAATTTGAAAATGCAAAATATGAAAAGACTTCGGTTAAAGTAATATAACATACAGGGTATCTGGAAAGTCTTAGTATAGGCCAAAAATCTTTGCTATTAATAAAGATAGAGACACCAAATTTTAGTTCTATCTTAATGGTTAATATATCTTCTTTTTATGTAATTTAACTTTTTCAACCTCCTTGAGGGTAACGCTAGGGAGTTGAGGTCAAAAATTTCCTTGAACTACCTGCACAATCACTAGATTGTCCCCCAACAGAAAATTTATCTGGTTGTGCGACTTCTTAGACACAATTCCAGTAACAAACAGATGCTAATAAACAAGTTGCAGGAGAAGTGGGCTAATATTCCACGGAATTACACCAAAAAATTAGTTGAGTCAATGCCCAAGAGACTAAGAGAGATTATTAATCGTAAGGGCTTTCACAAAAAGTACTAATTGTTTTAAAAATGTATTGTATTTATTGTTAACTGTTAGACTGCGTTTGTCTGTACGAATACCTAAGTGACATTATTTTTGGATACATAGGATATAACTTTTTGCTTTATTTTGTTTTTGTTATAATGTGCATGCATACAAGTTATCAGTAATAAAATTTATGTGCGAGTTTAAATTATTATTTAACCTATTTTTTATTTTTATTTACTTTGTGTACGAATATCCAAGTGAGTCACGTAGGTATACGGAATTATTTCGGATACGGCTAGATATGTGGATGTGACATATTATGATTCGAAATCGAAGGGCACCGTGGCACCGTGCGTCGTTCGTTCTTGTTTGAATTTGGTTCGGCTGAGGCGGGCTGAGTATGATACCCGTTACCGTTGCCACCCGATAAGTATGACATCTCTTCTTAGGAAATGTCATTAGAAAGAGAAAGCATGAGATCAAATATGCCAAATCGCAGATCGTGTTGTTCGCTTACTCGATCCCGATTCCGTTTTCTCTTTGCACTTTGCATTAGTAACCACCCGAATGCGTATTTATTTTGATTCCGTGTATCCGTACCTATTCAAGTTCTCGACCGGTTACGGCTAATACGGATTCTTTTAATATTCGTATCCAATGGATTTTTGGATACGTATCCTTACATCACTATGGGGAGCTATTGTGATCGTTCCAAAATTTTGAAAAATAAAGTCCAGATATTTAAAAAAAAATACAAGTCTTTGCGTTTTAGGTCTCTTTAAACATTTTTTGTTCCATTTCTCTCTGTCTGCTATCTGTCGGTCTGTCTGTTTGTAACCAACGCCGATAACTTGGTACGCAGGTGTGTGCTGGCTACTGGCGGTCCCCTACCCCTATTAAAATGACAAAACCATATACCAGAGTCTTTTAGTAACTTGTTTTAGTGATTCGCTTTAGCTACTGAAACCGTGTAAACTCGGCTTATAAATCAGCAGAGTATTTAGCCACTGCTTTGCAAAACATTTAACGCGGAGTGAACCGAAGAGGCTTCACAGCTAATAATAACACAAGAAAAACAATTTTGGTATTCTGTTCTGTGACGAAAACGTAAATTAAAAAGACGTTATTTGTTGACAACCTGTTTTTTTAGTATGTGCAATTCTTTCAAAACACCTTAACAATAGGGGTTAAAAAGCAAAAGTCATTCTCTTGTAAAAATTAATTGTTAGAATACATATTTGGGAACTATAATTGAGACAATTAATTAAAGGTTCTTATTAGGACAGACAATTAATTAAAGGTTCTTATTAGGACAGCAGAAACTGCGCGACATAATTTTTGATGTATTAGTGGTTTTGAGGAGAGCTGAAATAAACAAATAATATAGAAAATAAAAAATGCCTAGATTTCTGAAAATTCTTTCTTAGTGGTTACTTTCATTACGAAATCTAGTTAAGAAGGTAAAAAAGTTTCGTTTTGTTTTGCTTTCACTTTTTAATATATTGATTACTGTACAGGGTATCCCATTTTCGGCATTTTTGCGGGGTATCTCCCTTATTTTTAAAGATAGGGGGTTGCGGTTTTCGCGACAGTGTGCTACTTTTTGATGAAATGAAAGATGGCATAAAAATATTTTCCTTGACCCCCTTCGTTTTTGATATACAGGACGAAATTGATTTTTTTCCATTTTCGGACCGCCCTCACATTTCAGTTATCTTGTAACTTATAAAAAAAAGTAAAAATGGATCCGATTAGAGTTTTCTACGTAGAATCCAGTGGCGTGGTTAGATTTTCATCAGATGTGATATTATGTTTATTATAATTATGTTTCGATTTTAAGCAATAGGGTTTTTTAGATCTTATCTGTTTTATCACATTACTTTAAATTCAAAATGTGATTGGCTGCAATTCAATGATTATCCCAGGATCATGACTGAAGGAAAGCGACTGGTATTTCATCTGGGTGTCCCAGTTTCCTCGATCGCGGCTGACATTTTAGCGAAATGTATTGTTTTTTTAAAAAGTTTATTTAAATATCAGTCAGCATTAATGCAAGTAGGTAAAGAGCATTTAGAATAAAGTTATTAAAAACCACACAACAACAGTTAGAATCTGAACATTTGGACAAATAAAGTATTTAAGAAAAATCCTGTTTTAGTAGTTTTAATTTTCACGAAATGATCATTATGTAAAATTTCTAAAATGTTTAACACATTTTTGGGGATTAATTATTACATCTTTTTTTTGTAAGTACAACCCACCCCCCCCCCCCCCCCCCCCCCGGTAAGTATACTATTTTCTTAATGCAAATCTGTTGAAGAATTATGGACTTTTTATAAGCGATTTGAAGAAATTTCGTTTTGAATATCTGGCAACACTGGTTTGGCGTCAAAAATGCGAAGAACCTAACCTGACCTGAACTAACCTCAAATCTATAAATATATAAATAAAAACCAAGCAAGATTCCGATGCTAAGAAATCACATATTATTTGCCCATTGTGTACTGGAAATGACTGAAATGAGGTATGTGGAACTTAAACTAGAAACACATTTAAATCTAAACCACAAAATAAAATTACAAATGCAAACACATAAGTTTGCTAGCAGATAAAGTTAAAAACAATGGTCTAAAGAACAGAACATTGAGACAACTTATGCAGCGGCCCGGACAAAAAGATATAAGATTATGTGGAAAAATCCTACCCTTGCAATCGTAATAATTCAATAGGTAAAATGTAGAATGCATCTTTTAATATCGCTTAGGTTGGGTTGGGTTGGGTTTTACAAAATATTTCTATTATCCTTAGCACATGGCAGCAAATGCTCCAAATGGATGGAGAAGGCTGGTGGTTCAATAACAATGTATGGAGTATGCCCATCTCATATAAATATAAAGATCTGGCAAGCAGGTATATTATTTTATTGCCTAAAAAGTATTTACGTACCTACAAATAAATACTATATGACCCTAAAATGTGGTAGCTGTTTACTTTAAAATAGGCTGAAATATTTGAGAAAATACCAAATTTCAAAGTAGGGGAGACTACTGTAAAATTCTGGAAATCACATGTAGGCCATGAAGAGAATATTGGAAGTCAGCACTTGTCACAGCTTGAAAAAACTGAATTAGTTACAAAATTATGTAGTGGTGTAACTGTAGACAGAATTATCTTCGATGCCAGAAAAGTAACATCTGAGAAAATTTAAATAAGCTGAATAGGAACAATGTGTCATATTTAATGAACAAACATAATTTAATGAAGAAGAAACATAAAAATAGTATGATTGCTGTAGCTTTAAAAAGAAAGAAATAGTAAGTATTGGTTAAGGGTTTTTATATTTTATAATTATTATAAATTCGCTAATCGTAGCTCTGTAGTATGGTTTAGGTTTTATTTAGATGTATAAACTGTAATTTCTAGTTTGTACTATAAAAATTTAAAAATATAAATATATACACATCATGTAGGGGTGTAAGCTAATCACTGGTAAACAGTGATTTTGTTAAACAAAATCGAGTTGCTTTTGTAAACACTCCTACCTATCCGTATATAAACCTCATACATAGTTTTGTTCAATCACCCTCAGTTTCCGTGAAACATCGACTAAAGTGCTTACGCGAATTTTGCTTACTGGCGTGCGTTTGCGATAAATTAACATTAAGTTATTGAAATTGAATCCGTTTTTCTTGTGATTGGTATTTCAATACATCGTAATAAGATGCCCAGACTGTGTGTAAATCATCCTGATAACTTTTTCTATATTTGCAGTCAACTTACTGTTAACAGTCAACGTCATAGTTTGACACCATTAGGTAAAAACTGTTATTTTAATTATTTTGGCTTTCCAGTGCGAAAGTTGGACAAAGCCTAAACTCCTAGTGTTTGCTGTACACAGTGTGTTAGTTTATTAACATCATGGGCTAAAGTCAGGGGTGTCAAACTCAATTTGCTTGAGTGCCATTTTTTTTTCGAGGCATGCTTGGGGGGCCGGCTTCAAAAAAAGTGTGTTTTTATATCAATACAGAAATCTTTATTCAAGGAAATCTAAAATATAAAAAGTTATAATTATGATATGCCTTTACATAGCAATTAGGATTAGTAACTATTTCGATGACCCAGATACTTGACATCGCTTCAGCTTCATTATTTCGTCGATGTTTGGTGTCAAATCAGATGTACTGATTTTAAGAATAGCTTGAAGATGTTCATCTGTCAGTTTTGAACGGTGCTTGGACTTGTTAATTTTCATTGTTGAAAACATCTGTTCACATATATATGAACTTCCGAACATACATAAAATACGTGCAGCGTGTTTCTTCATATTGGGATAATTGTCATGACTTTTAAAATACTTTGAATAAAATGTAAAAATATCAATTTCGTTGAACTTGTCTTTTAAAACAGTGTCATATTGCAAATCTATTAGTTCCATTTGCATGTACGTTGGCGCCTTGGCAACTTCAAAAGTGAATGGATTATTAAACAGAGGAAATTCATAGGAGTTCAGTTCGCGAAAATCTGCGAAACGACTTTCAAACTCCGCTATAAGGTCAAGCAAAAGATTAGCAAATTCTGATAGTTTTTCTGTATTGTGCGTACCACATGCTCGAATACTAGGGAAGTGGTGAAGTGCTTCATCTCGCAACTGAGCCTCCAACAACTTCAATTTTATCTCAAACGCCTGTATATTTGAGTACATTTGCGTGACAATCATGTTTTTGCCTTGAAGTTTAAGGTTTAAGTTGTTAAAATGTTCCGTCATATCTACCAGGAAAGCGCAATCAAGCCACCATTCGTCGGTACGATTAATTGGTTCTCCCTTTTGAGTCATAAAAGTAACAATATGTTGACGCAATTCGAAAAATCGTTTTAACATTGCACCGCGACTAAGCCAACGAACTTCTGTGAAGTATAGAATATCTGAATGTGTTTCATCGAGATCTTTTAAAAATTGTATGAATTGTCGGTGATTTAGGCCTCTGCTCCGAATGAAGTTTATAATTTTTATTATTGGCTTCATGACATGATCCATTTTAAGTATTTTAGATGCCAAGGACTCTTGATGAATGATACAGTGAATTCCAACAAATTTGTGTTCAGGTGTAGCTTCATCTGAAATTTTTTTATATATTTTCGTCACAACACCGGCATTTTTTCCAACCATGGCTGATGCACCGTCAGTCGTAATACTGCATAATTTTCCCCAATCAAGTTCATTAATTTGAATTAATTGCTCAATCGCCTGATAAATATCTTGGGCCGTAGTAGTATCCTTCAAAGGTATACATTTTAATAGTTCTTCAGTAATGATAAAGTCTTTATCGATTCCGCGAATAAACACAGCAAGCTGCGCTGTATCTTTGATGTCAGTACTTTCATCTGCCGCAATGGAATAAAAAATAAATTCTTTAATTTTTTCTTTAAGTTGATTATGCAAATTATCCGCCAACTCATTTACTCTGGCAGCAATGGTATTTCTTGATAGAGGTATATCTTGAATAGCTTGTTTCTGGGGTGCGAATGAAATATCAGCCACATCTAACATACATTCTTTTACAAATTCGCCATCACTAAAAGGTTTCGACTTCTTTGCAATTTTTAGTACAATTACATAACTCGCTCTCATCGCATTCTCACTGTCAGTTTTGGCCTTCATAAAGAACGATTGCTGTCCCTTAAGTTTACTTTTCAAACGTCCTAGTTTTTCTAGCCTGGTCTCGTCGGAGAATTTGTCAAACCTCTCTTTATGGTTGGTTTCATAGTGTCTCTTCAAATTGAATTCCTTGCATACAGCAATTGTTTGGTTACAAATTAAGCAGAGTGGTTTGTCTTTCCATTCAATAAAAAAATACGAAAGTTCCCACTTAGTTTGAAAAACTCGACACTCGCTATCAACTTTCCGCCGTTTATTAGAAGACATTGCAATAGACGTAACGCGCAGCCTAATAAATTATAATTACACACAACAAGTACAATCAACGCCTGTCTGTGTACTGAGACTAAAACTTGGGACAGCGATGCGCGGGGCGAACGAAGCCTGTTGTTCATCTCCGTTCAGCGCGTTGCCATGACGACACCACGGCGCGGGCCGCATCCGAATGTATTGAGGGCCGGTCATGGCCCGCGGGCCGTATCTTTGACACCCCTGGGCTAAAGGATCTCGTCATATACCGTTCGCAGTTCCAATGATATGGTCCGAACCGAAAGATCATGTATCAGATTGTTATGTCTGCCAAACTTCTATAAAAGGTACGTGATTTGGATCTCAGTAAAAGACAGGCAGAACTGTTGGCTTCCCGGCTTCATGATTGGAATTTACTAGAAAAAAATACAATCCGTATACAGAATGTTAGCTGACTACTGTTGGACACTCAAAAGAGATGCACCTGATGCTAAATATTCCCGAAAATCCTGAATAAAAGTAAAATATAAGTTATTTTTCTTCATTAGATATAATTGTTAACCATGTATGATTTTTAAAAAATTAGCTGCTGTTGCAACAAAACTGAGGGTGATTGAATTTTTTTTAAAATGCAGATTAGTTACAAACTAGTTGTAAATACAAAATAACCCATTCAATTTCATTTAACTTTCATTAAGGTCATTTTTGTCGATCAGTGAATTATTGTATTTTACTTTTATAATAAATTCTGAATGATATTATGTAGAATAAGTTGGAAAAACAATAAAAAAAATTCACTCGTAAGTTTCTTGCAGTTTTTTCTTACGGGTTGTAATCGCAAGTGTGGATTTCTTAAAACTAAGTAAGTTTAAATAAAGGACTTTAATATTATGTATGTTTTTTATTTAATATAGTGTTGCATTCAATAACTAATTAAGAGCAAATATTTCCAAAAGTTTTGTTTATTACTTCATGACATGACAAACTAAATTCTATATAGATACCTACATATGTGACACATTCAAATTAAGAACAAAAAAATGAAGATTTTAAAGCAATTCAGTACAGCTAAACGATTTTATTGTCCAGCTAAGTACTAAGTATACTAAAAATATACATTCTTAAAATTACAAACAATTATTGTGTAACATATTATCTTGGACGAATATCATCATCAATTCATCCATGCATATTATCCTTGACACATTTACAAAAATAAATAGTATTGGTTTAAAATCAGGGATGTGTACTATGACAAACAAATATTTTAGAGATACTTCTACTCTGAAGCGACATAATATACATATTATATGTATACTTTATCACGATAACAAATCATTTATTTTGAATTTGAAGTCAACGACCAAAAAAAGGCAATCGCCAAAACAATAACAAAAATTTGAGGTTAGGTTACTTCGCATTTTTGACGCCAAACATACGCTACATTTAGGAAATCACTAATCAAACTTCCCGCTAGCCGCCCCTCGCCGAAGCTCTCCCGAAGGGGCCGAATTCTTCCGAGGTTTCCGCGATAATTAGTGTCGTCTTCATCAAGGGATAGCCCCAAGTGGCCTAAAGTTCATCTGGCCTAATCCCGAAACTCACTTCGTGTCGAATCGGAGATCTTCGTTTCTGCAATTGGCCTAACACTCCAGAAGTTGACAAACAAGGATGGAATACGCATACTTTCTTTATTGTATTCGTGCTTGTGTATTGTATGGAAAAATTATTCGGTTTAATGTGTAGTGACGCAGTGGCAAGACTGGCAAGTGATATTGCCGCCAAATTTTATAACGGATTAGTTGCTTGTTAGACTTGTCTCAAGCATCTTGCCTAGCATCAGCGTCTTTTTAAAGATCTGAAGTGACCTATTATTTGTTTGAGATCTCATTTGTGTGTTATGATTACAACAGTATTACAATTTTTTTTGCAGATTATTTGTTTGTTTCAAAGATTTTTTAAAATTATATTTTAGGTGTAAAAAATTCAAATGACTATAACTTCCTACTAAAATATTTTTTTCTCTTAAAAAGAATTGTCGACAAAATGATGTACAATTTGTTTAGAAAAAATAAAAAATAAAATAGCTAAGTGTGTTAATTAATAAGGTGGGTTAATTGAAAAATTGAAGTTTTATCGTAAATTACAAAAAAAAATCTTTACCAAAACATTCCTAGTAAGCTCACTGTTAACAAACCTGACCTTGGTATGGGTCCCATAAGTAGAACAGAAATATACAACTTTAAAGTTTTACGGGTCGCGCCTGAAAAGCAGTGCTAAATGCAAATAATAAATAATACAGTCATTGTTTTATTTCAAATTTTTTATTTTAAATGTTTAGTGTTATTTTAGTACTACGCATAGGCAACCGTTTGTTACATGTGTTTATGTGGCTGCCTATGGGTAGTAGGACACTTTTGAAGAAGGCCTACTAAAAAGTTGCTAGGAGTAAGGAGAGAATTATGTTATAAAAAAAGAACAGTAGTAATAATTGTTTAGTAAAAGAAGTCAATGATTCAGTGTTGCCGATTTGCGGGTAGTTACCCGAAAATCGGGTTTTTTGACCTGTTAGGCGGGTAAAATTTTCATGCGGATAAAACCGGGTATTTCAAAATTGATATAAAGTTATACAAAGGTGAAATGGATGTCTAGCAACCGCTAAAGCAGCAAAATAGCTGCTTTAGTAGTTAAAATAATGTAGGTACTATTAAGAATTACGAGCATTTTTCAAAATGGTAATATAAGCATTTTAAATCTCCCGCCTATTTTTAAATTTTGTTAGGTTAGGATTTTTTCACAAACATGGTTGCACTTACAACGGTATGCTACGCATGACGTCACCTCGAGGGAAAATCTTAAATTGACTAGCTGCTTACACCTGAGGAAATGAAATATAACAATATTTTAATAAACGTCAATTCAACACACTATCCGACAATAAACTGACCTGTACTTATATACAAGGAGTGCAAGCACCTAGTCAATTTAAGATTTTACCTCGAAGTGACGTCATGGCGTAGCATACCGCTGTAAGTGTATCGTGGTTTTTACATGTGTGAAAGCAAAAAGAAGCGTTCTTGTATTTTTTAAATAATCACACACAAATTATAATTACAAACATGTTGAGGGTAAAATGTTGGGTGTTTTGCTTAACGATAACGGGTAAAAAATTTTTTTTCAAAATTTCCCGCTGGTAATGTCAAAAATCGGATAGCAACATCATTGACAATGATGTTTCTGTTACAAATATTATCAATATTATCATTGGGTTATGGAAATTATGCACTGGGGCGCAGTGAACAGAGTGTCAATATACTATAAAACATATCTTAAACTATAAGTACAAGAAATAATACTCAAACCACCACTTTACTCTGTAATAAAACAATTTTATTCACTGTTAACAAAACTCATACAATGCTTTACCAGAAATTGTTTTCTAGATCATTTCACACTTAAAAAGGAAAGAACTGCCCATTATAAAACCGTACGATATGAGGTACGCTGACAGTAAAAGTTCTTCGGAGTTAGTACTGTGGCAACAATTTTCCAAAGTATCCAGTTGCATAATATGCTAAAAAATATTAGAATGTTTCGGTGATTTTCTCGTGGAAATAAATAATAATAACAGTTTATTTTAGTTCTTCCACAGATGTGTCCTGTATGACATAAGTATTAACTGCTAAAGTTTAGTTTTTGATTACCTATTTAATAAGTTAAACCTCTAAAAACACTTATAATCAAGTACTTAAAATAAATTTTAAAGTATCAAAGGTATTAGGTACTCGGAAACTGATGAAAATGGAGTGAAAACGCACTACAAATAGACCTGACCTCTTAGTTTTATCCCAAAAAAATCAATAAAATAGTTAATATTATTCACCATTAATTAAACCACTAAAAACTATTCTTAAAACGCAGTGGCGGTTTTTGTGTAGGATCACTTGTGCAGTGAACACCCAAAAATCTACGAGAAATAATGGATACATCAATCATAATTTGTTTTAATTTTTTTATTATAATTATTTTAAATCTGACTTATATTTTTATAACAGTCAAGCTTTTTTCTTTTACCGTCTAACATTATCATTAATACGAGCTCGAGCGCGTTCACCGAGCGCCGCGAGTATTGGCAAAGACCGTGAGTGGGAGAAAGAGGAGTACAGCGCGTGAGACAAAACAAAATAACGCAAAATTTAGCTTTCTCGCGTGCACTGCACAATGCACCAGCGTTGCCAGAACTACCGCTAAAGCGGTCAGTTAGAGAGTCATCTACCGTTCTCCAGTTTTAGCTCTGTAAAATATCGCTTTTTCGTTTATACGCAAATTTGCTAGAGCCATTTGTTGGTGTTAATGTTGAGAGAGTTTTTTCAACTATAAATTTGTTAAAAACTAATCAAGGAAACCGTTTAAGAACTGATACTATAATGGGAATATTATTCAGCAAGCGGCTCATTACAAGTTCTTGTTCTAATTTTAAGAGAAACAATGAATTAAGACGGCCAATGACCCAATATATTTACAAAAATTAAAATATTTTAATGTACCTAAGATAAAATTATTAAATAAATTTGGTGGTTACGAATTTTAATATGACTTTTTAAAAATAATATATGGATATTTTAATATAAAATAATAGTATTTGTGTTAAAAATCTTGTTTATGTTTGTTTGATATAATATATTAAAATAAGTGGAGTATTATGACGAATTTTGGATTATTATGACGAACGTTGGCCGTGGCCCCTAAAAATTACTGTGACCACCAAGTTGAACGCCCAGTTTAATACCTCACGAGCCGCCACTGTTAAAACGTAAGCTATAATTAAACAAAATAAGAAAAGCAACTAATTATCCTTAAAATAACGAGAAAGATGCAAAGAAATTAGTATATATAAAACTCTTTTATGGGAAGACGATAATTTGAAATTTCGTCTACAATCAGCCGTTCAGCCGCTCTAACCAAAATAGTTTGCTGCACGTCAAGAGTTAGGTTAGGCCATGGTTAGGCCAAATGGGTGTAAAACGGAGCCGAATACACTCGGGTTTAGGCCAGTTGAACTTTAGGCCCGATGGGTTTTAGGCCCGATGGAGCCATCTCTTCATCAAGTTGAGTCTTACTTAAGCGCCACCTATTATTTTTTCCCCGAATTAGCCCTATTTCGAGTAACGAAACCTTTTCTATTTCCGACAATGGACCTAAAATTTAAATTTTCTCAAGAAAGAACTTTTTCCTGTATTTTATATGTATTAGATTTTGTTTCTAGCATTATTATTTGTTGTGTGTACGCTATAACAATCTCTAGAACGCTTGGTGTCCTAACCTGAATTTTATATTTTTGCTCTGCTGTTCGTTCTTATTGCAGTCAAGCCCCAAAAAATAAATAAAAATACAAAAGTGTTAGATAAAGTATCGCTCAAATAACTTTAAATTTTGAGAAACCGGGCATTAGTTGCTCAAAGTTCAAAATAAAACAGTTGCCTTTAAATTTTCACCTTAAAATGGAAAAATAAACGGCAAATGAGCATTAATGCTTTTAATTTTTGTTTTTTGCTTGTAATAGCCTTTTTATTATGTGACGGTGAACTGTTTATTAATTAAATTTTAAATGATTTGCTTATCATTATTTTAAATAGTTGCTGTCCCTAAAAACCACTTTAGAAATAAAAATCCGAAGTTCTCACAAAACACAATCGATATTAAATGGATTATGTAGGGACTGCTACTTAAAAAATTCTCATAAAACACAAGGGACATAAAAAAGATATAATGAGGACTGTCCCTACAAAACTCGATAGATATACAATTCTTACGAGGACGGTCCCCATAAGCACCCTTTGCCATATATATATATATATATATATATATATATATATATATATATATATATATATATATATATATATATATATATATATATATATATACATGCATTTTGTCTTACACGCCTCCAAAATATATACGCTTTGGACGCATACGCCTCAAAAATCGGAGGCGAATGCGAAAAATCGGAGGCCAAAGCGTATTCCCATGTATATTGGTCGCAAACGGTTCGTAGGGTCATAAATATGCGTTGTACCAATTTCACTCTGGAGACGTTTTGGTAGTGTACACACGTACAGTTACACAACGTAGTTCACCATAATTCCACCACGTGGCGCTACGATCTTATACATATATACACTAGGACAATCTGCTGTACGATCTGGTCTCCAAATAGGAATTGCATATTATACCTCCGGAAAATTGGCAACATTGCTAGGAGGCAAATACGTACGAAGAGAATATCAATTAAAGATACACCCATTCCGATATTTATTATTTTGACATTTGGTTATAACGAATCTTATTTGGTTGCAAAATTACATTACATTACAGAAATTATTGAAATGGTTTTTTGTAGTAACGAATTTAAGGATTTATAGGTATCTTAGGAGGGTTTATTTGGTTTTATGGGTTATAGGTACTCACTTTGAACTTGTACGCGGGATATCTTAAGTAATCCAAGCTATTTCTGGAATGATTTCTGTGCTGATTTTAGACAAAAAAAAAGTCCACAACAATATTTCATGGAAAGTGCTTCATTTCCAGTACATAAAGCATAAAGCGTCAAATTAAAAACAAAACAGCTTATTTTTTTTATTTGGAAAACTGCAGAATCTGTTTATTTAATATTTGACATACCTAAATAAATAGTAGGTATTTTTGGAGACCGTATTTTTCGGGGATTAAATAGGTTTTCTTTGGTTAGAAAAAAATAATGTTATTTGTCAGTTTAGTATCTTTTTTAAATAAATAAATAAAACTATTTAAACTAGAAAAACATACAGGGTGTTTCAAAAAAGATGTGCTATTGCTTTAAGGGAGATTCCTTGTAAAAAAATAAGACGAAAAGTTAATATGAAGATGGATGCGCAAGCGCTTGGTTTTCGAGATACAGGGTGTTAAAGTTTTACAATTTCTTTTCACTTTTTTCAAATTATTTCGAAAATCACTTTAGTAATTTGGATGAAATCCGTATTTCAGATTGAACCCCTGTAAAATCTAAACGGTTTGACTTAGAGCAAAATGGTGTATAAAGCTTTAATAATTTATCTAATGGCGTCAATAACCAGATTGATTAAAAGTATTACACTTTTTGGTTTACGTGTAGGTAGTTAACGTCCTTAAATAGAGTATTAAAAATTAAGATGGGGATATGAAACCCGTTTTGCTCTAGTCAAGCCGTTTATATTTTACAGGAGTTCAAAGTATCCAACAGTCAATATTTAAAAAAAGTTCAAGATAGGATGGTACCTATATAAGATATTCATGGGCGCCAGCAGACTTTTTTCTCAGGGGGGGCAAAACGAAAAAAATAATTTTAAAGATTTTATTTGTAGTGATTTATACAAATACACTAATAATTAAAATCAGAAAAATTCGGTCAAGTGCAAGCTATACTTGCACAATTAGTGTTCCGTGCCATTAGCCCCCCACTTAACCTGAGCAAACCTTGGCCGCCCAATCTCCGCCCATCTCCCGCGATACCCGCCGCCGACAGCACCAACGCCCTATCACATCGCGTATGCGCGGAGCTGAGTGGGGGAGCGTTTCGACTTAGCCAAATTCAAAAAATTTTGAAACACGTGTAAAAACAAAAGTTGTTCCTTCCATCGTGAGAAACATTTTTTGGCGAAAAACTTTTTCTCTAAAACCAAAGGTTCAGCAGTTTTTTTTCTGACAACCCACGAAGACCGAAGTCTGAGTACTATGTACCGTGGGTGTACTGGGGAATCGACTCACACATCCAGAGCTGGAAACACCCGTAGGGATTTCACCAGCCCTTTAAGAGGATGTGTGGGGTGATACCACCTCGGTCGAGGAAGAATTCCTCTACCACCTTCCAACAACAATCATAAAATATCCATGGTCGAAGCGGGATTCAATCAAACCCAATCAAACTCGCGCCTCTCGGTTGCAAAGGTGGCGCCGTACCAACTCGGTCACCGGAGACCCCCCCCCTGGAGTTATAAGGAAATAAACAATTAAATTATTTATAACAATTGATTGCGCGAGAATTTTTCAATATCGATAATTTTGGCTCTATCTACACCTCATTCTCAATGTTCATGATTTTTTCAGATTTTTCTGAGCGTTTCTTTTGGTGATGAGGGTGGGGGACAGCAATTTTTAGGCGTTTTTTCCTGAAAAATGTTTAAAAAATCGCATAAAACATGCATAAAAATACATCGTATTGTTAAATTCGTCCTTCAATCAGCCCCAGACTCCCCAGAGTCAAAATTCAACGTTATATATTTCACGTCTATAATTGGGCCACCACACTCTATTTCTGTGCTAAATTTCAAATTTTTACATCCAATAGTTTCAGAGAAAACCGCTTGTGACAGACCGACGGACGGACACCAAGGTGATTCCGTTTTGCTAATTTTAGCACGGAACACTAAAAAAAAAAGACATGTTAAAAACTTCTTCATAAAGTAAACATGCAGGCTGTAGAAAAGTTATAGTAATTTGGTAGCCGTGCAGGTTGCATTGAGTTAGGACTGGGTTTAAATAATATTCCTAATCCTAATTGATGTTTTGGTGCGTGGCATTGTAAAGATGTTCAAACATCCCAAAAATATACAACATTTATCATATAAAGAAATATTATTTATTACAAAAATAATAGATGTTTGGCAATTCGTCCAACAAAAAGTACGAATTATGACAATCTCACAATCTCAGGGGGGCCACGGCCCCCACCCTGGCCCCTCCCTGCGGGCGCCCATGAAGATATTATTATACATGAAATGTGTTTTGAATATTACGTACAACCTAAAAAGAATATAATATACGGGCGGTCCTATTTAAAATAAGCAAGTTAACATCTTTTTCCGGAATAATAGGAAGCACCAGATTCTCGAAAATAATTTAGTCGAAAGGCCCCTAGCGACTTTAGTATACTACCTGCCAAATTTTTAATTTTATTTCATTTTAGATTTCCTATATAGGTTGATTCAGTTCCCAAATAGACACCCTGTATATTTTTTTATGATAAGCCACCGTTTTAGAGAAAATATAATAATGGTCTTCAATTCAGGTCCTTGATATTTAATTTTATTGGATCCCATAATTTATTTCTATAGGTATCCAATATTTTGGGCACCTTTATAATTTTATAAGAATCAAACAGGGACTTTAAAAGAAGATTTTAAAGTTTTTCCCAAAAATGGTTGTTCGTATTCAAAATGATCAAAATACATTTTTAAGCTTGTTTATTGCTTTAACTGAAAGAACTATTAAACTGACAAAAAATCATAACCGTACAATTTTTTTCTTAAAACTTCACGTGTACCTGGATCAACTGAAAAAAAACTCATAATAGAAATTGCTTAAGTTGGTGTCCACAATTATTGTATTACTGACATTTTGCATAAATATGATCTTAGTGGCTTCTTTAGAGGGTTGTATGAAGAAGCCGGCAGTATGATTGATAAAACGTTACCAAAAATATTGAGCAATTTAAAGCAACTGAATTTAAATTCTCTAGCTTAAAAGGTTTTTACCCAAACTAACAAGAGATAACAATTAGAGTTTAATTTTATTATAAAATTATTAAATTATTTAAAAAAACAATTTCTATGCCTATGGATTGATATTTATCATAATTTTGATTTGGTATTTTTGTCCCATAAAATTATGTCAATGTACCAAATTTTAGCATACATCGTTTTTAAATTATAATAAAATAAAGTGTTGTAAAAAATTCTTTTCAAAAACAACCCTTTATTATATTGATGTACTAAAACAAAAAAAAAATAAGTATAGTTTTTTCATTGTGGCATGAGTGGATCCTAATAAAAGTAATATCAAAGTTATTACAAAGTTATTATCTTATGTTAAATTTATTGCCTTAAAAGCTCGTCGCGCGCGAAAAGTTCATTAATTTTGTTTGGCAGGAATTGTAAGTAGATACCTCAGTATGTATTTTTTTCTTTTCTATTCGCGCTACAAGCTTTTAAGACAGTAAATCTAACATAATATATTATATCTGTTTTAGTGATAACTTTGATACTTTTTATTAGGATCCACGCATGCCACAATGAACAAAATATACTTATTTTTTTCGTTGTAGTACATCTAAATAATAAAAGGTTGTTTTTAAAAAGTAGGTTTTACATTTTATTTTTAAATTTTTAGTTACGTCTTATTCTATGCATTTCTGATAATGCATCATTATTATAAGGCATTGTACCTGTTATTGTATTCCACTCGTCAAACCCTATCATTGGATACCCATATCAAGGGGATTGTGAAGAAAACGGTAATCCGCCATCTTGTGGCGTCCGCTATATTGCGTTCAGAATGACGTCACATCTTATCTTATTCTACTCGTCAAACCCTTTCATTTGATGCTCATATCAAGGGGGTTGTGAAGAAAAAGGTAATCCGCCATCCTGTGGCGTCCGCCATGTTGGGTTAAGAATGACGTCATGTAGCTTATCGTATTCTACTCGTCAAGCCCTTTCATTTGATACCCATGTCAAGGGGATTGTAGAGAAAAAGGTAATCCGCCATCTTGGGGCGTCCGCCATATTGGATTTAGAACAATATTACATATACTATATTGTATTGTCACCGGACTTGTACACGTGTGCAAAATTTCAAAGCTCTAGCTTAATTAGTTACCAGTCGAAATTTTGATTGCAATATTTATCCTAAACATACATACATACATACATACATACATACATACATACATATATACAAGCAAACTAACAGGTGAAGTTAAATAAAAGCTTGTAAAAAATGATTTCAAAATTATTGTAATTTCAGACCCTATTATTTTAGTTTTAAAATAAAGATATTTTCAAATTAAAACTAAACTATCGCTCAGCCCAACCAGCTCAAATCAACGAGCTACCTCTGAACCGAACAAGAAATAATATAAAATAATACGAACGTTAAATCCGGAGGCCGAAACACTGTGTATATGCTCAAGCGTAGACACGCATAACACCCGACATGCAAAAATATAATAAATTTACTAAATATTTGGTAGTCGAGAGCTAAAAATAGATCAAGGTCATGAAACCGGATCATTTACCTTAAATCGGCGGGCGTTAACAGAGGCAACACTGTCGGAGGCCAGTACGAGCGTAGCCCTTATACACATACACAAATCGAAGGCAAGTAAGATATTATTTGCTCGGAAGCGTGTTACATTTAACAGTATACCGAAAAGCTGTATATATTTTTTTAATGAATTTGCTACCCCTCGAGTGGTGCCGAGATAGCCCATAAATTATCGCTCCTAAATATGCAAAATACACACCGTAAAACGCATTGGTTATAGTGGAGGCTTGGGTGCCTGCGTGTCATACGGAGGCCGAAAAGATAGCTATGCATGTATATATATATATATATATATGTATATATATATATATATATATATATATATATATATATATATATATAGATATATATATATATATATATATATATATATATATATATATATATATATATATATATATATATATATATATATATATATATGCATAGCTATCTTTTCGGCCTCCGTATGCCACGCAGGCACCCAAGCCTCCACTATAACCAATGCGTTTTACGGTGTGTATTTTGCATATTTAGGAACGATAATTTATGGGCTATCTCGGCACCACTCGAGGGGTAGCCAATTCATTAAAAATATATATACAGCTTTTCGGTATACCGTTAAATGTAACACGCTTCCGAGCAAATAATGTCTTACTTGCCTTCGATTTGTGTATGTGTATAAGGGCTACGCTCGTACTGGCCTCCGACAGTGTTGCCTCTGTTAACGCCCGCTGATTTAAGGCAAATGAACCGGTTTCATGACCTTGATCTATTTTTAGCTCTCGACTACCAAATATTTAGTAAATTTATTTAATTTTTGCATGTCGGGTGTTATGCGTGTCTACGCTTGAGTATATCCACGATGTTTCGGCCTCCGGATTTAACGTTCGTATTATTTTATATTATTTCTTGTTCGGTTCAGAGAAAGCTCGTTGATTTGAGCTGGTTGAGCTGAGCGATAGTTTAGTTTTAATTTGAAAATATCTTTATTTTAAAACTAAAATAATAGGCTCTGAAATTACAATAATTTTGAAATCATTTTTTTACAAGCTTTTATTTAACTTCACCTGTTAGTTTGCTTGCATGTATGTAAGTATGTATGTATGTATGTATGTATATATGTATGTATGTTTAGGATAAATATTGCAATCAAAATTTCGACTGGTAGCTAATTAAGCTAGAGCTTTGAAATTTTGCACACGTGTACAAGTCCGGTGACAATACAATATAGTATATGTAATATTGTTCTAAATCCAATATGGCGGACGCCCCAAGATGGCGGATTACCTTTTTCTCTACAATCTCCTTGACATGTGTATCAAATGAAAGGGCTTGACGAGTAGAATACGATAAGCTACATGACGTCATTCTTAACCCAACATGGCGAACGCCACAGGATGGCGGATTACCTTTTTCTTCACAACCCCCTTGATATGAGCATCAAATGAAAGGGTTTGACGAGTAGAATAAGATAAGCTGTGACGTCATTCTGAACGCAATATAGCGGACGCCACAAGATGGCGGATTACCGTTTTCTTCACAATCCCCTTGATATGGGTATCCAATGATAGGGTTTGACGAGTGGAATACAATATCAGGTAAAATGTCTTATAATAATGATGCATTATCAGAAATGCATAGAATAAGACGTAACTAAAAATTTAAAAATAAAATGTAAAACATACTTTTTAAAAACAACCTTTTATTATTTAGATGTACTAAAACGAAAAAAATAAGTATATTTTGTTCATTGTGGTATGCGTGGATCCTAATAAAAGTAGTATCAAAGTTATCACTAAAACAGATATAATATATTATGTTAAATTTACTGTCTTAAAAGCTTGTAGCGCGAATAGAAAAGAAAAAAATACACACTGAGGTATCTACTTACAATTCCTGCCAAACAAAATTAATGAACTTTTCGCGCGCGACGAGCTTTTAAGGCAATAAATTTAACACAATATAATAACTTTGTAATAACTTTGATACTACTTTTATTAGGATCCACCCATACCACAATGAAAAAACTATACTTATTTTTTTTTGTTTTAGTACATCTAAATAAAAGGTTGTTTTTGAAAAGAATTTTTTACAACACTTTATTTTATTATAATTTAAAAACGATGTAGGTATGCTAAAATTTGGTACATTGACATAATTTTACGGGACAAAAATACCAAATCAAAATTATGATAAATATCAATCCATAGGCATAGAAATAGGTTTTTTTTAATAATTTATTAATTTTATAATAAAATTAAACTCTAATTGTTATCTCTTGTTAGTTTGGGTATAAACCTTTTAAGCTAGACAATTTATATTCAGTTGCTTTAAATTGCTCAATATTTTTGGTAACGTTTTATCAATCTTACTGCCGGCTTCTTCATACAACCCTCTAAAGAAGCCACTAAGATCATATTTATGCAAAATGTCAGTAATACAATAATTGTGGAGACAAAATTAAACAATTTCTATTATAATTTTTTTTTTCAGTTGATCCAGGTACACGTAAAGTTTTAAGAAAAAAATAGTACGATTATGATTTTTTGTCATTTTAATAGTTCTTTCATTTAAAGCAATAAACAAGCTTAAAAATATATTTTGATCATTTTGAATACGAACAACCATTTTTGGGAAAAACTTTAAAATCTTCTTCTAGAGTCCCTGTTTGATTCTTATAAAATTATAAAGGTGCCCAAAATATTGCATACCTATAGAAATAAATTATGGGATCCAATAAAATTAAATATCCAGGACGTGAATTGAAGACCATTATTATATTTTCTCTAAAACGGTGGCTTATCATAAAAAAATATACAGGGTGTCTATTTGGGAACTGTATCAACCTATATAGGAGAAACTAAAATGAAATAAAATTAAAAATTTGGCAGGTAGGATACTAACGTCGCTGGGGGCCTTTCAGCTAAATTATTTTCGAGAATCTGGTGCTTCCTATTATACCGGAAAAAGATGTCAACTTGCTTATTTTAAATAGGACCGCCCGTATATTATCTTCTTTTTAGGTTGTACGTAATATTCAAAACACATTTCATGTATAATAATATCTTCATGAGCGCCCGCAGGGAGGGGCCAGGGTGGGGGCCGTGGCCCCCCTGAGATTGTGAGATTGTCATAATTCGTACTTTTTGTTGGACGAATTGCCAAACATCTATTATTTTTGTAATAAATAATATTTCTTTTTATGATAAATGTATATTTTTGGGATGTTTGAACATCTTTACAATGCCACGCACCAAAACATCAATTAGGATTAGGAATATTATTTAAACCCAGTCCTAACTCAACGCAACCTGCACGGCAACCAAATTACTATAACTTTTCTACAGCCTGCATGTTTACTTTATGAAGAAGTTTTTAACATGTTTTTTTAGTGTTCCGTGCTAAAATTAGCACAACGGAATCACCTTGGTGTCCGTCGGTCGGTCTGTCACAAGCGGTTTTCTCTGAAACTATTGGATGTAAAAATTTGAAATTTAGCACAGAAATAGGCCCAATTATAGACGTGAAATATAAAACGCTGAATTTTGACTCTGGGAGTTAATTTTAGGGGGTAAATTGGAAATGGAAAAAAATGAAGGCTGATTGAAATACGAATTTAACAATACGATGTATTTTTATGCATTTTTTATGCGATTTTTTAAACATTTTTCAGGAAAAAACGCCTAAAAATTGCTGTCCCCCACCCTCATCACCAAAAGAAACGCTCAGCAAAATCTGGAAAAAAGCATGAACATTGATAACACAGGACCACAAATGGGAACCGAAAAAAGTCCTTTGGCGAGATTGATATCCCATATGTATTTTGGTGCGCTGATTACGAATCCGAGGTCCATATAACCCCAGCACGTCACGTTCAAGGTCATGTGAAGGTCAAATGCATATATCACGGAAAAACAGAAAAACTGACTACGGATTCGGAAAGAGCGGGAAATTCTACGTCCAAACATGTAGTTTCTATTTTTCCAACATGACCCTCCAAGGTCATCTGGGGGTGAAATGACTCACCGATAGACCAAATTCTTATTTCCCATATAGGTACATCATCATAACTACAGACTTTTACGTACAACTTAGTCAGGTATCTTTAGGTTTTTTGACGCGCTGATTACGAATCCGAGGTCCATATAATCCCAGCACGTCACTTTCAAGGTGATGATGTATATGGGAAATAAGAATTTCGTCTATCGGTGAGTCATTTCACCCCCAGATGACCTTGGAGGGTCATGTTGGAAAAACTAAAAACTACATATTTGGACGTAAAATTTCCCGCTCTTTCCGAATCCGTGGTCAGATTTTCTGTTTTTCTGTAATATATGCATTTGACCTTCAAATGACCTTGAACGTGACGTGCTGGGGTTATATGGACCTCGGATTCGTAATCAGCGCACCAAAATACATATAGGATATCAATCTCGCCAAAGGACTTTTTCGGTTCCCATTTGTGGTCCTGTGTAATTAGGTGTAGATTGAACCAAAATTATCGATATTGAAAAATTCTAGCGCAATCAATTGTTATAAAGAAGTTAATTGTTTATTTCCTTATAACTCCGGGGGGGTCTCCGGTGGCCGAGTTGGTACGGCGCCACCTTTGCAACCGAGAGGCGCGGGTTCGAATCCCGCTTCGACCATGGATATTTTATGATTGTTGTTGGAAGGTGGTAGAGGAATTCTTCCTCGACCGAGGTGGTACCACCCCACACATCCTCTTAAAGGGCTGGTGAAATCCCAATGGGTGTTTCCAGCTCTGGATGTGTGAGTCGATTCCCCAGTACACCCACGGTACATAGTACTCAGACTTCGGTCTTCGTGTGCTGAACCTTTGGTTTTAGAGAAAAAGTTTTTCGCGAAAAAATGTTTCTCACGATGTAAGGAACAACTTTTGTTTTTACACGTGTTACAAAATTTTTAATTTGGCTCAGTCGAAACGCTCCCCCACTCAGCTCCGCGCATACGCGATGTGATACGGCGTTGGTGCTGTCAGCGGCGGGTATCGCGGGAGATGGGCGGAGATTGGGCGGCCAAGGTTTGCTCAGGTTAAGTGGGGGTTAATGGCACGGAACACTAATTGTGCAAGTATAACTTGCACTTGACCGAATTTTTCTGATTTTAATTATTAGGGTACCTACTTGTATAAATCACTACAAATAAAATCTTTAAAATTATTTTTTTCATTTTGCCCCCCCTGAGAAAAAAGTCTGCGGGCGCCCATGAATATATTATACATATAGGTACCATCCTATCTTGAACTTTTTTTAAATATTGACTGTTGGATACTTTGAACTCCTGTAAAATCTAAACGGCTTGACTAGAGCAAAACGGATTTCATATCCCCATCTTAATTTTTAATACTCTATTTAAGGACGTTAACTACCTACACGTAAACCAAAAAGTGTAATACTTTTAATCAATCTGGTTATTGACGCCATTAGATAAATTATTAAAGCTTTATACACCATTTTGCTCTAAGCCAAACCATTTAGATTTTATAGGGATTTGATTGATCTGAAATACGGATTTCATCCAAATTACTAAAGTGATTTTCGAAATAATTTGAAAAAACTGAAATGAATTTGTAAAACTTTAACACCCTGTATCTCGAAAACCAAGCGTTTGCGCATCCATCTTCATATTAAGTTTTCGTCTTATTTTTTTACAAGGAATCTCCCTTAAAGCAATAGCACATCTTTTTTGAAACACCCTGTATGTTTTTCTAGTTTAAATAGTTTTATTTATTTATTTAAAAAAGATACTAAACTGACAAAAAACATTATTATTTTTTTCTAACCAAAGAAAACCTATTTAATACACGAAAAATGCGGTCTCCAAAAATACCTACTATTTATTTAGGTATATCAAATATTAAATAAACAGATTCTGCAGTTTTCCAAATAAAAAAAATAAGCTGTTTTGTTTTTAATTTGCCGCTTTATGCTTTATGTACTGGAAATGAAGTACTTTCCATGAAATATTGTTGTGAACTTTTTTTTGCCTAAAATCCGCACAGAAATCATTCCAGAAATAGCTTGGATTACTTAAGATATCCCGCGTACAAGTTCAAAATGAGTACCTATAACCCATAAAACCAAATAAACCCTTCTACGATACCTATAAATCCTTAAATTCGTTACTACAAAAAACCATTTCAATAATTTCTACTGGTTTAATGTAATTTTGCAGCCAAATAAGATTCGTTATAACGTTATAACCAAATGTCAAAATAATAAATATCGGAATGGGTGTATCTTTAATTGATATTCTCTTCGTACGTATTTGCCTCCTAGCAATGTTGCCAATTTTCCGGAGGTATAATATGCAATTCCTATTTGGAGACCAGATCGTACAGCAGATTGTCCTAGTGTATATATGTATAAGATCGTAGCGCCACGTGGTGGAATTATAGTGAATTACGTTGTGTAACTGTGCGTGTGTACACTACCAAAACGTCTCCAGACTAAAATTGGTACAACGCATATTTATGACCCTACGAACCTTTTGCGACTAATATACATGGGGATACGCTTTGGCCTCCGATTTTTCGCATTCGCCTCCGATTTTTGAGGCGTATGCGTCCAAAGCGTATATATTTTGGAGGCGTGTAAGACAAAATGCATGTATATATATATATATATATATATATATATATATATATATATATATATATATATATATATATATATATATATATATATATATATACAGGGTGTCTAAAATAGGTGATACCAATATTGCTATCTCCGAAACGGTAAAAGATACGAGGTCAGTTAAATTAGAGAAAATGTGACATTTTTATTCCCTATTCATATTCCGTTTACGGAGTTGCCAAATTCTCTAGAGTTTCTTATCTACAGGGGATTTTTTAAAAATTGTATATATATATATATATACATATATATATATAAATATATATATATATATATATATATATATATATATATATATATATATATATATATATATAAGAAAAAATGATTTAGCGTCCGTCATATATAAAAAGGGGGAAAAATTTTGGCTAATCGGACAAAACCAGTAAGTTGCGTTCTTGCATTAAAGTACGGGGAGTCCAAGACCTTATGGATAACCCCGGGCCGGTAGACAGTTAGCTTTCGTCCTTATTAGGACTCATCAGACTGACTTAACCCTTTGGCACCTTTCTTTTAATGCAAGAACGCAACTTACTGGTTTTGTCCGATTAGCCAAAATTTTTCCCCCTTTTTATATATATATATATATATATATATATATATATATATATATTCCCAAGAACCCGAGATCCTTTTTTAACAATTTATGTGCAAGCCGAGGTCCGTTTTGGAAGGCGAGATCCGATTTCGGACCTCACCTTTTTTTGCGTGTATCTCGTCGCCGTGACTCATACCTAACAATAATAAATGGATTTTGAATTTTTTGGTTGGATGTCATCTTTAAGCTTTTTATAAATTTTTATACGATTTGGGTTCAACAACACCATTCCAGAGGGCGCCTAGGTAGATTAATTCGGCTCGTTGTATACATATAAGCTGAGGTCCTATCACCGCGGCAACACTGGGAAACATCTTTTATGGTATTGGCCTTGCGCTGCTATCAACGAGAAACTTGAGACGCTTTATTTCCTTGCGAACTGTGAGCTTAAATTTAATATAAGGTAGGTATAATTTAACATTTTTTATGTTAATACGATAATTTTTATTATAAACAACTCGAAAAAAGCACTTTTGTTGTGATATAAGCAGAAAATCTGAATTTTATTCTAGGAATTGTAGAAAAATAATTGAATTTAAGATTTTCCCGAAATGTAAATATGTTTTAACTAAAAGGGTTATTTTCGAATTTAAAATTTTTATTTTAATAATATTCTACGAAATCGGAATTTTCATGCCTTGATGGCATGGACGTGATAAATAAGCCTTGAGTATACGTTTTATTAAAAACCAAGTCATGTTGTAGCCTCTTTTTTTTCAATAACTTTTTCGTTCAAAAAAATTTAAAGGGTCTAGCCGGTTAACTATATGAAAAGTGCCCCAATGTCGTTTCCATGTTCTTACCTCGTAAATTATTGTTCTTTGACAGAAACAGTTTTACACCAAATTTCAAACCCCTCCTCTCAGTAATGAGGGAGATATGCGGGTGGCAACCCTTAACTTAAAAATTCAATATCTTTAAAACTATTTGAGATATCTCAATGAAATTTTAACTGTGCATAGCTATTAATAAGGTTTATATAATATAATTTTTGCAGATTTTGATCTCATTAATAAATTAATGGTAAAAAACAAGATGTTTAATTTTTAGGGGTGGTTTATCATACATACCCCCGGAGTGACACCAACTAAAAAAAATTAGTATAATCGTATATTCTCTAGTAATAACATAAAAAAATTACACAAAGCTCGAATAGGTGGAACATTATTAAAAAAATAATAAAAATCAATGTGTTATTCCCGTTTCCTTCATTTGTACGACTTATACTTACATTAATTCGCCAAAATACATGCTTCATTTTATATGTCACATTGATTTTTATTTTTTTTAACAATGTTCCACCTATTCGCGCTTTGTGTAATTTTTTTATGTTATTACTAGAGAATGGACGATTATACTAATTTTTTTTTAGTTGGTGTCACTCCGGGGGTAAGTATGATAAACCACCCATAAAAATTAAACATCTTGCTTTTTACCATTTATTAATGAGATAAAAATCTGAAAAAAATTATATTATATAAGCCTTATAAATAACTATGCGCAGTTAAAATTTCATTGGGATATCTCAAATAGTTTTAAAGATAATGAATTTTTAAGTTAAGGGTTGCCACCCCCATATCTCCCTCAAACTGAGAGGAGGGGTTTGAAATTTGTTGTAAAAATGTTTCTGTCAAATAACAATAATTTACGAGGTAAGAACATGGAAACGACGTTGGGGCACTATTCATATAGTTAACCGGCTAGACCCTTTTAGACTTTTCGGACAGTAGGTATCCCATTAAAAATAATGATTTAGCTTTAGGCACTAACTTTGATAAATAATATCATTTCAGTCAAATTATCTTTATTACCTTACTTACTTTTACCTTGTACTTGTTTCAGGATGCATCTAGAACAAGAAGCATTTCTCATTATTGTTTTAATGACAATGTCCTTACGTGGTATACAATCGGTAGTTCACAAGCCGTGTACAGAAAATGAAGACGCCCCTGCAATGGCGTTAGCAAGACGATTACTGGAACAGTCTACACCTCCAAGCTATCAGTTACAACATTATTATCCTGTAACCCAAACGGGTAGGAATCCTCATCGTTGGATCAGCCGATTTCGACGACTAGATAACCTATACAGGCAGGACTGTGATTGTTTAACAGAAGTTCATGCAGCGTTTCGACAAGAATGTCCTTTAGAATGTGAAATATCACAAGTACTAGTGTCGCAGAGCCCCAACCAGGATTTTATTGAGCTACAGTTTTTGGTGAACTCTAGATGTACAAAAACACCTCGACGTCGCAGGGATAACAGAAAATGGAATTCTACGAGATGCACAACTCCTTCTAGTTGGGTATTCAAGAGGGAAAAAGCACGGGTATCCCCAATCACCACCAGTAAAAAATGCTTTGTAAGAATAGCACTAATGTACTAAAATTTTCAACTTTCGACAAAAAGGTGTTAGAAAATCATGATTCTTGGGTTTCAACCAGTCATATTGGAATAATTTTTTGATATTGTGTCTTTGATTTTCAGAGATGTTTAATCCACGAGATTTTAACTTTCTAACGGTTGACCCGGTTTCAATTAAAAAAAATTACACGATTTTTGAAGTCTTCAAGCAGCGAATTCGGATATAGATTAGATAAGCTGATCGCTTTTTGGTCTCGCGTTGAAAACATATTTTCTGGACATCCTATATAAAGTCGCTTAAACCGAGGCAACGTTGTACATTCGGGAGTGCAATTATATGGTTTCAAAAAAGTTACAATTTGTATTTATAGGAACATACTTAAGTAATAAACAAAACTATTAATAATTTAGGCAGCGGCGGACTATCGATGAGGCCCTTTTTAGAACGAAAAAAATATTTAACCATACATAATTTAAAAAGTAAAAACGTAGTCTGGTCAACAAAGTATTTCGGCAGAGACATATACACAGATACTAGTGTTGTAAATATCCGTATTCATTAGATATCCGAGTCATACGGAATCGGAATCAGCTAATATCCGTATCCATTATCCGAATACGAATCCATTTCTTGACCCGCGCGAAAGCGGTTACAGATCATGTATACGTATGCATGCAACAGACTAAAACATTTTCTATCCGGATACACGGCTAGGTAGGTCGATGCGGTATCGGTATCATACCATTCGAAGTCGAAGTTTAGGGATAAGAAGGCACCGCGTCGCGCCGTTCTCGTTTGAATTCGATTCGGGTGAGGCGGGACTAGTTTAACCAATGGGTCTCATCTCATATGATACCCGTTACCCCGATAACTATGCCAACTTTTTTTAGGAAATGTCATTAGAAAGAGAAAGCACAATATCAAATATGCCAAATCGCAGACCGTGTTGTTCGCTTACACTCGATTCCGATTCCGTTTTCTCTTTGCACTTTGCATTAGTAACCACCCGATGCGAATTTATTTTGATTCCGAATCCGTATTCAAGTTCTCGGCCGGTTCCGGATAATCCGGATTCTTTTAATATTCGGATCCAACGGATTTTTGGATACGTATCCTTACATCACTAACAGATACGTACATAATGTTTACATTAATAATTTTGTTTGCGATTTGACTAACTACTTTGGTAATATTCTTTTAGATTTAGTTGATCACATAAGTAAAAAAGAAAATATACTGAACATTTGTTGATAATGGAAGTACTTATTTTTATATTTTATAATAAAGTTATTCTTATTAGTTAGGTACCAATAAAAACTTTTAAACTTAATTTGCATTTTTATTTTGTATACCTTACGTAATACCAACCTGTGAAAGGAATGAAAAGGAAAATTATAAAAAAGACAGGAAATCGCATTATGACTTTTTTGTGGCTTGATTCAAAAATTTTTTACACTTAGAATAGCAACCCAATGTTGTTAAAAAATATTAATCTTATTAGGGATATAACGGATGTGGGGTTAAAACGTACAAGTGTTAGAGCGCAGTTTCGGCGGACGTAAAGAGGGGGTAGCTGGAAGGGGAGGAATTTTGTAGTTTTGAGATGTAAAGAAATTTAAAAATCTCAAAAAGAATATATTTTATCAATTACCTAAACACAAAATTCCCCCTCTCTAGTAACTCCTACCCCAGGTCGGCCCAGATTGCGCACCAACACAAATATATCATGTAATGAAGATTAGTATTCATCAACATTCTAGGGCGAAAATGCGTAAGGTACGTAGATCAAACCTACATGTTAGAGGACGATTTTACATACATAATATATTTTACGTTAAAATCTTTATAATAATTAGCCCAATAGGTACCTACTTGTATCTTATAATTTGGTGTGGGTCTCATCAGCAAACAAAATATGAAACTAAACTGATTAACTACATTTTACTTTTAATATTCAGTAGGTACCTTTTTTATATTTTCCCACATCACTTTCATCTTCTTCTAGGTCAACTAATTGTATATCTAAATTTTAAATCATCGGGCGTTTTCCCCTGTTCTTTTTTACTTATACCTTTTCTATAGTTTTTCCGACTTTCTGTTTAGGTTTTCTTACTTGATCTTGGCCTGTTCTCCTAAACAAAAATGATCCCGGCAGCCAACATATTTTTCTTATTTTTATGTATAAAAAAATATAACATATAACAAACTTAAAAAAATTTAAACAAACCTGCACTTAAACGACTTTTCGGACATATTATTATGAGTACAGGTTTGTTAAAATTTCTTTAGGTTTGTATATGTTCGGCAAATTTTAGAGTTCACCAGGTAACGATTGGTTATGCTTTGTGGTTACGATTTCCCTACATCAACCAATTCAGTCTGACAAAGAATGCGATAGAAAATTTGGAACCATTTCTGTTACCTGGTTAACGCCAAAACTTGCGCAATTTTTTTTATGCCAATATGTATATCGCTAGGACTCGTCAGGCGGTGGGAACTCATGTCATTTCAAGTTGCTCGTTCGGCTAGGTTCGGCTGCCAGGATCATTTGTTTAGGGGGTATTATGCACTATATTCGAAACTCATATGTTCGCCTTTTCCTTGCAGGTTTGTTAAAATTTCTTTGGATTTGTTATGTTATCCTCATGGGCGCCCGCAGGGAGGGGCCATGCCCCCCCCCCCCCCCGAGATTGTGAGATTGTCATACTTCGTCCTTTTTGTTGGACGAATTGCCAAATATCTATTATTTTTGTAATAAATAATATTTCTTTTTATGATAAATGCTGATGTTTGAACATCTTTACAAAGTCATGTACCAAAACATCAATTAGGATTAGGAATATTATTTAAACACAGCCCTCCTCAGTGCAACCGGCACGGCAACCAAATTACTATAAATTTTCTGCAGCCTGCATGTTTATTTTATGAAGAAGTTTTTAACATGTTTAGCAAAACGGAATCACCTCGGTGTCCGTCCGTCCGTCTGTCACAAGCGGTTTTCTCTGAAACTATTGGACGTAAAAATTTGATACTTAGCACAGAAATAGAGCGTGGTGGCCCAATTATAGATGTGAAATATAAAAAGTTGAATTTTGATTCTGGGGGTTAATTTTAGGGGGTAAATTGAGAAATGGAAAAAAATGAAAGCTTGTTGAAGGACGAATTTAACAATATGATGCTTTGTTTTAAACAATTTTCGGGATGCCTAGAAATTGCTGTCCCCCACCCTCATCACCAAAAGAAATCTGAAAAAAAATCATGAACATTGAGAATTAGGTGTGGATTGAGCAAAAATTATCCAGATTGAAAAATTCTAGCGCAATCAATTGCTATAAACAATTTAATTGTTTATTTCCTTATAACTGCTGAACCTGTGGCTTTCGAGAAAAATGGCGGGAAAATAATCTAATCATGAATCACCAAAGAAGACCCATCGAGTAAAATTGAATCCACCAAAATATGCAGCATCCCCAAAAATAAACGTTTACATCAATATTTTCTTGAATGTCCCTATAAATAGTCGTCAATTATTTTTTTTTAAATTAACGATATTTTCAAATAAATGTCAAACATTACGGTAGCCATCCATCATACCGACAGCAATATTGGAGGGGATAACAATTTTAGTATTCACCTTTGGAATGAACGAAGTCATTGAACCGATCCTAGACAGCCGTCCCAGATATTATCTGGGCAGCCGTATTGAAAACTTAAACGCAGCCAAAAGAAACGTTTAACAAATTCATGTAGATTCTTAGAATTAATCATCTATTGATTTCTCAGGCGTCGCGTCGTCGCTGTACGAAATCTGGGAGCGCTGGATCTGGTCGTACGAACGGCAGTATTGTATTCCTGTACTACTCAAGGCAGGAGTTTGATTAGCCGGACAATTTTAACACGATGACGTGCTCTCCATATACGTGGGATGGCATTACCGTAATGAATGCAAGAAATTCCTATTTAATTTTTAATACCCCAAAACTGCTAATCGTACAAATACATCCAATCAAAAGCCTATTAAATAAATATACTATCCTAATACATGGTATCAATATGCAATATATACAATATACTGGGTCTCCCAAAAGTCCAGCATAAAATGACTATCAATTAAAGGAAAAAGATCTAGGAAAAATGCTTGGACCCGTAAATTTTTATTTTTAATTGTGCATTTTTGACATAAAAAATATTATACAGGGTGTCTCATAGAACAGTTGTCACGACTGTGATAATTTTTTTAAATGAAATGCCGAATTTTTTATTAGGTTTTCAAATTCTACGAAAAATTCTAAATATTTTTTTATGCAGGACTTACTATCCCCATTTTCAGCTGTTTCCAAGATATTGACATTTAAAGTTTTTTTTTATTAAAGGTAATACTTTTAGTTCATATTGTATTTATTAGAACATGTTAAATAAATCAGGTATCTTACTGTCATCAACTGTCCTTAATTATGTCAATACTGACTTTGACTTAAGTAATTTGTCAATTACCTGAAAATGTTAATAGAAAAGCAGCGCATCGAAATGAAATGAAACCTTT
The DNA here is from genome assembly GCA_963971165.1 of Philopedon plagiatum. Classification (NCBI taxonomy): domain Eukaryota; kingdom Metazoa; phylum Arthropoda; class Insecta; order Coleoptera; family Curculionidae; genus Philopedon; species Philopedon plagiatum. The sequence continues at coordinate 64,071,305 of OZ020190.1, forward strand.
ACAAACCGTTGGATTCGTCGTAGGGGTACTATTGAGTGACCACCTAGGTCGCCGGACTTAACGCCGCTGGATTATTTTCTTTGGGGGTATTTAAAGGAAAGAGTGTACCGAAACAGACCTAACAACATTGAAGATCTCAAAGAAATCTCAAAGAAAGAATAAGGACAGAAACAAATAGAGGTAATTATTGATATTACTGGAAACAGCGAATTTTTTCATGAAATTTTGCACAGACCCTAATTTTGGGTCGTAGAACACGAATCCGAAGTCAGCTTTTGGCGGTCTCGTATGGTTTTTCCAAAAAAAATTTTTTTTTGCAAAACTTTTAGGTTAAATTTTAGGTTACCTTTTTTTTATAGATTCCTTTAAGTTTCGACACTTTCACTTAAACATATCTGTAAACTTATAATTTTTATTTTATTTCTTCACACAAAACAGCACATTTAGGCAAAAATAGCTCAGAAAATTGCTTTTCCCAATAGAAAATGTCATTTTAATCGCTACTAGATGCCATTATTCATAGATTAAGGTTAGTTAGGGGGCCATTATTTTCCCAGCTGTCAAGTGTCCGGCGTTGCCAGGTTTACTTATTTTTCATGAAAAAATTGTAAATTAGGAATGATAAAAAATCTAACCATAACAAACTAAATTCACTATTCTGTCCAACTTAGTCAACAACATTTTTTAATTTTAACCTACATCAGACGTAACCAAAATCCTATTTATCAGCAATCCAACACCTGCATATGCTGATGCATGCAACCATATCTGAACAAAAAGGTGTATACCCAACTCAAGCAAACCTGAACAAAAAGGTGGTCAGGTTTGCTCAGTTTTCATTGATATAGATACATATATATCTATATCAATGAAAACTGAGCAAACCTGACCACCTTTTTGCTCACCCAACCTGAGCAAAAAGGTGGTCAGGTTTGTTCAGTTTTCATTGATATAGATATATATGTATCTATATCAATGAAAACTGAGCAAACCTGACCACCTTTTTGCTCAGGTTTGTTTGGGTGTATACACCTTTTTGCTCAGATTTGGTTCATTTTCGCATAATCGTTTTTCCCTCAAATACTGCTAGCTTTACATAAAGTTGGCGGGAAAATGCGAAAATGAACCAAATTTAACCAAAAGGGCAAAAAGATGACCCCAACCAACACCCTGGGGCACCGATCCCTCTTCGCCTGCGAGGAAAGAGACTGGTCAGGGCCCCTAACCAGGTGCTAACCCTGTTCCGACCTTAGGGTGCCCTCCGATCCACCGTTCGTATCAAAAACTTTTCTAAGTCGGTGAATTAGGTGACAGATCTAATATTTTCGATATAACGGTGGTATAACGGTGGATCGGAGGGCACCCTAAGGTCGGAGCAGGGTTAGCACCTGGTTAGGGGCCCTGACCAGTCTCTTTCCTCGCAGGCGAAGAGGGATCGGTGCCCCAGGGTGTTGGTTGGGGTCATCTTTTTGCCCTTTTAGGGAAAATAAAATGCTATCTGTCTTATTTTACTCTCATATTGCCATCTCTTTTTTTGGATTTATTTATGGCCGGAAATTGTTAAAATTTAGGAGAAAAATGCTTTGTAAACGTGGCAACGCCGGAAAATTGACAGCTGGAAAAATAATGACGTCTAGTAGCGATAAAATGGAATTTTCTATAGAAAAAAGCAATTTTCTTAGCTATTTTTGCCTAAATCTGGTGTTTTGTGTGACGAAAACTAATAAAAATTATAAGTTTACAGATATGTTGAAGTGAAAGTGTCGAAACTTAAAGGAATCTATAACAAAAAGGTAACCTAAAAGTTAACCTAAAAGTTTTCCAAAAACAATTTTTTTTTTGAAAAACCATACGAGGCCGCCAAAAGCTGACTTCGGATTCGTGTTCTACGACCCAAAATTAGGGTATGTGCAAAATTTCATGAAAAAATTCGCTGTTTCCAGTAATATCAATAATTACCCAAATAGAATACCTCCTGATTTTATAAGGAATGCAGTAAACGGATTTTACCATCGCGTAGGGGCATGTCAGGTAGAAGGCGGTGGACATTTCCATTATTTGTTGCGCTTTTAGAATTTTCATTTTAGTAAAAAATAAAAATTTATTATGAATAATCTTTTTGTTTTACTTTTCAAATTAAATGTCAATATCTTGGAAACAGCTGAAAATGGGGATAGCAAGTCCTACATAAAAAATATTTAGAATTTTTCGTAGAATTTAAAAACCTAATAAAAAATTCGGCATTTCATTTAAAAAAATTGTCAAAGACGTGACAACTGTTCTATGAGACACCCTGTATAATATTTTTTTATGTCAAAAAATTCACGATTAAAAATAAAAATTTACGGTCCAAGCATTTTTCCTAGATCTTGTTCCTTTAATTGATATTAATTTTATGCGGGACTTTTGGGAGACCCAGTATACAATAAATAACTCCTGGCAAATTTGGACCGTTACACTACATCTAGCGCAATAAACTTTAAAGTCCTTTTTGTTGCTTTCATAATATTATGTTTTTACTCATAAACAAAATATATTTTTAACTTCCAAATTAAAACAACATTCGTCGTAATTCGTGTTTTTCACCAGGACTCGTGTTTGCCCAAATTTATTGTTTTGAGGGTGGTTGAGGTCTAGGTTACTCCTCTCAATCAGCGTGTAGCTACAACAGGAGGGCTTTCCCCTGCAACGCTATGAGAAATGGAGTTTCCCATCATCTGCAGCACGGTGTTTACATACTCCAAAATTTTAAAATATTTATTTTTCATGTAGGTATTTGTAACTACCACTGCGTAAGGCCCTCGCCTTGGCCCGCCCCTTTTCACGCCTGATCATAACATTTGTAATGCTATTAAAGTCAAAGTGTACAAGTGACAACACTGCTGGATCTCATCTAATCACATATGTTTCATAATTTGCAAGGTCGGATCTCCTCTTCCATGTTTTTATCGGAGATCTCTACTTTGCCTTACACTTGATGTATATAAAAAAGTTGAAAAAGCTTACCCCTCTGTTAACCCCATTAATTAAACTGCTTTTTTATTGAAGATTCCAAATCTAAAATTTTATTACATACGTCGTATGAAGCGGATCTCGGGTTGTCCACAATTTATCCGGATCTCGTCTTAATAGAAAAATAGGTATATATATATATATATATATATATATATATATATATATATATATATATATATATATATATATATATATATTATATATATATAACCTTAATTTTTTCGAAAACGTCTAATTTTATCGAAAGAAATGTAGAGTACCTTTTTTAAAGAGGAATGACCAAAGTATTTAAAAAATCAATTTTGGGCTCTGTAAAATGATACCTGTCAAAAATTGGGCCCAACGAGTGTGGTGGCAAGTCCGTTCCTGACTTCCCTGACGATCTCAAACATCTACTGTAGTATGGTTTTATGAGTCTTTATGGCCAACATAAAATATTAAAATTTCATTAAACTATACAAGTCGGTTCAAAAGTTAGAGCCAAAAAAGTAAATCGTGAAGTACCCGTTTGGGGCTCTGTATCTCCCTAACGAAACACTTTTGGATATAGGTAAGTTGGGTTAAATCGTCTTATTTTAGTCTCACGAACACGTGGTAGCATTTTGTACAGACCTTTTCCAGACACCCTGTATATATATATATATATATATATATATATATATATATATATATATATATATATATATATATAGATATTTTTATTTGAGGGTTATTGGGTTTTTTGGATCCCGGGGAAAAATTATACAGTTTTGAGGGTTGATATTCACATTTATTCACATTTAACGTTTCGGTCCTCTTTTGACCTTCATCAGAAATTTCTTAAAAGCTAAAAACCGCCTTATTAGTAAATCAGTTACAATTAAAAATTAAAGTATCTTACCTTCGAACGAAAATTCAGCGGTGCACTGGTAGAGCATACTAATTATGTTTACAAATTATGCTTACAAAGGACTAGAGACACAGACATAATCACAGTTAAAAACATTTAATTTATTAAAATATCTATTTAAAATAGCACGTCGAACACCATGTGGGTTCATTGAAGAACTGAGATCACGAAACGACAAAGAGATTAGGTATGGCATTTGTTTTTTGTTGTATTATTTTTTTAATTTTATAGATTTTCTTTTTATATTGTTGATTAACCTTTTTCCTTCTGAATTTTAATTGTTAATTATTGGCGTTATTGGGTTATTCTATTATGTTGTAATAGATTTTGCTTAGGTGTTTTGTATCGGTTTTGGAGTTTATACTATTTTGATTTTTTTGGATCTGTATCATTTCATAGAGTTCTCGTTTTTTTGTGTGATTTTCTGTACGTAAGATTTTAACATCTTCATAATTGAATGTGTGTTGTTTTTCTAGCATATGGTTGGTGAGTGCAGTTTTGTTTTTTTTATCATATTTGTGTCCATTTAGTCTGTTTTTTAGAAGTTGGCTTGTTTGACCGATGTATACACCTTCACAGTTGTTACAGGGTATTTGATAAATTATATTACTTTTTTTATTTTTTGGAATTTTGGATTTTAAGTGACTGAAATTGTTTTTTAGTAGGTTATACCCCTTATGTGCGACCGTTATATTGTGATTTTTGACAGCGTTGTTTATTTTTTCTGACAGGCCTGGAATATATGGAAGAGAAAGATAGTTTTTGTTTTTTGGTTTTTTATGAGTTTGATTTTTATTGTAGAAGATGTGGATGCGTTTTTTTAAAAATGGTATTAATTAGTTTTTCCGGGTAGCTGTTTAATATTAGGGCTTCTTTTGCTTTTTTTAATGCTGTATCGCGATATTCGGGGCTGGAAAGTTTAATGGCTCTATCGGCAAGACCAATGATTACTGATTTTTTTTGGGCAAGGGGATGTTGAGATCTGAAATTAACATATCTGGACGACCAGGTCTCTTTTGTGAACCATTCTGTTTTTATGGTGTTTTCTTTGTGGTGGAGTGTTGTATCTAAAAAGTTTATTTTATTTTGTTTTTCTGTTTCTATTGTGAATTGGATTTTATTGTGGTAGCTGTTAAATGCGTTTAATATGTTATTTGTTTCATTTTTTGGAATGGCTGTGATACAATCGTCTACGTATCTATAGAAAAATGGTATATACGAGTCCAAGTCACTCAAAACAGTCTCTTCCAGATCTTCCATCACTAGTTGGGCGATTACACTGGAGATCGATGCTCCCATAGTGCAACCTTCAGTTTGTTTGTAAAATTTATCATTATATAGGAAGTAGGTTGAGTTTAATGTTAACCTTGCCCTAGCCCAAAAAAAATCAGTAATCATTGGTCTTGCCGATAGAGCCATTAAACTTTCCAGCCCCGAATATCGCGATACAGCATTAAAAAAAGCAAAAGAAGCCCTAATATTAAACAGCTACCCGGAAAAACTAATTAATACCATTTTTAAAAAACGCATCCACATCTTCTACAATAAAAATCAAACTCATAAAAAACCAAAAAACAAAAACTATCTTTCTCTTCCATATATAAACAACACTGTCAAAAATCACAATATAACGGTCGCACATAAGGGGTATAACCTACTAAAAAACAATTTCAGTCACTTAAAATCCAAAATTCCAAAAAATAAAAAAAGTAATATAATTTATCAAATACCCTGTAACAACTGTGAAGGTGTATATGTTACGGTTAATTTGGATACTTGGCTAGTTTACAAACTAACCAGCTAGTTTGCAAACTAACTAAAGACACTGTTATTTTGAAGGAATCAGCCATTTCCCACAAAATAGCAGATGGCTTATAAACTAGCTGGTTAGTATGCAAACTATCGATTTGCTTCAGTTAAGATGAGGATTTTATTGAGGTTACCTTAACCTAAAAATCATGTTTTGTTTGTTGTCCAGAAAATCTAGCCAATGGTGGATCGGAGGGCACCCTAAGGTCGGAACAGGGTTAGCACCTGGTTAGGGGCCCTGACCAGTCTCTTTCCTCGCAGGCGAAGAGGGATCGGTGCGAAAAAATCCACTATTGTTCCTTATGTACAGATTTTTCATTACTGCATGCGCAGAGGAAGGAGCAATAGTGGATTTTTTCGCACCGATCCCTCTTCGCCTGCGAGGAAAGACTGGTCAGGGCCCCTAACCAGGTGCTAACCCTGTTCCGACCTTAGGGTGCCCTCCGATCCACCGTTCGCTAGATTTTCTGGACAACAAACAAAACATAATTTTTAGGTTAAGGTAACCTCAATAAAATCCTCATCTTAACTGAAGCAAATCGATAGTTTGCATACTAACCAGCTAGTTTATAAACCATCTGCTATTTTGTGGGAAATGGCTGATTCCTTCAAAATAACAGTGTCTTTAGTTAGTTTGCAAACTAGCTGGTTAGTTTGTAAACTAGCGAAGTATCCAAATTAACCGTAACATATACATCGGTCAAACAAGCCAACTTCTAAAAAACAGACTAAATGGACACAAATATGATAAAAAAAACAAAACTGCACTCACCAACCATATGCTAGAAAAACAACACACATTCAATTATGAAGATGGTAAAATCTTACGTACAGAAAATCACACAAAAAAACGAGAACTCTATGAAATGATAGAGATCCAAAAAAATCAAAATAGTATAAACTCCAAAACCGATACAAAACACCTAAGCAAAATCTATTACAACATAATAAAATAACCCAATAACGCCAATAATTAACAATTAAAATTCTGAAGGAAAAAGGTTAATCAACAATATAAAAAGAAAATCTATAAAATTAAAAAAATAATACAACAAAAAACAAATGCCATACCTAATCTCTTTGTCGTTTCGTGATCTCCGTTCTTCAATGAACCCACATGGTGTTCGATGTGCTATTTTAAATAGATATTTTAATAAATTAAATGTTTTTAACTGTGATTATGTCTGTGTCTCTAGTCCTTTGTAAGCATAATTTGTAAACATAATTAGTATGCTCTACCGGTGCACCGCTGAATTTTCGTTCGAAGGTAAGATATTTTAATTTTTAATTGTAACTGATTTACTAATAAGGCGGTTTTTAGCTTTTAAGAAATTTCTGATGAAGGTCAAAAGAGGACCGAAACGTTAAATGTGAATAAATGTGAATATCAACCCACAAAACTGTATAATTTTTCCCCGGGATCCAAAACACCCAATAACCCTCAAATAAAAAAATATATAAAAAGGATCCAAGAAACAAATCAAACCATAAACTATATATATATATATATATATATATATATATATATATATATATATATATATATATATATATATATATATATATATATATATATATATAAAATGCTAGAAACTAGCGCGGCTCGATACATAAAAAAAAGAGGAGAATTATTGTGGGCATGTCCGCTAAATGAACAGAAAAAAAAAATGAAAAGTTAGAATGGTAACCCGTACGACACGTGTTTCTGCTCATTGGCTTCATCAGACCCACGTATGTGCCCGTACCTCTCAACATAAGTCAAGACGCACCCGTCACATATGCAGTTACGGGTGTAACCTTAAAAAAAGAGAAAAATTAACAAGGACCACAAACAGGAGCCAGTACACCCATTTGTGGCTTCAGCCAAAAGACCCCTTGTTTGGGGGCAACAATTAGCGTCGCCGACGGAGGCAACTATAGCCACCTGCGGTGGTATCCTATAAGCCCAAGTAAAAGAAAAAACATGCTAGAAACTAGCGCGGATCGATACATAAAAAAAAGAGGAGAATTATTGTGGGCATGTCCGCTAAATGAACCGAAAAAAAAAATGAAAAGTTAGAACGGTAACCCGTACGACACGTGTTTCTGTTCATTGGCTTCATCAGGCCCACGTATGTGCCCGTGCCTCTCAACATAAGTCAAGACGCACCCGTCACATACGCAGTTACGGGTGTAACCTTAAAAAAAGAGAAAAATTAACAAGGACCACAAATAGGAGCCAGTACACCCATTTGTGGCTTCAGCCAAAAGACCCCTTGTTTGGGGGCAACAATTAGCGTCGCCGACGGAGGCAACTATAGCCACCTGCCGTGGTATCCTATAAGCCCAAGTAAAAGAAAAAAAATGCTAGAAACTAGCGCGGCTCGATACATAAAAAAGAGGAGAATTATTGTGGGCATGTCCGCTAAATGAACAAAAAAAAAATGAAAAGTTAGAATGGTAACCCGTACGACACGTGTTTCTGCTCATTGGCTTCATCAGGCCCACGTATGTGCCCGTGCCTCTCAACATAAGTCAAGACGCACCCGTCACATACGCAGCTACGGGTGTAACCTTAAAAAAAGAGAAAAATTAACAAGGACCACAAACAGGAGCCAGTACACCCATTTGTGGCTTCAGCCAAAAGACCCCTTGTTTGGGGGCAACAATTAGCGTCTCCGACGGAGGCAACTATAGCCACCTGCCGTGGTATCCTATAAGCCCAAGTAAAAGAAAAAAATGCTAGAAACTAGCGCGGATCGATACATAAAAAAAGAGGAGAATTATTGTGGGCATGTCCGCTAAATGCACAGAAAAAAAAATGAACAGTTAGAATGGTAACCCGTACGACACGTGTTTCTGCTCATTGGCTTCATCAGGCCCACGTATGTGCCCGTGCCTCTCAACATAAGTCAAGACGCACCCGTCACATACGCAGTTACGGGTGTAACCTTAAAAAAAGAGAAAAATTAACAAGGACCACAAACAGGAGCCAGTACACCCATTTGTGGCTTCAGCCAAAAGACCCCTTGTTTGGGGGCAACAATTAGCGTCGCCGACGGAGGCAACTATAGTCACCTGCCGTGGTATCCTATAAGCCCAAGTAAAAGAAAAAAAATGCTAGAAACTAGCGCCGATCGATACATAAAAAAAGAGGAGAATTATTGTGGGCATGCCCGCTAAATGAACAGAAAAAAAAAATGAAAAGTTAGAATGGTAACCCGTACGACACGTGTTTCTGCTCATTGGCTTCATCAGGCCCACGTATGTGCCCGTGCCTCTCAACATAAGTCAAGACGCACCCGTCACATACGCAGTTACGGGTGTAACCTTAAAAAAAGAGAAAAATTAACAAGGACCACAAACAGGAGCCAGTACACCCATTTGTGGCTTCAGCCAAAAGACCCCTTGTTTGGGGGCAACAATTAGCGTCGCCGACGGAGGCAACTATAGCCACCTGCCGTGGTATCCTATAAGCCCAAGTAAAAGAAAAAAATGCTAGAAACTAGCGCGGATCGATACATAAAAAAAGAGGAGAATTATTATGGGCATGTCCGCTAAACGAACAGAAAAAAAATGAAAAGTTAGAATGGTAACCCGTAGACACGTGCTTCTGCTCATTGGCTTCATCAGGCCCACGTATGTGCCCGTGCCTCTCAACATAAGTCAAGACGCACCCGTCACATACGCAGTTACGGGTGTAACCTTAAAAAAAGAGAAAAATTAACAAGGACCACAAACAGGAGCCAGTACACCCATTTGTGGCTTCAGCCAAAAGACCCCTTGTTTGGGGGCAACAATTAGCGCCGCCGACGGAGGCAACTATAGCCACCTGCCGTGGTATCCTACAAGCCCAAGTAAAAGAAAAAAAATGCTAGAAACTAGCGCGGATCGATACATAAAAAAAGAGGAGAATTATTGTGGGCATGTCCGCTAAATGAACAGAAAAAAAAATGAAAAGTTAGAATGGTAACCCGTACGACACGTGTTTCTGCTCATTGGCTTCATCAGGCCCACGTATGTGCTCGTGCCTCTCAACATAAGTCCAGACGCACCCGTCACATACGCAGTTACGGGTGTAACCTTAAAAAAGAGAAAAATTAACAAGGACCACAAACAGGAGCCAGTACACCCATTTGTGGCTTCAGCCAAAAGACCCCTTGTTTGGGGGCAACAATTAGCGTACGGGTACGTACGTACGGGTTACCATTCTAACTTTTCATTTTTTTTCTGTTCATTTAGCGGACATGCCCACAATAATTCTCCTCTTTTTTTTATGTATCGATCCGCGCTAGTTTCTAGCATTTTTTCTTTTACTTGGGCTTATAGGATACCACGGCAGGTGGCTATAGTTGCCTCCGTCGGCGACGCTAATTGTTGCCCCCAAACAAGGGGTCTTTTGGCTGAAGCCACAAATGGGTGTACTGGCTCCTGTTTGTGGTCCTTGTTAATTTTTCTCTTTTTTTAAGGTTACACCCGTAACTGCGTATGTGACGGGTGCGTCTTGACTTATGTTGAGAGGCACGGGCACATACGTGGGCCTGATGAAGCCAATGAGCAGAAACACGTGTCTACGGGTTACCATTCTAACTTTTCATTTTTTTTTCTGTTCGTTTAGCAGACATGCCCACAATAATTCTCCTCTTTTTTTTATGTATCGATCCGCGCTAGTTCCTAGCATTTTCTTTTCTTTTACTTGGGCTTATAGGATACCACGGCAGGTGGCTATAGTTGCCTCCGTCGGCGACGCTAATTGTTGCCCCCAAACAAGGGGTCTTTTGGCTGAAGCCACAAATGGGTGTACTGGCTCCTGTTTGTGGTCCTTGTTAATTTTTCTCTTTTTTTAAGGTTACACCCGTAACTGCGTATGTGACGGGTGCGTCTTGACTTATGTTGAGAGGCACGGGCACATACGTGGGCCTGATGAAGCCAATGAGCAGAAACACGTGTCGTACGGGTTACCATTCTAACTTTTCATTTTTTGTTTCTGTTCATTTAGCGGACATGCCCACAATAATTCTCCTCTTTTTTTATGTATCGATCCGCGCTAGTTTCTAGCATTTTTTTTCTTTTACTTGGGCTTATAGGATACCACGGCAGGTGGCTATAGTTGCCTCCGTCGGCGACGCTAATTGTTGCCCCAAAACAAGGGGTCTTTTGGCTGAAGCCACAAATGGGTGTACTGGCTCCTGTTTGTGGTCGTTGTTAATTTTTCTCTTTTTTTAAGGTTACACCTGTAACTGCGTATGTGACGGGTGCGTCTTGACTTATGTTGAGAGGCACGGGCACATACGTGGGCCTGATGAAGCCAATTCTCCTCTTTTTTTTATGTATCGGTCCGCGCTAGTTTCTAGCATTTTTTTTCTTTTACTTGGGCTTATAGGATACCACGGCAGGTGGCTATAGTTGCCTCCGTCGGCGACGCTAATTGTTGCCCCCAAACAAGGGGTATTTTGGCTGAAGCCACAAATGGGTGTACTGGCTCCTGTTTGTGGTCCTTGTTAATTTTTCTCTTTTTTTAAGGTTACACCCGTAACTGCGTATGTGACGGGTGCGTCTTGACTTATGTTGAGAGGCACGGGCACATACGTGGGCCTGATGAAGCCAATGAGCAGAAACACGTGTCGTACGGGTTACCATTCTAACTTTTCATTTTTTTTTCCTGTTCATTTAGCGGACATGCCCACAATAATTCTCCTCTTTTTTTTATGTATCGATCCGCGCTAGTTTCTAGCATTTTTTTTCTTTTACTTGGGCTTATAGGATACCACGGCAGGTGGCTATAGTTGCCTCCGTCGGCGACGCTAATTGTTGCCCCCAAACAAGGGGTCTTTTGGCTGAAGCCACAAATGGGTGTACTGGCTCCTGTTTGTGGTCCTTGTTAATTTTTCTCTTTTTTTAAGGTTACACCCGTAACTGCGTATGTGACGGGTGCGTCTTGACTTATGTTGAGAGGCACTGGCACATACGTGGGCCTGATGAAGCCAATGAGCAGAAACACGTGTCGTACGGGTTACCATTCTAACTTTTCATTTTTTTTTCTGTTCATTTAGCGGACATGCCCACAATAATTCTCCTCTTTTATATATATATATATATATATATATATATATATATATATATATATATATATATATATATATATATATATATATATATAGAAATAATAATAATATAGAAAAACCTCCCTATATTATCGTACAGTGGTGCACTTGTACTGTCGAAGAAATTCGACATTATTTTACTTATTATGTTAGCAGCCCAAAAGTTTTAAAGCAACATACGTAAAAGTAGTTTGGCGCGAGCCACTACATCTTACCTATCCATTTCGAACGTTTGGATATAAGGTCTCTTGTTGATTCTGGTCAAAGTGTGGTCTGTTCGTCAGCCACTCTGGGTGTGAGCCTGTCTGATGAAGGATAAGGGCCCAGAAATCGCGATAGCAGGAGGGCAGCCGGACCAGAATCAAAAAGAATAATCCTCCTACTATATTTTGTCATTTTACGGCCATTTTACGGATTCCTTGGGGTTAGAGGCTTCACGCAGGTGCTATTGCAGCCTCCGTGGTGATGTTGGTTGTTGCCCGGAAAACTCTGGGTCTCCTGACAAAAAACCACAAATATGCTAGCAGGTCCCTGGTCTGTGAACTATTTGTGTTTTTTTCAACTTCCAAGTTTCCCACCCAATAACTTGGTTATGTGATACTGATGAGTGCTAATAAGCACGAAACACGTGTCTAGCACTACCTTACAGACAGCTTATCCGATATATCTTTCACTTGTTTATAATTGTTCCTGTCGCTATTTCTTCACTATTTCATATTCCTTGGGATTAGAGGCTTCACGCAGGTGCTATTGCAGCCTCCGTGGTGATGTTGGTTGTTGCCCGGAAAACTCTGGGTCTCCTGACAAAAAAACACAAATGTGCTAGCAGGTCCCTGGTCTCTGAACTCTTTGTGTTTTTTTCAACTTCAAAGTTTCCCACCCAATAACTTGGTTATGTGCTACTGATGAGTGCTAACAAGCACGAAACACGTATCTAGCACTACCTTACAGACAGCTTACCCGATATTTCTTTCACTTGTTTATAATTGTTCCTGTCGCTATTTCTTCACTATTTATTATATATATATATATATATATATATATATATATATATATATATATATATATATATATATATATATATATATATATATATATAAACTCCCCTGCAAAAAAAACCGCCACCCTGAAATTTGGGCAAAGTTTGACGCTTCATAATTTTTTTATTTCTTATCCGATTTTTATGATTTTTTTGCAGATTTGTAGAATATTTTCTTGAGATTATACTGTACTGCTCTAAAAATAAGTTTCTTTTACGGAAAACATATTATACAGGGATGAAAAGATTTGTGTTTTTCTATACTAAGTTTAAAACACCCTGTAGATGATCCAAGCCATTTTTTTTTCATCCAATTTTTTTGTACGAAAGTCTCATGAATTCCTAACCATCGGGGTTTTGAATGATCTCGATATCTAAATTTTTAAAAGAGATATTCAAGTTTTTAATAAAACTCCCAAGTTTGCAGCTATGATTTAATGCAGTAATTTTGAAAGCAAGTAGGCTTAGGTGATTGTTAGTAATGTTCTGACAGCATATCTGACAGTAATAAAATAATTTCTTGTTTTCACCATGGTGCTAAGTATTACAGATAAAGCAAGAATTGTTGCCTTATTAGAGGATGGGCACAATAAAAGTTATGTGTCCCGAACATTGGGATTTCCCCGGTCTACGGTCCGAGACACCTGGGATAGGTATATAGAGAGAGGCAATTTTAACAGACGGCGAGGGTCTGGAAGACCAAGAATAACAACAGTGGCTGACAACCGTTTTCTTCTGATTAGATCTTTAAGAGATCGGCGAACAACCTCCGTTTCATTGAAAAATGACCTACAGATGGTAAGAAGAGTTAGAATAAGTGAGGATACGGTTCGAAGAAGGTTGAATGAAGCTGGGCTTCGTTCGCTTAGGCCAGCAAAAAAACAACGACTTCTTCGAAGACATCGACGAGACCGATTAAGATTTGCAAGGTTACATGTAAATTGGACTGTGGAACAGTGGAGCAATGTTTTGTTCACAGACGAATCGAGGGTATGTCTTTGGTCACCAGATGGTCGTGAGCGACGAGCGAGTGTACAGAAGACCAAATGAGAGATTTGCTGAATGTACTATAACAGAACGCATATCTTATCAAGGTGGCTCTGTTATGGTGTGGGCAGGAATTTCTACCGCAGCGCGGACTGATCTGGTATTTGTGGAGAATGGGGCTATGAATGCACGCAGATATATTGAAGACGTTCTTGAAGAACATGTTATTCCATTCGCACCTTTAATCGGAGAAAATTTTATTCTAATGCAGGATAATGCAAGGCCTCATGTAGCACATGTGGTGACACAGTACTTGGAGGAAGTTGGTGTTAGGACATTGGATTGGCCTGCTTGTAGCCCCGATATGAATCCCATCGAGCATCTGTGGGATGAATTAAAAAGAGCTGTTCGCCGTCGTCCCTTACAACCAAGTACTCTTCAAGAGCTGAGGGTAGCTCTTACTGAGGAGTACCTGAATATTCCCCAAGAGCGAATAACCCATCTTATTCATTCGATGCCTCGAAGAATACGCGCTCTCGTTACTCTCGTTGTAGCTAGAGGGGGACATACACGCTATTGACAGAACAGATGTCCACTATTTTGTATACTTTTATGTATTTTTTTTTGTTAACGACTAAATAAAAAAATATACAAACTTGGGAGTTTTATTAAAAACTTGAATATCTCTTTTAAAAATTTAGATATCGAGATCATTCAAAACCCCGATGGTTAGGAATTCATGAGACTTTCGTACAAAAAAATTGGATGAAAAAAAAATGGCTTGGATCATCTACAGGGTGTTTTAAACTTAGTATAGAAAAACACAAATCTTTTCATCCCTGTATAATATGTTTTCCGTAAAAGAAACTTATTTTTAGAGCAGTACAGTATAATCTCAAGAAAATATTCTACAAATCTGCAAAAAAATCATAAAAATCGGATAAGAAATAAAAAAATTATGAAGCATCAAACTTTGCCCAAATTTCAGGGTGGCGGTTTTTTTTGCAGGGGAGTTTATATATATATATATATATATATATATATATATATATATATATATATATATATATATATATATATATATATATATATAAACTCCCCTGCAAAAAAAACCGCCACCCTGAAATTTGGGCAAAGTTTGATGCTTCATAATTTATATATATATATATATATATATATATATATATATATATATATATATATATATATATATATATATATATATATATATACAGTGACCGGCAAAAAGTTCGCAACATATGGGAAAAATTTTTATTAGGAGAGTATCGGAAAAACTTTCCCAGGGGATCGGTTCTGCATGTCCGATAACCTAAAAATCGATTTTGACATACGTCACGTGACCACTGGTATAGCGTCAAATTAAAAAAAAAATTGTTAATTTACAAAAAGTGAGGTTAGTTGACGAGATATCAAAAAAAGTTATTTGAAAAAATTGCTTAGAATTAAATTCTAGTTCCTTGTGCAAAATTTTAAGATTTTATTTAAAAAAATTGGAAAACTCAATTTTTTTTAAATATTTTTTTATCGATTTACAAATTTCCGGTTTTTTTCGTTTAGATAGCTTGGCTAATGTAAAGCCCATGTATCTGGATGAAAATAAACGAATGTAGTAGTTTTTTCTACAATTGACAGGACAAAATTTAAAAAAACAGGGTTTCGCCGGACGCTAGCTGTTGCAATGATTTGTATCTAGCAGCAGTGTCAAAATTTTAGAGACATTTAAATGAGATTACATTGAGAAAACCTTAATTGTCTTAAATATAGCTGAAGTTCGACTTTTTGTAAAGTTAAGGGGATTAAAATAGATAATAAACAAAAAATTACCTGTTTATTTAATCGAAATTTTATAAACGAAAACCAATGTAAGAAAAACTTAAAAGTAGTCAAATTCTGTACTAACAACACAAAAAATCATTGTTTTTCCTTGGGTGCACAAAATTTAAAACTCAGTATGACCACCATTTCTCTCCATACATACTGTTGTTCTCGAGCGCAACTCTCGATTAACATTTCGGAGCATTTTACGATTTATTTGCAATACACAATTTATAATGACATTCTCTAAATTTTGTATATTCCTAAAGGGTCGATGTTTGTACACAGGGTTCTTTAGGTATCCCCACATAAAAAAATCTAACGGAGTCAGATCTACAATTCTACAATTGACAGGACAAAATCGAAAAAATAGGTGTTCGCCGGACGCTCGCTGTTGCAATGGTTTGAATCTAATGAAATGACTGTATCAAGATTTTTCGCACATAAATTTAACAACCAGGTCTATTTAGTTGTACTTAAAACTACCAAAGCAGGCTCTGAAATTAAAACAACCAAATAATCTAGTAGGTTAAAAACAACAGAAAAATGTCAAACAAATTATAATTTGTTTGATTTCAACCTATGTCATTGGCTTATGTCTCGCATCTTACTAAGTTTGATATTTTACATAAATTTATTAATATTTTATTCCTTAAAATGGCACCCACACTACTTCTTCAGGAAAAGATAGAAATTATTTTAATTTCTGGAGATAATTACAAAAGCCATAGAGAAACAGCAGCAATTTTTAATGAGAGGCACCCCGATAAATCCCTCCATTATTCCACAGTATCTCGTCTAGTCAATAAATTTAAAGAAACGGGATCGGTAGAAAATCAGTATAAAGTTTCCCATGAAAAACCGGTAACAGGTGACGAAGGTTCTCTGGATGTGTGTTTGTCGATCACAGAAACACCCCAATTAGCAGTTAGTCAAATATCGGAGATCACTAACATTCACGAAAGATCTGTGCGGAGGATATTAAAAAGAAACAAATTTCATCCGTACAAACCTAAATTTGTACAAGTATTAAAAGATAGGGATTATGACGCCCGCTTCGATTTTTGTGCCTGGTTCCAGGGTATGATTGAGGAAGATTTTAATTTCCCAAAGAACGTTCTTTTCTCGGATGAAGCTACATTTACCTCTAACGGAACCGTCAGTTCACAAAACTGTAGATGGTGGGCCACCGAAAGCCCAGACTTTGTAATTCAGAGTAAAGACCAATATAGTTTTAAGGTTAATGTGTGGTGCGGAATTTTCAACCTCAGAATAGTGGGACCTTTTTTCTTTAGAGACAATTTAAATTCAGAACGATATTTAGAATTTCTACAAACTGAGATATCTGACTTTTTAGACAATTTGTCATTAGCCGAAAGAAGAAATTTATACTTTCAACAAGACGGAGCTAGCATTCATTCCACAAATGAGGTGAAGAGATGGCTGGATCAAGAATTTGGAAACCAGTGGATAGGACGGTTTTCTGAAAATCCGTGGCCTGCGAGATCACCAGATCTGACTCCGTTAGATTTCTTTATGTGGGGATACCTAAAGAACTCTGTGTACAAACATCGACCCTTTAGGAATATACAAAATTTAGAGAATGTCATTAGAAATTGTGTATTGCAAATAAATCGTAAAATGCTCCGAAATGTTAATCGAGAGTTGTGCACCCAAGGAAAAACAATGATTTTTTATGTTGTTAGGACAGAATTTGACTACTTTTAAGTTTTTCTTACATTGGTTTTCGTTTATGAAATTTCGATTAAATAAACAGGTAATTTTTTGTTTATTATCTATTTTACTCCCCTTAACTTTACAAAAAGTCGAACTTCAGATATATTTAAGACGATTAAGGTTTTCTCAATGTAATCTCATTGAAATGTCTCTAAAATTTTGACACTGCTGCTAGATACAAATCATTGCAACAGCTAGCGTCCGGCGAAACCCTGTTTTTTTTCATTTTGTCCTGTCAATTGTAGAAAAAACTACTACATTCGTTTATTTTCATCCAGATACATGGGCTTTACATTAGCCAAGCTATCTAAACGAAAAAAACTGGAAATTTGTAAATCGATAAAAAAATATTTAAAAAAAATTGAGTTTTCCAATTTTTTTAAATAAAATCTTAAAATTTTGCACAAGGACCTAGAATTTAATTCTAAGCAATTTTTTCAAATAACTTTTTTTGATATCTCGTCAACTAACCTCACTTTTTGTAAATTAACAATTTTTTTTTTAATTTGACGCTATACCAGTGGTCACGTGACGTATGTCAAAATCGATTTTTAGGTTATCGGACATGCAGAACCGATCCCCCGGAAAAGTTTTTCCAATACTCACCTAATAAAAATTTTTCCCATATGTTGCGAACTTTTTGCCGGTCACTGTATATATATATATATATATATATATATATATATATATATATATATATATATATATATATATATATATATATATATATATATATATTCCCAAGAACCCGAGATCCTTTTTTAACAATTTATGTGCAAGCCGAGGTCCGTTTTGGAAGGCGAGATCCGATTTCGGACCTCACCTTTTTTTGCGTGTATCTCGTCGCCGTGACTCATACCTAACAATAATAAATGGATTTTGAATTTTTTGGTTGGATGTCATCTTTAAGCTTTTTATAAATTTTTATACGATTTGGGTTCAACAACACCATTCCAGAGGGCGCCTAGGTAGATTAATTCGGCTCGTTGTATACATATAAGCTGAGGTCCTATCACCGCGGCAACACTGGGAAACATCTTTTATGGTATTGGCCTTGCGCTGCTATCAACGAGAAACTTGAGACGCTTTATTTCCTTGCGAACTGTGAGCTTAAATTTAATATAAGGTAGGTATAATTTAACATTTTTTATGTTAATACGATAATTTTTATTATAAACAACTCGAAAAAAAAGCACTTTTGTTGTGATATAAGTAGAAAATCAGAATTTTATTCTAGGAATTGTAGAAAAATAATTGAATTTAAGATTTTCCCGAAATGTAAATATGTTTTTACTAAAAGGGTTATTTTCGAATTTAAAATTTTTATTTTAATAATATTCTACGAAATCGGAATTTTCATGCCTTGATGGCATGGACGTGATAAATAAGCCTTGAGTATACGTTTTATTAAAAACCAAGTCATGTTGTAGCCTCTTTTTTTTCAATAACTTTTTCGTTCAAAAAAATTTAAAGGGTCTAGCCGGTTAACTATATGAAAAGTGCCCCAATGTCGTTTCCATGTTCTTACCTCGTAAATTATTGTTCTTTGACAGAAACAGTTTTACACCAAATTTCAAACCCCTCCTCTCAGTAATGAGGGAGATATGCGGGTGACAACCCTTAACTTAAAAATTCAATATCTTTAAAACTATTTGAGATATCTCAATGAAATTTTAACTGTGCATAGCTATTAATAAGGTTTATATAATATAATTTTTGCAGATTTTGATCTCATTAATAAATTAATGGTAAAAAACAAGATGTTTAATTTTTAGGGGTGGTTTATCATACATACCCCCGGAGTGACACCAACTAAAAAAAATTAGTATAATCGTATATTCTCTAGTAATAACATAAAAAAATTACACAAAGCTCGAATAGGTGGAACATTATTAAAAAAATAATAAAAATCAATGTGTTATTCCCGTTTCCTTCATTTGTACGACTTATACTTACATTAATTCGCCAAAATACATGCTTCATTTTATATGTCACATTGATTTTTATTTTTTTTAACAATGTTCCACCTATTCGCGCTTTGTGTAATTTTTTTATGTTATTACTAGAGAATGGACGATTATACTAATTTTTTTTAGTTGGTGTCACTCCGGGGGTAAGTATGATAAACCACCCCTAAAAATTAAACATCTTGCTTTTTACCATTTATTAATGAGATAAAAATCTGAAAAAAATTATATTATATAAGCCTTATAAATAACTATGCGCAGTTAAAATTTCATTGGGATATCTCAAATAGTTTTAAAGATAATGAATTTTTAAGTTAAGGGTTGCCACCCCCATATCTCCCTCATTACTGAGAGGAGGGGTTTGAAATTTGTTGTAAAAATGTTTCTGTCAAAGAACAATAATTTACGAGGTAAGAACATGGAAACGACGTTGGGGCACTATTCATATAGTTAACCGGCTAGACCCTTTTAGACTTTTCGGACAGTAGGTATCCCATTAAAAATAATGATTTAGCTTTAGGCACTAACTTTGATAAATAATATCATTTCAGTCAAATTATCTTTATTACCTTACTTACTTTTACCTTGTACTTGTTTCAGGATGCATCTAGAACAAGAAGCATTTCTCATTATTGTTTTAATGACAATGTCCTTACGTGGTATACAATCGGTAGATCACAAGCCGTGTACAGAAAATGAAGACGCCCCTGCAATGGCGTTAGCAAGACGATTACTGGAACAGTCTACACCTCCAAGCTATCAGTTACAACATTATTATCCTGTAACCCAAACGGGTAGGAATCCTCATCGTTGGATCAGCCGATTTCGACGACTAGATAACCTATACAGGCAGGCCTGTGATTGTTTAACAGAAGTTCATGCAGCGTTTCGACAAGAATGTCCTTTAGAATGTGAAATATCACAAGTACTAGTGTCGCAGAGCCCCAACCAGGATTTTATTGAGCTACAGTTTTTGGTGAACTCTAGATGTACAAAAACACCTCGACGTCGCAGGGATAACAGAAAATGGAATTCTACGAGATGCACAACTCCTTCTAGTTGGGTATTCAAGAGGGAAAAAGCACGGGTATCCCCAATCACCACCAGTAAAAAATGCTTTGTAAGAATAGCACTAATGTACTAAAATTTTCAACTTTCGACAAAAAGGTGTTAGAAAATCATGATTCTTGGGCTTCAACCAGTCATATTGGAATAATTTTTTGATATTGTGTCTTTGATTTTCAGAGATGTTTAATCCACGAGATTTTAACTTTCTAACGGTTGACCCGGTTTCAATTAAAAAAAATTACACGATTTTTGAAGTCTTCAAGTAGCGAATTCGGATATAGATTAGATAAGCTGACCGCTTTTTGGTCTCGCGTTGAAAACATATTTTCTGGACATCCTATATAAAGTCGCTTAAGCCGAGGCAACGTTGTACATTCGGGAGTGCAATTATATGGTTTTAAAAAAGTTACAATTTGTATTTATAGGAACATACTTAAGTAATAAACAAAACTATTAATAATTTAAGCAGCGGCGGACTATCGATGAGGCCCTTCTTAGAACGAAAAAAATATTTAACCATACATAATTTAAAACGTAAAAACGTAATAAAGTATTTCGGCAGAGACATATACACAGATACGTACATAATGTTTACATTAATAATTTTGTTTGCGATTTGACTAACTACTTTGGTAATATTCTTTTAGATTTAGTTGATCACATAAATAAAAAAGAAAATATACTGAACATTTGTTGATAATGGAAGTACTTATTTTTATATTTTATAATAAAGTTATTCTTATTAGTTAGGTACCAATAAAAACTTTTAAACTTAATTTGCATTTTTATTTTGTATACCTTACGTAATACCAACCTGTGAAAGGAATGAAAAGGAAAATTATAAAAAAGACAGGAAATCGCATTATGACTTTTTTGTGGCTTGATTCAAAAATTTTTTACACTTAGAATAGCAACCAAATGTTGTTAAAAAATATTAATCTTATTAGGGATATAACGGATGTGGGGTTAAAACGTACAAGTGTTAGAGCGCAGTTTCGGCGGACGTAAAGAGGGGGTAGCTGGAAGGGGAGGAATTTTGTAGTTTTGAGATGTAAAGAAATTTAAAAATCTCAAAAAGAATATATTTTATCGATTACCTAAACACAAAATTCCCCCTCTCTAGTAACTCCTACCCCACGTCAGCCCAGATTGCGCACCAACACAAATATATCATGTAATGAAGATTAGTATTTCATCAACATTCTAGGGCGAAAATGCGTAAGGTACGTAGATCAAACCTACATGTTAGAGGACGATTTTACATACATAATATATTTTACGTTAAAATCTTTATAATAATTAGCCCAATAGGTACCTACTTGTTTCTTATAATTTGGTGTGGGTCTCATCAGCAAACAAAATATGAAACTAAACTGATTAACTACATTTTACTTTTAATATTCAGTAGGTACCTTTTTTATATTTTCCCACATCACTTTCATCTTCTTCTAGGTCAACTAATTGTATATCTAAATTTTAAATCATCGGGCGTTTCCCCTGTTCTTTTTTACTTATACCTTTTCTATAGTTTTTCCGACTTTCTGTTTAGGTTTTCTTACTTGATCTTGGTCTGTTCTCCTAAACAAAAATGATCCCGGCAGCCAACATATTTTTCTTATTTTTATGTATAAAAAAATATAACATATAACAAACTTAAAAAAATTTAAACAAACCTGCACTTAAACGACTTTTCGGACATATTATTATGAGTACAGGTTTGTTAAAATTTCTTTAGGTTTGTATATGTTCGGCAAATTTTAGAGTTCACCAGGTAACGATTGGTTATGCTTTGTGGTTACGATTTCCCTACTTCAACCAATTCAGTCTGACAAAGAATGCGATAGAAAATTTGGAACCATTTCTGTTACCTGGTTAACGCCAAAACTTGCGCAATTTTTTTTATGCCAATATGTATATCGCTAGGACTCGTCAGGCGGTGGGAACTCATGTCATTGCAAGTTGCTCGTTCGGCTAGGTTCGGCTGCCAGGATCATTTGTTTAGGGGGTATTATGCACTATATTCGAAACTCATATGTTCGCCTTTTCCTTGCAGGTTTGTTAAAATTTCTTTGGATTTGTTATGTTATCCTCATGGGCGCCCGCAGGGAGGGGCCAGGGGGGCCATGCCCCCCCCCCCCGAGATTGTGAGATTGTCATACTTCGTCCTTTTTGTTGGACGAATTGCCAAATATCTATTATTTTTGTAATAAATAATATTTCTTTTTATGATAAATGCTGATGTTTGAACATCTTTACAAAGTCATGTACCAAAACATCAATTAGGATTAGGAATATTATTTAAACACAGCCCTCCTCAGTGCAACCGGCACGGCAACCAAATTACTATAAATTTTCTGCAGCCTGCATGTTTATTTTATGAAGAAGTTTTTAACATGTTTAGCAAAACGGAATCACCTCGGTGTCCGTCCGTCCGTCTGTCACAAGCGGTTTTCTCTGAAACTATTGGACGTAAAAATTTGATATTTAGCACAGAAATAGAGCGTGGTGGCCCAATTATAGATGTGAAATATAAAAAGTTGAATTTTGATTCTGGGGGTTAATTTTAGGGGGTAAATTGAGAAATGGAAAAAAATGAAAGCTTATTGAAGGACGAATTTAACAATATCATGCTTTGTTTTAAACAATTTTCGGGATGCCTAAAAATTGCTGTCCCCCACCCTCATCACCAAAAGAAACACTCAGAAAAATCTGAAACAAATCATGAACATTGAGAATTAGGTGTGGATTGAGCAAAAATTATCCAGATTGAAAAATTCCATCGCAATCAATTGCTATAAACAATTTAATTGTTTATTTCCTTATAACTGCTGAACCTGTGGCTTTCGAGAAAAATGGCGGGAAAATAATCTAATCATGAATCACCAAAGAAGACCCATCGAGTAAAATTGAATCCACCAAAATATGCAGCATCCCCAAAAATAAACGTTTACATCAATATTTTCTTGAATGTCCCTATAAATAGCCGTCAATTATTTTTTTTTTAAATTAACGATATTTTCAAATAAATGTCAAACATTACGGTAGCCATCCATCATACCGACAGCAATATTGGAGGGGATAACAATTTTAGTATTCACCTTTGGAATGAACGAAGTCATTGAACCGATCCTAGACAGCCGTCCCAGATATTATCTGGGCAGCCGTATTGAAAACTTAAACGCAGCCAAAAGAAACGTTTAACAAATTCATGTAGATTCTTAGAATTAATCATCTATTGATTTCTCAGGCGTCGCGTCGTCGCTGTACGAAATCTGGGAGCGCTGGATCTGGTCGTACGAACGGCAGTATTGTATTCCTGTACTACTCAAGGCAGGAGTTTGATTAGCCGGACAATTTTAACACGATGACGTGCTCTCCATATACGTGGGATGGCAGTACCGTAATGAATGCAAGAAATTCCTATTTAATTTTTAATACCCCAAAACTGCTAATCGTACAAATACATCCAATCAAAAGCCTATTAAATAAATATACTATCCTAATACATGTATCAATATGCAATATATACAATATACTGGGTCTCCCAAAAGTCCAGCATAAAATGACTATCAATTAAAGGAAAAAGATCTAGGAAAAATGCTTGGACCCGTAAATTTCTATTTTTAATTGTGCATTTTTTGACATAAAAAAATATTATACAGGGTGTCTCATAGAACAGTTGTCACGACTGTGATAATTTTTTTAAATGAAATGCCGAATTTTTTATTAGGTTTTCAAATTCTACGAAAAATTCTAAATATTTTTTATGCAGGACTTACTATCCCCATTTTCAGCTGTTTCCAAGATATTGACATTTAAAGTTTTTTTTTATTAAAGGTAATACTTTTAGTTCATATTGTATTTATTAGAACATGTTAAATAAATCAGGTATCTTACTGTCATCAACTGTCCTTAATTATGTCAATACTGACTTTGACTTAAGTAATTTGTCAATTACCTGAAAATGTTAATAGAAAAGCAGCGCATCGAAATGAAATGAAACCTTTACAAACCGTTGGATTCGTCGTAGGGGTACTATTGAGTGACCACCTAGGTCGCCGGACTTAACGCCGCTGGATTATTTTCTTTGGGGGTAATTAAAGGAAAGAGTGTACCGAAACAGACCTAACAACATTGAAGATCTCAAAGAAATCTCAAAGAAAGAATAAGGTCAGAAACAAATAGAATACCTCCTGATTTTATAAGGAATGCAGTAAACGGATTTTACCATCGCGTAGGGGCATGTCAGGTAGAAGGCGGTGCACATTTCCAGTATTTGTTGCGCTTTTAGAATTTTCATTTTAGTAAAAAATAAAAATTTATTATGGATAATCTTTTTGTTTTACTTTTCAAATTAAATGTCAATATCTTGGAAACAGCTGAAAATGGGGATAGCAAGTCCTACATAAAAAATATTTAGAATTTTTCGTAGAATTTAAAAACCTAATAAAAAATTCGGCATTTCATTTAAAAAAATTGTCAAAGACGTGACAACTGTTCTATGAGACACCCTGTATAATATTTTTTTATGTCAAAAAATTCACGATTAAAAATAAAAATTTACGGTCCAAGCATTTTTCCTAGATCTTTTTCCTTTAATTGATATTAATTTTATGCGGGACTTTTGGGAGACCCAGTATACAATAAATAACTCCTGGCAAATTTCGACCGTTACACTACATCTAGCGCAATAAACTTTAAAGTCCTTTTTGTTGCTTTCATATTATGTTTTTACTCATAAACAAAATATATTTTTAACTTCCAAATTAAAACAACATTCGTCGTAATTCGTGTTTTTCACCAGGACTCGTGTTTGCTCAAATTTATTGTTTTGAGGGTGGTTGAGGTCTAGGTTACTCCTCTCAATCAGCGTGTAGCTACAACAGGAGGGCCTTGCCCTGCAACGCTATGAGAAATGGAGTTTCCCATCATCTGCAACACGGTGTTTACATACTCCAAAATTTTAAAATATTTATTTTTCATGTAGGTATTTGTAACTACCACTGCGTAAGGCCTTCGCCTTGGCCCGCCCCTTTTCACGCCTGATCATAACATTTTTAATGCTATTAAAGTCAAAGTGTACAAGTGACAACACTGCTGGATCTCATCTAATCACATATGTTTCATAATTTGCAAGGTCGGATCTCCTCTTCCATGTTTTTATCGGAGATCTCTACTTTGCCTTACACTTGATGTATATAAGAAAGTTGAAAAAGCTTACCCCTCTGTTAACCCCATTAATTAAACTGCTTTTTTATTGAAGATTCCAAATCTAAAATTTTATTACATACGTCGTATGAAGCGGATCTCGGGTTGTCCACAATTTATCCGGATCTCGTCTTAATAGAAAAATAGGTATATATATACATATATATATATATATATATATATATATATATATATATATATATATATATATATATATATATATATATACAGGGTGTCCGGGAAAATGTGGGAAATCTCCCGGATATGAAAAAAACACGTGAAAAGAGTACTACAAGTTCATATAAACTTTTTTCGTATCGACCTCCTCTTCGGAGATATGGGCTCCCAAAGACCTCCAATGAAATCAAGTTTTTTACACATAATTATTGAACCACCAGGTATATTCCAATTTTTTTTAATATGATGTATACCAGGTTAGACCCTTCAAATTACTATCCAAGAAAGTATTGTGAAGTACTCACACCTGCAGGGACGGACTAGCTCTGACACTCATGACCCCATTTTTTTACGCCCTGTATGATAAGAACTTTGGACCACGTTTTTTACATACCTTTAACCATTGACTAAAACTTAAGTACTCTTCATTCATGTCGTTAATCCTAACCGTTTTGGAAAAAATCGTCATTTTATTTACACTGTTAGTCCCCTAACTTCTGTCGGGTTGAATATGAAAAAGAGGAATTTTTCCCTGTCGCCAACATAGTTTCAATAAAACGTCAAAATTTAACTGCTTAGTTAAAAACTTCGTAAGAGGGTTCAACATGGGCCCCGTGAAGTCTTATACACTCGCGGGCACGACGAACTGAGGACTGCTGTACCCGCCACAATAACCCAGCATTGTTCCTTATTTGATCACAATGAAACGTGATTCTCCGTAGAAGTTCCTCCCTACTATCGACGGGAATAGAATACACCAAGGTTTTGAGGTGTCCCCACAGGTAAAAATCCAACGGCGATAGGTCGGGAGATCGAGGAGGCCTGGCAATAGGTCCTCCCCTACCTATCCAACGGTTTGGATAGACGTTATTCAGGTGCTCCTGCACAGCAACGCTGAAATGAGGTGGTGTTCCTTCGTGCATGTAGTACACGTTTCGGCGGATTTCAAGTAGTAAGTGCTCTACTAAATCATGAAAAGCGTTCTGGAGGAATTCCAAATAAAGTTGTCCTTTCAGTCGTACCGGCAATACGAATGGTCCAATCAAAAAATTGCCAATGATTCCTGCCCAGACATTAATTGATTGGAACCGATGTTGACGATGCGAAACAATAGTTGCATGAGGATTTTCATCAGCCCATACATGTGAGTTGTGTAAATTCATGCTTCGTCCGTGAAGAGAATCTTCTGGCTTCCAAAGCATTGCAAGATGCAAGACCATACATCAGATGCATATCTGCATACTCAATAAACGTGTTATTTGTAATTATTTCAGAATTAATTTCACCACGAAATCAGCGATGTGAAAGTTGACAAGTTCTAAAATGCAGGATATTTATTTCTTTCGTACCTAGTAACGTTTGCAACAACAATACTTTGTTTTTGGGGTCGATAAAATAAAACGCACATTTTTTGCGAACCTAGGTCGAATTGCAATTCACAGAATTAGACGTATCTGTTATCGAAATACGCCTAATACATGATGTAAATAATATAACGTTTTTTCGAAAACGGTTAGGATTAACGACATGAATGAAGAGTACTTAATGTTTAGTCAATAGTTAAAGGTATGTAAAAAACGTGGTCCAAAGTTCTTATCATACAGGGCGTAAAAAAAATGGGGTCATGAGTGTCAGAGCTAGTCCGTCCCTGCAGCTGTGAGTACTTCACAATACTTTCTTGGATAGTAGTTTGAAGGGTCTAACCTGGTATACATCATATTAAAAAAAAATTGGAATATACCTGGTGGTTCAATAATTATGTGTAAAAAACTTGATTTCATTGGAGCTCTTTGGGAGCCCATATCTCCGAAGAGGAGGCCTATACGAAAAAAGTTTATATGAACTTGTAGTACTCTTTTCACGTGTTTTTTTCATATCCGGGAGATTTCCCACATTTTCCCGGACACCCTATATATATATACATATATATACAGGGTGTTATGGAAATCATTTAATATATTGGAATGGGTAACTCCTGATATGAATTCAGATTGAATAAAAATATTCATAAATGGTGTTTCACTATAAAAAAAGGTAAATATCGGCCCTCGAAAAAAAATTTTTTAGTACCTGCGCGCCACTGTCATAAATACATGGCCATATAAAAAACAGCAAGAAATGTCAGTTACAGAAAAAAATTTTTTTGTTTCGAAGTCAGGCGTTGCCAAATTTTTTTACCATATTTCTATGAATCAAGTTTGAAAACCTAATATTTTTGTTACCTTTAAAGAAAGAACTCCTAGTAACACTAATTTCAAAAAGCTAAAATATTACAACACAAAACAATACAGAGAACTGCTCTTCAAATGAAGTGTAAAATAATAATCTTCAACTAAACATACTTATTAGCACTGGAAGTGGAAACTTTCTTCTTCACTAAATAATATCCACAAATGTCCAGTGTTATCCTTATAGCACTGGAAACATTCTTTTTCACTAAATAATAAAGTTAATATACTTAATATACTTATAATAATAAGTTACAAAACTCGATTAATGTGTAAGGAATGTAAACAAAGTGATGACATTCCCAAACCAGAGAAGTATATCGAAATTATGTATTTAAAGACTTTAGTGGACGAACTAAAGAGTAAAAATGAAATTCTTCAAGAAAACAATAAACTTCTTAAAGAAAAAAATGCTTACTTGGAAAAGAATATAGAAAATTTCGTAAATTTCTAACCTAATAAAAAAAGCCGTAAAACCAAAAATTCCGTGAAATTAGCTGCGAAAGAAACAAAAGAAACAGAAATTGGCATCGAACAAAACGACTTGGCACAGTAGGACCACAACAACAGTCTAGGGTGACTGCAAGCCATCCCAAGAAAAAAGAAGAAAATGACAGTGACTAACCCTACTTTCAACTCCTTCAATATTTTTCTATGCTTTCAAAACAAACAGAAGCTTACAGTAAAAAATAAAAGAAACAAGTGGACCCAAAACTGAGACCAAACTCAATCGAAGGCAAAAAAAAGGATGCAACCACTTTGAAAGCCGCTTCATCAGGTAGCTATTCTTGGTTATATGTATCACGACTGTCTAATGACACAAAACCTGAGGACATTGGAAAATACCTAAAATTAAATTATAACATCGACTGTGAATGCGAACGGATAAAAACAAAGTGGAAGCAGAAATATAGTTCTTTTAAAATTGGTGTGCCCAAGGATAAAAAGTCTGTCATTCTTGACGAAAATGTTTAACCAGTTGGTATTCAAGTAAACAGTTGTTTAAACCTAATAAAGTTAGAACCTCAACAGGGGCGAAGCCTGGTGGTAGCAAATCGTCATGTATAAAACTGCTACATTACAATGTCCGCTCTGTGAGAAACAAGCTTCACGAGCTCGAGGCTGCCACTGCTGATTGTGACCTGGGAGTCTTATGTTTAACAGAACATTGGCTGGAACAGGAAGAAATAGATAGGCTGAGCCTGCTGGATTATGTTGTCAGCGCATCTACATCACGAAGTCAGTCACGTGGTGGTGGAATAGCTGCATCTGTCAAGTTTCTAGGGCTATACCTAGATAGGAAGCTGAAATGGGATGTTCATGTAGCTAATGTTTGTAAAAGACTTGGAAGTAGTGTATTTGTTTTACAAAATTTGAGTGAATGTGTTTCAATAAATACCCTGAGAACAGCATATCATGGAATTTTCCATAGTGTTATGACATATGACATTATCGCATGGGGACGGTCACCTCATGCACAAGAGTCTTTGGTCTCCAGCGAAAGGCAGTCAGAATCATGGCTGGCCTAGGGTACAGAGAGGATTGTGGGAATGCCTTTGTTCAGTTGGGAGTTCTTACCCTTCCTTCGGCTTACATCCTGCAAAGTTTGCTCTACATCAAAGACAAGGACGACCTACTGTCTTACCAAGACATACATGACCATGACACTAGGAATAAGACCAACTATGTTCCATAACACTGCAGGTTGGGTAAATGTCAGGCTCGACCAGAATATTATGCAATAAAACTGTTTAATAAGTTACCCCAAAATGTTAAAGAGCTCTCTACTCAGCAGTTTAAAATGAAGGTGAAACAGTTCCTAATAAAACATGCTTTTTACATCACAAAACAGTACTTAGATTATAGTTTTAATATATTTTAATATTTTTATTTAGATTTTTTAATGTGTTTGTATTATTGTGTTCATTTCGAATTATAAATTTGAATGCATTGTATTGTCAGGAATGTTTTTATTATTGTCTAAATATGAAAATCATTTTATCTGTAATTGACGTGTGTAAACAATTTATTTGTAATAGCATGAATAAATGAATTTGAATTTGAATAGAAAATTAAACTGTTTTAAACCACGATTGTATAGAGATATCCAAATAAAAGTGAACAGGCCTTATAACTTTTTTATTTTTAAAGATGGAAAAAAATGTCAAATATGAAAGCTTTGGGGATTTTTAGCTTTATACATATATCTTATCAGCAAAATAATCGAGCATCGAATAAAAAAATCCAAAAATATGATAAAAATCATACCATCCAATTTAAAATAAGCGAGAAAATCGATGTTTTATACTATATTTCTTTTATTCGATACTCAATTGCTTTGCTGATAAGATATATGAATGATTGATCCATAAAAATCCCCAAAGCTTTCATATTTAACATTTTTTCTCATTTTTAAAAAAAAAAGTTATAAGTCCTGTTCACTTTTATTTGGATATCCCTGTACATATTACCACGTACACAGTATATCCAATTTGAATTTACTTTCCTAAGACTGAAGCTACAGGCAGGTACACAGAAAAAAATATACAGTATTTATTTACATAAGACAGTTTTTATTATATGTATAAGTAGATTATTATTAAGGAAAGTAAACAAATTAAAAAATAATAGTAGGTACCTATATAAAATAAGATACATATATACCGGGCCAGGGTGTTTATTTCAACTGATATCATTATGGAGTAGGTATATTTTTCAGTAGCGTGGCCAGCTTCTAGGGGGGGGGGGCAGGCTATAATGGGGGCAGCAAAAAGTGATCGTATTGATAAAAAAATTATAAATTGAAAGCAGAAAAATAAAATTACAGAAATATGCGCCGCAGACGAAAATTTTGGAAGAATTGTTGCAAAAATGCTAAAAATATATAAAATAATGCAAACAAGGGGCGCCATCAAAGAGGGGGGGGGGGCAAAATGAAAAGTGGAGAGTTTCCAACTATACACTAGTGGTTAAAACTTAAAATGGGCACCCCGTATATAAATTTGTTTAAGGGCACAACTATAGTGATGGTAGTGACCAGTGGCATATTATGGTGAAATTTCAAAGTTGTATATCTCTCTTCCTACGTTCAGGACCGGTCCCAATTTTTATTGGTTTTAATAGTGAGCCTACTGGGAATGTTTTTGTAAAGAAAAAAAAAACGTTTTGAATTTGCGAAAAAAAAAGTTGAATTTTTGCTTGAGTTTACCAGAACCTTCCCAGTGGGCACACTATTAAAACCTCTAGGAATTAGGAACACAGATATACAACTTTGAAATTTCACCATACGCCACTGGTCGTGACCTAGGTTTTACTAGCCATTATATCTAGTTCACAATACACTTACAATGGTATGCTACGTTATGACGTCACTTCGAGGGAAAATTTTAAATTGACTAGGGCTTACCTGGGCAAATGAAATATGACAATAATATTTTAATAAACGTCAACTCAACATACTACCCGACAATAAAATGACCTGTAATATTTTAATAAACGTCAACCCAATACACTACCCGACCAGAAACTGACCTGTACTTATGTAGGTACAAGGGGTGCAAGCGTCTAGTCAATTTAGGATTTTCCCTCGAAGTGACGTCATATGTAGCATACTGTTGCCAGTGTATGGTGATCTAGTTTAATAAGAAGCATGAAATGATAGGTGTAGGTGTTTCTAAAATTAAATGTAAAATTGTAACTATTTTATACTAGATGTGTACTTTTATGAAGACCATCACTCTTATAATAAACGCACTATAAAAATGACTTATAATGGCACTAATGAGTAGGAAAAAAATAACTGAAAGTCAATATCCACCGCAAGTCCTATATGTCTCTTGCTTTTCTTCAGAATTTTTTTTTTAACTTCCTTCTTGTAGTTTTTCCATTTTTCCCGTAGCGGCTTACTTGTGCGTTCCACATAGCCCTCAGCTACCCATTCGGCAGCTATCTACTCCCACATATTATCTTTTTCTTTGGCCGTAACAGCATCAGCTCTCTTGTTCTCTAAAATTTCTTTGTATTTTTCGACAAACTCCACGAGTGCCTCAACTTCCCCTTCCACGAAATTAACACACCTTCTGTTTTGGATATTCACTGCATAATTTTTAGTAATAATACTAATAATCCTCGTATATCATGGTAATAATCTATAACTGTTTAGAAAATAAACACGACAATCGGAATCAAACGAAAAAGTATGGTTAATGGTTAATTCTTCTTCCTTTCTTAAAATCGATGACGCCTTTTTCCTCTTTTTCGATATATGGGCTTAGCATTTAACTCTAGTGTTTCAAAGGCAATAATACAAACACGCGTTCTATTTTAAATTTTCGCGCCAAATCAGGGCCACCTACTTTATCAAGTACTGGAAGTGACAAAGAGACATGATCATGTTTCATGATAAAGGGAAGGGAGATCGAAACAGAAGGATTTCTTAATGTCATCAAAGAGCCGTGCCCGTGCGCCATATTTATTTAAGTTTTTCAACAGCACACAAGCCACACAATGAATGTTTTAATTTTTTTTTCGTTTAAAGTTTTAAATAATGTAATTTCTTTTCACTACCTAGAAAATGGTCTTCGTCGATCCGTTGTTAACCAATATTTTGATCAGTTTTATCTAGTTTCTTTGAGTGAGTAGCGTAATAGGGTTGAAAACTAAATTTAATTTAAAACACTAATAATATTTACGTATTATGGTAACGTTTGCCGGAGCAAAACTAATTTAGCGGATCTGGTTATACTTTTGAAGTAAGTACTATGTAGTTGTGCCCAATTAGTATTTTCGTTTTGATTTTTAACTTTTCCTTGGCAGAAAGTTTAAGCTAGTAGGAATAACTTATATCATTAATAATGTAATATAGGGTGTCTTAAATATTACTTAAAACTAAGGCTACTGACAAAAAGGACTGATTTCACAGTGCCCTTTTACAATTTTTTTTTTGTTTTTTCTTAGGAAAGGTTCAAATTTTTTTTAACTTGTCTTAAATTACGCTTAAAAACAGAAATGTCTGGCAACGTTTCAAAAAATTCAATTGTTTAAAGTTTTTCGCGCGCAAATTTCCGTCAAGCGCCTTGTGTACGTTCAGCCAGGTGCGTTGAATATTGACGGATTTTAGGGTATTTTTGAAAATTTTAAAAATGTTCGATTTAAGAAAAAAAAAGTATTGGATATGTCTGTAGACTACCCCAGGAGTCACCCATTCCAATATATTAAATGATTTCCATAACACCCTGTATATATATATATATATATATATATATATATATATATATATATATATATATATATATATATATATATATATATACAGGGTGGTGCAACCAAGATGGGGTGGACGATTGTGAGTAAACGGTGAGGAATTTCGAAAAAATTTTTTTTGGATATTATCGATAGTCAAGCCCGCTATGTTTTAAAATTATAGCCATAATACAGGGTGGTCCGAAAAACTCGTGGCGAACCAAACTTGTGTTTTTTTAAATGGGACACCCTGTATATAATTGTTCCAATTGATTCTCCTGTTCGTTACGATCATTTTGATATAGGGTTTATTGGGTCTAAAACTTATAGTAAGGGAATGGGACGTGGTTAAAGTTGAAAAAATGCTCACAGTTCGGCCATGTTTAAAAAAAATTTGAAACCGGTATGGAAAAACCAAATATTCCATAAAACGTTACATATCCTTGAATACATTAATCACTTGCAATTTGTTTAAAATTATTCACTGTTATACAGGGTGGTCAAGTTTTGCAAATACGCCCTGGACTCATTTTTTTTAAATGGAACACCCTGTATATTTTATTTTCATCTTAAAGATAACATTGCTAGCTTTCAAAAAATACCATACATGATGCCTTTCTGACCAACAGTTTTTTAGTAAACTAGCCGTGAAACCAAGGTTTCTTCATTCTAATACGATTATACTGAATTTACGTTGTTTATTATTAAATATCTAATATTAGGAGGCCATGACACTATCATAAATGAAACAAGATTGACGAACTTGTCAAAGCTACTGCCGCACAATCCATTATTTACAAGTTAAGTCTATGTGGCCCAATAATTATGAGGTAAGGAGACTGAGACCCGAAACTTTTACATGTTTATTAGAGATATTTCAAAAAACAGAAAATATTGTTTTTAGGAAATGTAAAGTAATTAATAAACCAGTTACAAACCAAGATAATCCGTTATCAGTATTATTAATAGTTTAAAAAAATTAATTAAGCAAAAACAGAACATCTTTTGAAATTACTTAGGCATGTACTTACTTGTAAACCTAATTTAATATAAACAATTAACAAAGCTCATATAAGGTGTTCAACTAATCCACCATTTTGCTGAAGGTACATTTCGAGTCTATCCATAACTGAAAGTGTCACTTTTCTCAAAGTCTGTTCTGAACGTTGCGAAAACTGTTTATTATTATAATTCTCGTCTTCATATCTTTCACTGTGGTTGGAACCTCTTTATAGACTTCTTCTTTAACATGCCCCCATAGAAAAAATCTAGTGGAGTTAAGTCGAGTTTTCTGGCTGACCACTTAACTGGTCCACCTCGCCCAATCCAACGATCTGTCTTCCAATTATCGACAAAATATCTTACATTCCTATCGCAATGCGGGGGCGCTCCATCATGTTGAAACCATAAGGATCCCCTTACCATTAAACGTAAATCTTCAAGCAATACTTGCAACTCGTTCCTCAAAAAATTTTTTTATAACTGGTCTATTAATTACTTTACATTTCCTAAAAACAATATTTTCTATTTTTTGAAATATCTCTAATAAACATGTAAAAGTTTCGGGTCTCAGTCTTCTTACCTTAAAATTATTGGGCCACCTACACTTAACTTGTAAATAATGGATTGTGCGGCAGTAGCTTTGACAAGTTCGTCAATCTTGTTTCATTTATGATAGTGTCATGGCCTTCTAATATTAGATGTTTAATAATAAACAACGTAAATTCAGTATAATCGTATTAGAATGAAGAAACCTTGGTTTCACGGCTAGTTTACTAAAAAACTGTTGGTCAGAATGGCATCATGTATGGTATTATTTGAAAGCTAGCAATGTTATCTTTAAGATGAAAATAAAATATACAGGGTGTTCCATTTAAAAAAAATAAGTTCAGGGCGTGTTTGCAAAACTTGACCACCCTGTATAACAGTGAATAATTTTAAACAAATTGCAAGCGATTAATGTATTCAAGGATATGTAACGTTTTATGGAATATTTGGTTTTTCCATACCTGCTTCAAATTTTTTTAAAAAATGGCAGAACTGTGAGCATTTTTTCAACTTTAACCACGTCCCATTCCCTTACTATAAGTTTTAGACCCAATAAACCCTATATCAAAATGATCGTAACGAACAGGAGAATCAATTGGAACAATTATATACAGGGTGTCCCATTTAAAAAAACACAAGTTTGGTTCGCCACGAGTTTTTCGGACCGCCCTGTATTATGGCTATAATTTTAAAACATAGCGGGTTTGACTATCGATAATATACAAAAAAAAATTTTTCGAAATTCCTCACCGTTTACTCACAATCGTCCACCCCATCTTGGTTGCACCACCCTGTGTATATATATATATATATATATATATATATATATATATATATATATATATATATATATATATTAGAAAAATGGAAGATTTCTTGGCCTATAGGTAATATATTAAATGTAAATGCGAAGATTTACTTCTTCGCTAGTGCAGCGAGAAGGCCGTGAATGAAAAATAAAAATAATGAGGACTATTTTTGATTCTGGTCTGGGTGACCTGCTGCTATCGATTTCTGGGCCCTTACCCATCAGCGGGCAGGCTTACACCCAGGGTGGCTGAAGAACAGACCACGATTTGACCAGAATCAAAGAGAGTCCTTATATCCAAAATGTTCGGAAAGGATGGGTAAGATGTAGTTGCTCGCGTCAACTAGTTCACCCAGTGTTGCTCCAAAAATGTTTGGCTGCTAACACAAAACATACTCGAAAGTATCAATCAAAAATAGTCCTCATTATTTTTATTTTTCATTCACGGCCTTCTCGCTGCACTAGCGAAGAAGTAAATCTTCGCATTTACATTTAATATATATATATATATATATATATATATATATATATATATATATATATATATATATATATATATATATATATATATATATATACAGTGACCGGCAAAAAGTTCGCAACATATGGGAAAAATTTTTATTAGGTGAGTATTGGAAAAACTTTTCCGGGGGATCGGTTCTGCATGTCCGATAACCTAAAAATCGATTTTGACATACGTCACGTGACCACTGGTATAGCGTCAAATTAAAAAAAAAATTGTTAATTTACAAAAAGTGAGGTTAGTTGACGAGATATCAAAAAAAGTTATTTGAAAAAATTGCTTAGAATTAAATTCTAGGTCCTTGTGCAAAATTTTAAGATTTTATTTAAAAAAATTGGAAAACTCAATTTTTTTTAAATATTTTTTTATCGATTTACAAATTTCCAGTTTTTTTCGTTTAGATAGCTTGGCTAATGTAAAGCCCATGTATCTGGATGAAAATAAACGAATGTAGTAGTTTTTTCTACAATTGACAGGACAAAATTAAAAAAAAACAGGGTTTCGCCGGACGCTAGCTGTTGCAATGATTTGTATCTAGCAGCAGTGTCAAAATTTTAGAGACATTTCAATGAGATTATATTGAGAAAACCTTAATCGTCTTAAATATATATGAAGTTCGACTTTTTGTAAAGTTAAGGGGATTAAAATAGATAATAAACAAAAAATTACCTGTTTATTTAATCGAAATTTTATAAACGAAAACCAATGTAAGAAAAACTTAAAAGTAGTCAAATTCTGTACTAACAACACAAAAAATCATTGTTTTTCCTTGGGTGCACAAAATTTAAAACTCAGTATGACCACCATTTCTCTCCATACATACTGTTGTTCTCGAGCGCAACTCTCGATTAACATTTCGGAGCATTTTACGATTTATTTGCAATACACAATTTATAATGACATTCTCTAAATTTTGTATATTCCTAAAGGGTCGATGTTTGTACACAGGGTTCTTTAGGTATCCCCACATAAAAAAATCTAACGGAGTCAGATCTACAATTCTACAATTGACAGGACAAAATCGAAAAAATAGGTGTTCGCCGGACGCTCGCTGTTGCAATGGTTTGAATCTAATGAAATGACTGTATCAAGATTTTATTAAGATTTTTCGCACATAAATTTAACAACCAGGTCTATTTAGTTGTACTTAAAACTACCAAAGCAGGCTCTGAAATTAAAACAACCAAATAATCTAGTAGGTTAAAAACAACAGAAAAATGTCAAACAAATTATAATTTGTTTGATTTCAACCTATGTCATTGGTTTATGTCTCGCATCTTACTAAGTTTGATATTTTACATAAGTTTATTAATATTTTATTCCTTAAAATGGCACCCACACTACTTCTTCAGGAAAAGATAGAAATTATTTTAATTTCTGGAGATAATTACAAAAGTCATAGAGAAACAGCAGCAATTTTTAATGAGAGGCACCCCGATAAATCCCTCCATTATTCCACAGTATCTCGTCTAGTCAATAAATTTAAAGAAACGGGATCGGTAGAAAATCAGTATAAAGTTTCCCATGAAAAACCGGTAACAGGTGACGAAGGTTCTCTGGATGTGTGTTTGTCGATCACAGAAACACCCCAATTAGCAGTTAGTCAAATATCGGAGATCACTAACATTCACGAAAGATCTGTGCGGAGGATATTAAAAAGAAACAAATTTCATCCGTACAAACCTAAATTTGTACAAGTATTAAAAGATAGGGATTATGACGCCCGCTTCGATTTTTGTGCCTGGTTCCAGGGTATGATTGAGGAAGATTTTAATTTCAGGCACCCCCTGGAAGGGTGACTTGTTATCTTGAAGAGGGACGTCGGCGTCGGTTTCTTGGATTCTCTGATTCCTCTTCTTTTTTGGAAATGGTCCATTTCTTATACCAGCAGTACCCGATTAGGATAATGGCTACCATGTATAAGATTTCGCTCCATATGCTGGGCAGTACGTATTTTGTTAGAGGGTGCATATCTTCATTTGGAATTATAGGGCTTCCCTTGTTTATTAGGTAATTTAGGAGTTTCGAAGTGGTCTTTGCATCGCAGTTGCCTTCTCCTGGAAACGTAGCTAAGTATTGGTTAGTTTCAGGTATTCTTTCGATCTGATTTTCAGAGATCTTAGTTTTTTAATGCTGCAAATATCATTTAGAAGAATATCTTCTTCATAGGGTGTTTTGAAGTTTCCTTGCAGGATATTCGGACAATGGTAATGTTTACTGTCGGTACACAAGCCATTTAGAGGTTTGATTAAATTTAATTTAAGTTTGAGAAAATAACGTGCGATATAGTAACAAATTCTGATTCGTAGACTGTAGGGATAGGTAGGATATAATATAGGTCATAATGATCCTAAAAATTAACTGATATTGAAAGGAGGTTATTATTTTGCTTCCTTCGATTTTACATTGAACCTTTAACAATGATTCGTATTTAGAGATGTTTGCAAGTGTTATTTTAAACGAAAACTGATTTTTCATAAAAAGAAAAATTCTTTTAAGTGTTAAAAATAGATTTTTGGCAATATAGTACTATTTTATGATAATGTTTTAATTCTCTAACTAGTTTTGTATCATAAATATAAGTAAGCTTAAAATTATTATTTTGGTTATTTAGATTTTTATACTCTACAATTTTTGGCTATGTTTTTGATGTCTGTCCGTTGTCCTGGGATGAGGAACCGGAAATATTTTTAAAAGTATAGGTTTTTCGTTTGGGTCTTTTTATGTTAGATAGGTGTATTTTGTCCGTAGTGTTGCCATGCGTAGGCTTAATTTTTGCTGTTTTTAAGTTTTCACTTACTTTAATTATTTCTTCGGGTTTATATTTGTTAGAGGTTTTTGATTGTTTCTGTTTATTTTTGACAAACACCTGTGTAGGGATTTCTGGTAATTTTTCACGTGATTCGTTAGCTTTGTTAATTATTTTTTCTTTGGAGTGTTGCACGGATTCGTTTAATTTTTGATAAAATAGTTTCATTTTGTCGCGATGTTTAGATGTATAGTTGTTTACAAGTTGCTTTTCTATTTCAAGCTCGAAGGGAGATTCCGTTCCTAGATGTCCGGTGATTATCTCATAGGGTGCTAAATTAGTGACTGAGTGGATCGTATTGTTATACGCCAAAATCGCATAGTTAACTTTATTTTCGATTGGTTCATTTTTGAACTCTTCTTGATTATTTAATAATCTAATATGTTCGATCAATGTAGAATGAAACCGCTCGATTATGCCGTTTGATTCTGGATGCTGGGAACTTATAAAGTGAATTTTGATTTTGTGTGTTTCTAAAAGTTCACGGATTATCGAATTTTTAAACTCTAGTCCGTTATCTGACACTATTTGCTCCGGGATGCTGTGATGAGAAAAATATTTAATAAGATTGTTAGCAACTTCGATAGATTGAGCTGAGTTTAATTTATATGCTTGTGCATATTTGGAAAATGAGTCAATAGTTAGGAATTTACAGTTTTCTAAGGAAATACTGTCGATATGTAAAATTTGAAATGGCCTAGTTGCCGTAGGTGTAGTATTTAATTCTAATTTGAAGGGATTTCTATCGTACTTTGTTTTCGCAATCATTAATGTAGGTTTGAATTGAGGCATGTTGGTTGGGCCAATAGTAGTTGTTTTTTATACGTTTTTCAGTTTCATCGATACCTCGATGATTGGTTTTGCCCTCGTGATGATTTTGAATGATTTGTTTAATTTCGTCATTGTCAGTAACGTCAATTAATTTTTTCGTACACTTGATCATATTAATTTGTGAATTTTTAAAGTATTTTTGTAAGGTGGTGCTAAACTTTTCGTATACAGGGTCTTCGAAGTAGAGATGGTATTTAACTTTAGGGACTATTGTTTTCTTAATAAAATTAACAACTTCTTTCTCAAAGTTATTTTTTGAAAACTGTACAAAAGTACGTTGTTTTGTATTAAACAAATCAATACGAGATGGACTGGCAGGGGCATATGTAACTTCTGAGATTATTATTTGATTTTTCCGAGGTTGACGGGACATTCTACAATGGGAATGCCGATAATGGGATTTTCGTTAGATGAATGAACCGTAACATCACTATCTTATATCGCATTTTCCGCCGTATCTAAGTCTCCGGTTTCAACCAAGAGAGATTGATTTTCAAGGTCGTTACGAGTGTTGTTTTCAGTGAGATTACGATTAAAATCATCTACATACTCTTGTAATTTAAAAATAGCGTCAGGTCTAGTTTCGGTCTCGTTTGCGTGTAACTCGATCCGGGACAGCGCGTCCGCGTTTTTGTTAGGGCATCTTTTTTTATAAATAATTTCGTCATCGAGTTCTTCGCTATTTATATGTTCTGTTCTACTTTTAGAAATTTCAAATTTAACCTTTTCCACATTAAAATTGTTAAGATTTGGATAACCGTTAGAAGAAGTTTGGAAATTTCTAAAATCAATGACGTTTACTGGTTCTGGAAAGTAAACAGATTTCTTTATTTCTGTTTTATTTAGGATGACACAAAGAGCTTCATAATTTTTTACTTTGGTCAAACATTCGGGTATTTCTAAGTCGCCTAATTTTGTATAAGGTATGATTACGTCACCATTTGCGACATTTCGAATAGGAATTTTTATGATTTGTTCAATTTTTGGCTGAACAATTATGTTATTATTAGAATTATCCGACATGCTATGGTAAAACATCTTAATTTTTGTACTAGGTGTTGTTAGTAAATTATTTTGAAGATCGACAT
The DNA here is from genome assembly GCA_963971165.1 of Philopedon plagiatum. Classification (NCBI taxonomy): domain Eukaryota; kingdom Metazoa; phylum Arthropoda; class Insecta; order Coleoptera; family Curculionidae; genus Philopedon; species Philopedon plagiatum. Next base: position 64,112,196 of record OZ020190.1, read on the forward strand.
TTGCTTTAAGAATTTTTAAGTTGTCTATACCTAATAGGCAATCAAAATAATTGTGAAAATTAAAAAGATAAAATTTTTGTGGACTAATTTTTTCTTTAAATAATTTAGCAAGCGGAATGGTAGTGCTGAAATGCTCTGAAGATGTACCGTGTGCCGTGGATATTGGAAAGGGGTCTATTCGGATGAATTTGCAAAAATATTTTTGGGCAATATCAGGTTTAATGAACGATCTTGTACTGCCTGTATCAATAAGAATTTTTAATTGAAGTTCCGGCAAAATTATATAAGGCAGTTGGCTACCGTTGTAGGCAAAGGTCATTAGATTAAATTTGGGTGGTTGTGATCTGAGGCCTCGATCTGAAAAAACTCGTTTTCAGGTTGGTCTTCAGGTTCTTCGGGGTATTCGACATACGGTTCGATATAAATTTGGTCATTTATTGAATTCTCTGCATCACATTGATTGTCAATTTGTTGCTGATTGTCAATGTTATACAGTTCCTCAAAAACAAATTTAGGTCGATTGTTGTTAAAGGAATTTTGTCTAAAATTTTGGAAATTATTGTTTGGTGTTTGATTGGCCGAAACATTGTGTCTTTGTGTTTGTTGGGGTTTAAACGTATTTCTTGTACAAATTGTCATAGGTGTGGGTTTTGTCATTTGTTGACTATTGGTTTGATTAGGCCTAAATACATTTTGATTAGAGGGGCCAGGACTAGAAGAATTTCTGGGATTAAATCTATTATATGAAAGTTGTGTGTTATTTGAATAATTTAAAGGTTGTAATCTAGGTGTGAAATCTTGTTTTAGGACCAGCGGTCTTTGTTTTTGCATTTTAACCGATGTATTTTGAATTTGAAAATCATTTGTCAACATGTTTAGCGCGCTATTTAAATCCTTTGGATTCTTTGTTCGCATTAAAGAGCCTATTGGTTCTTTGAAACCTCGTAATAAAACTCTTAATGCTAATTTTTGGCAATATTCTGCTAAAACTGGAGCTTGAACTGCACTTGCTCTAGCAGAAATATAGGATAGTTGTAAGTTAAGTAATTTTTGGACTTTATTAAGGAAATCGAAAGCATTTTCGTTTTCTTGTTTAAGTTCAACCATTTCTATATTTAATGTGAAAATATCACCTTTGTCAGCATATGTATTCAAGAGGGCTTCTTTTAAATCTGCCCAAACATTGATAATACATGACGAGATATTTATGGCCGCTTCGCCTTTAATTTTTGACAAAATCGAACTCATAAGATACTCTTTTTGAAAATTATTTATATCGACTGTGACGTAAAAATTATTCACAAGCTTTTCGCAAACATCTATAAATCTTGGTAAAAGTTCAACTTCACCATAGAATTCGGGGATCATGTTGAAATATTCTTATTTAAGCTGTGGGGCCATTATTTTTGTTTTAATAAAATTTCCAGTAAAATATACTTATAAAATTTTATGGGTAATTTTAAATAAGGAAGAATAAATAGTTGGTAAGGTTTGAGCCTAGTCGAGAACCAGAATTTGTTGTATTTTGTCTAACTTATAAAGTTTTCGCGGGCAACCTCTATATGACTAAGAAGTACTTATAGCAAGATCACTAGAATGATGTCCATGCACCTGTCTTTGATATGCCTTCAAAGATCTCTGCGTTGCTGGCCCTGATATCCACTCAGGTTTTGCCTGTAGAATATTCGCTTCTACTGCAACTGGACTCCCGGTTTTTCGAACGATTCGAATTAGGCTACTCAGTTCACCCTGGACCGGTTACGAATTTCGACGATTTTCACTAGTTTTTTCGCGAAACCGACGAAATTTTAGGTTCTTTTTTCATAAATCGTAAAAACGAACCAGTTTTTTCTAAAACTGTTGAAATATACTACCACGACTGCGCCACTTAAATGATTTTGACTGTAAGGCCCTTTTTTAAAAACTTTATTTTTCAGTAAAGAAATCGACTACAACATTTAGGTTTCAAATCTAGACTGCTTTATTAAAATAAAATAATATTGAATATTACAAGTATTGTCATATGCTGATCACAGCAATTACATAATGAGGTAAAGGTTAATTGGAATCATTGTCCATTGCTACACAGTGGCGTGGTCCGATAAATTTTTGAATTTGTATTAAGTAAAAAACACATTATTACAGTCAGGAAATACTGTTGCAATTTGCAATATGTATTTTTCGAACCTCGGGTCCACAGTTGAATGTCCGTATACAAGTAGTAGTTAATTGGTCAAGTTCATGTTATTTTGTTGCTAAATAACGTCAAATATACCAAAGTTTTATAACATATCATATTTTGTAGTTGGCTATCTGAAATTAATAATATGGTCACCGTTCATCTTCTCGCCTGGGTGTTGTGAGTGACTGTACCTTTTTCTTAATAAAAAGCAAGTTTTAGAAATAAAATTAAAAGTCAGAAACCACTGGTAAAATGTTTTATTTTATCAGTATTTATAGTAGGCGCGTTGATGTGTAATCAAAATTCTAGTTACTTCTTGGCAGAGGTTCAAAATCGACTTTATTACTGCCAAAAGGTTTATGATGGTCATTTTTTTTAAAGTAATAAGAGAAATAAAAGTACTTAATTTTTTTTCTACGATTTTTAATTTTTATAGGCTTGCCATTTAAAAACGAATTAAGATACGGACCTCGGGTTTGCGGTAAAATGTTTCTTTTTGAAGACCTTTAAAATGAGGTACCACACGGCATAGGGTTGCATTTAAAATTTTTCACCCTAGCGTCACCCCTCAAGGGAATTGAAAAAGTTAAATAACATAAAAAAGTAGATTTATTGACCAATAAGATACACTTAAAATTTGGTGTCTCTATCTTTATTAATAGCAAGGATATTTGCCCATACTAAGTCTTTTCAGGCACCCTATACTATACATACTACAAACAAATTATAAAATTCACCTACCTCCAATATTTTAAAGCATCTACTAAAACAAAATCTGTAGTATCGCCTCCTGTACAAACATAATGATCTAAATAATTCCAGTTGTAGTGTTCCAGTTTCTCAGTAGTAAATGTTGCGTATGATTCCTCATAATTGTCATGATAAGGAGCATGAAATCTGTATCTGTATTGATACTTAAAACCAGGGTAGGGATGTCTAAAATATATTAACTTATTTAACTTAGCTGAACCAGCTTTTAATGATGCATCGCTAGTTTTAATTTTCAAAGTATTAATAATTTAAATTAAATAATCTCATAAAAAGGCAAGAAAACTCACGTCTCGCGAGGGTCTCGGTCGCGAAGCGAGTCACGCGAGACTCTTGCGGGATTCGCGAGACTCTCGCGGGATACTCGCTGGGCCCGCGGCTACAGTTTCGCGAGAGTCTAACGTGACTGTCGCAGTGCCCAGCTCCGCAACTGAGAATTTCGCGAGGCGCCAGAACGAAACACTACAGTAGAATAGTCACTGCGGTAATAAAAGTGCATTACAAAAAAAAAGTTTCTTGTGCGGCCTTATATGACGCAAAGTAACTTCGTTTCGTGCGGTTCTAGTTTTCTTTCCCGCACCGGCAGCCCTTCTTTGGTGTGTAGAATATTATATCATGTTTGATCCGGTTGGGTATTACAATAAAACAACGAAAAAAACTTTGTTTAAACTACAAATTTATGTATGATTATATATGTTTATATACGTTTTTTACCTTATTGGTATGTACCAGCGACGCAATAAGACTGTTAGGTACTTAGAGCCGTTTTAGGAAAATTGATAGTATAGTGAAGCCATAAAAATTTTAGAGTAATCCGGACATACACAGATTATAATACTATGTTGGGTGGTTTTAAAGGGTCACAAAAACAAGACAATCGGTAATAACATCCGTATTTACGATCTGATCATGATTAACTTTAAAAACTTTGCAGTTCGACTATAGATACAATAATCCAAAATGCCCCTAGACACACTTGACGAGTAGGCTCTAGGCCAAATGAGGTATCGCTAAAAAAACAATTAAAGCCATGTGCCCATGCATAAAGTAATATATTATCTGATATGTTAATAAGCAAAAACCATATGCATTTTCGCGTGTCCCAAACTCTGTGCGTCTACGGTGGCCACCCAATCTTCTTCGACTTATTGCGCCCTGCGTACTACACAGTTTATATCCTGGTGGATGAAATAATGGTAGGTAGATATTTCTAAAAATACATCCTCGACTTTAATTTAATTAATAGAAATCTTTGCAGTCAGATTTTGTAAATATACTGTAATTGTTAACGCAACTTCGATAGTTCAGATTTTGGTTGGCTGTGTGGACTGTATTTTTTTATGTTTTAAAAGGGTGCGAGTATCGCCGTGGTACAAATAGAATGCGACCTTAAAAAAGGCATAAAAATAGCGAATTACAATAAATAAGGAAACGGGGCGACACTAAGACAGCTTACCTCTCTCGTCGTCTTCACCACTGGGAAAAGGCCTCTTCTCAGGTATACCTTTGTAGCCGGTAGGTTGACACAAGCACCACAATATATGCGTAAGAAATCAAGATAAATAGAGTCTGCATACTCGTAGCGTACTTTTTAGACTGACTTGCGATATGGTACCGCCTTAGTGTCACAAAAAACAGGACAGTCTGATTTTGCGCGAGTTTTAAGATAAGTAACTTTTATGCCTAATTTACAGGGCGTTTCAAAAGGTGGTACCTGAACATTCCGCCACGCCAAAATGCATGTTCTGAAAACAGGCATTTTAACATTTAAACTAAATATTAAAGAGAAAAATACTAAAAGAAATAAACTAATTAAAATAAAACTAAACAAAAAGAAAAAAAATAAATATATCATTATTGAGTGTTTTGGTCAATGGGCAAAGGGCAAAGTTTGACCAAAGGACGCACGAGGGTGCCGCTCTTAGTTTTAACAGTAGCCAGTCGTGCTACACCATCTGCGCCAGGATTTAACGTAACAATGCGACCCAAAGTCCATTGGTGTGGAGGAGCATTGTCAGTTTTAATTAAAACAAGAGTACCCACAGGGGATTAAAGTATCATTAAGCTAATTAGATCTTTGTTGTAAACAGTGTAAATATTCCTTATGCGCCAGCGATTCCAGAAATCCCGGTGCAAACGTTGCAAGAGTTGCCAACGCGACAAACGGTTTAACGGTTGGTTGGTCATATCTGGAGTAGGCAAAGGTGACAAAAGTTCCAACGTTAAAAAATGTCCCGGAGTAAGTGCATTTATATCTTCGGGATCGGCGCTCACTGCGGTAAGAGGGCGGGAATTTAAAACAGATTCAGTTAAAGTTAATGTAGTATAAAATCCCTCGTAAGTTAGTACGTGTTGCCCGATGACACGTGTCAAATGCGTTTTAACAGCTTTCACTCCAGCCTCCCAAAGTCCGCCAAAATGAGGCGCAGAAGGAGGGTTAAAATGCCACTCAATTTTGTCTTGATTAGCAGCGAATTGCATAAACTGCTGAATTTCTCTAGTCACCCAAAAAATTAGTACCTTGGTCACTGTATGAGTAATAAACTTCGAAGTGCGGCGGGATATTCCGAAGTAATTTTCTGGGCATTTTCTAGAGCCTGCCTATGGTTTGAGCACGGAGGCGTTTATTTAAATAGCGTTTTACTAGAGACTCATACGCGGTTGAATCAGCAGTTAAAGGTAAAGTTCTAATCAAAGACAATGGCTGACCTTCAAGAAAACTGATTAAATAATGAAATTTTTCAATTTCTGTTAGAATCGGATGGTTATGAACTAGAGCATTGTATAAATCTAGAAAAGAAACGAAATTTTTATAATCTCCCTTAAATTTCGGAATTTCTAATTTTGGTAATCTTGCTTGCGAAACTTGAGATTGCGTGTGTGACAGCACTAGAGAAGCATTCTTATTAGACGTTATATTTGTGTCAATTTCAACAAAATCCATATAAATCGACTAAATTGAATAAAAATCACTTAAAAAACCTTCTCGAATGCTGTCTCCTATTTCAATATTTTCGTCAGGATTAGCCGCCAGCAACAAATCAATGTATTTTCCGTGGTAATCCAGAAACTGTTCTTTAATTTCATCAATATCCGAACATCGTACTTTGAAATAGCTTTTTAATGAATCATCGGTTTTTATTCTATTTGCGAGAGTTAACAGTGTTTGTATATCTGTTAGACAACCATTCCGTGCAGATTTTATTTTTTTAAGTTTAGCCGCGGTAGACATATTTTCGACGATTTAAAATAATAAAATATTTCAGCAGTAGATAGGCAGCAAGAGTTCTGGCTCAAAATCCCATGTATTTTCTTATGGAGGTTCATTCTGCATTTTTGGTACACCGACGACTTCAGGGCGTGGTCCAACATTAGACGTCGCGACGCCATATTAGTGGCATTAGTCTTCTTAGGCACTTGTGCGTTAGCTACTTGGGCATGAACTACTCGGGCATCAACTACTTGGGCCTTAGCTACTGGGGCGTTAACTGCATCGGGCATCAACTACTGGAGCATTGACTATTGGGACATTAACTACATCGGGCATTGCGAAGACTGATAATTGGATATCCTGTTGCTGCTGCTAACGCCATCTTGGGGATTTGAACCTGGCCTTGAGCTATTGGGATATATTAATATATTTCTAGTGGGTCTCGTCGTCGAACAGCCAAACTTTCCATCTTTCAACTCCAACGCTGCACCGTTAAATATTACAATTATTTCTTCAAGATGTCACACAAACCTTTTTTATTTATTTTACCCCCAGTGAGGATCGAACCTGGTATTTTTGGATTAGTAGTGCATCGTCTTACACTTTACTCTGTCGAGGGATATTGATTATTTACATCTTTAATTTAAAGTTATAAATCCGGAGTACTTCAGTCATTTTTTTTTATGAAATATATCATCAGGATGACGTCACAAACTCTTTTTCATTAATTTTACTTCTAGTGGGTCTCGTCGAACAGCCAAACTTTCCATCTTTCAACTTCAACGCGGCACCGTTAAATATTAGAATTATTTCTTCAAGATGATGTCAAAAACTTTTTTATTTATTTTACCCATACTGGGATTAGAACCGGGGACAATATTGAGTTCGGGAGATATAGACTTGCAGCTAGAAGAGCCCTTGTTTTCAATTAGAAATTTAATATACATAACGTGCGGAGAATGGTGTTATAAGTCATATCATTTGTCATATAAGATCTGTCAAATGTTAACTGCCACTTGTCAAACGTCAAAACCGAAAACTGACATATAGAACGTGTTGAAAATGGCGTTATAAGTCATGTATAAAAGTATGTCAGCTGTCACCTGTCATTTAAGATATGTCAACTGTCATTTGTCACTTATCAAACCTCAGAATTAAAAACTGACATACATCACGTGTTCAAAATGACGTTATAAGGCATGCAAGACATGCGTAAAAGTACCATTGCGCCCAAAAAAAAACTAGGACAACAAAATTGTAATACTGGGACAGATGAGTTGTAGCTCCCAGACTTTAAGGAGATACCCTGAAGGTGGAAATATTAACACCTAACTTTGTAGAAAGTACGCTTGGTTACAAGATGTTTACCTTTTGTACTTTGTGATACGAGGTGAAATCAAAAGTATGATTTTGTTTTGTCTGACTTTGACGGTTGATATAGATAAAACAGATATAGCAACCCCAAAGTTATAATTTTGGATTATAATTTTTTTTCAATTAATTAAAACAACATATTTTAAGCGTAATATATTAAACATGAATGGAAAATCAAAAAGCATTGAAACCTTAAAAATTAAATCAAAATCAATAGGTAGAGATATTAAATCATTTAAAAATCCAAATTAAAAATATTTAACATATTTTTAATATTTGGTCATTGCACTATTTTTGACGATAACATCTTGCAACCTTCGCGGCATACTTAAAACTAAGTTTCATCCCAAGCTTGGTTTATTCTTCCGCGGAGTTTATATTGATTTCTCGGCTGGAAATTATGCTTATTTATAGCCTTTATAATTAATCCCCAAACGTTTTCGATCGGGTTGAGATCGGAGCTCTTCGACGGCCATGGTAAAGCACCAATATTATTTTTCTGACTGAAATTATGAGTAAAACGGGCTTTGTGTATCGGAGCATTATCGTGATGAAATATTTAATTTTGGTCATAAACTGCGCCAACCAAGGGTACCATTACTTGGTTGAGAATATCGCAGTATAGCCCTGGAGTAAGTCTCCCCTCCACGATCTGACTAACTCGTGGACCCTTAGCACTAATCCCAGCCCAAACGCTTACAGAGAAACGTCCACTTCTATTAATTTTGTAAGTATATCTTTCATCATATCGCGCACCAGATGGTCTATAAACACAGAATTTCCCATTAGTCCTGTAGACTGAAATGTTTGTTCATCAGAAAATACCACTGTTTCCCACAAATTATTCTGGTTAAGGTATTCATGGGCAAAATCTAACCCGATTTGTTTGTTTCTGTCCGTTAAAAATATTTCATTAGCAGCACATCGATTCCTTATATCAGAATTGCTAATTCTTCTACGAGCCGTATTAACTGACCCTGCGAAACTGGTCTCTTCTTTGACCTTTATGGTGGTTTCAAAGGGTTGATCTCTTAAAAAATCAACTAAACAAATCTTGATTTTGCGTCGAAAGTTTGAGGCGACCAGAACCTGCTTTATGATAATAGCTCCATGCTCTGCAACTTCTTGGTTTGCCAACAGCACGGTATTTTTGTCGACTTATACTTCATCTGCCATGTTTCTTATATTAACACCGTCTCGCAATCGACTGTAGATAATTGATTTTTGCTGGGAGGTTAACTGAGGCATATTTAGGAAGTAAATGTGAAGTCAATTATTTAAATAAATCAAACTGACAACTATAACATGATACCTGTATGACGTTCGACCGAAGGTAATACATAATAGTCTAGGAGATCACAGTAAACAGCAAATTTTGTTGTCCTAGTTTTTTTTGGGCGCAATGGTATGTCAATCATTTAAGATATGTCAACTGTCACTTGTCACTTATCAAACGACAAAATAAAAATTTAATATACGTCACGTGTTCAAAATGGCGTTATAAGACATGCGTAAAAGTATGTCAACTGTCACCTGTCATTTAAGATATGTCAACTGTCACCTGTCACTTGTGAAATGCCAAAATAAAAATTTAACATACGTCACGTGTTCAAAATAACGTTATAAGACATGCGTAAAAGTATGTCAGCTGTCACCTGTCATTTAAGATATGTCAACTGTCACTTGTCACTTGGCAAACGCCAAAATAAAAATTTAACATATATCACGTGTACAAAATGGCATTATAAGGCATGCGTAAAAGTATGTCAACTGTCACCTGTCATTTAAGATGTCAACTGTCACCTGTCACTTGTGAAATGCCAAAATAAAAATTTAACATACGCCACGTGTTCAAAATAACGTTATAAGACACGCGTAAAAGTATGTCAGCTGTCACCTGTCATTTAAGATGTGTCAACTGTCACTTGTCACTTATCAAACGTCAAAATAAAAATTTAGTATACGTCACGTGTTCAAAATGGCGTTATAAGGCATGCGTAAAAGTATGTCAGCTGTAACCTGTCATTTAAGATATCTCAACTGTCACTTGTCACTTATCAAATGTCAAAATTAAAAACTGACACACGTCACGTGCTCAAAATGGCGTTATAAGGCATGCGTAAAAGTATGTCAACTGTCACCTGTCATTTAAGACATGTCAACTGTCACCTGTCACTTGCGTAAAAGTATGTCAGCTGTCACCTGTCATTTAAGATTTGTCAACTGTCACTTGTCAAACGGCAAAATAAAAATTTAACATACATCACGTGTTCAAAGTGACGTTATAACACATGCGTAAAAGTATGTCAGCTGTCACCTGTCATTTAAGCTATGTCAACTGTCACTTGTCATTTGTTAAATGTTAAAATTAATATTTGACATACATCACGTGTTCAAGGTGACGTAATCGATGAACTCGTTCGTGAGTTATCGCTTATTACGTCCAATGCCTTAATGGCTGAAAAGAATTGGAACATAGGTCACGTGTTAAGGATGACGTCATAAGATATATGTAAAAGTATATCAGCTGTCACTTGTCATTTTCGATGTGTCAACTGTCATCTGTCACTCGTCAAACGTCAGAATAAAAATTTAACATAGGTCACCTGTTAAGGATAGCGTCATAAGACAGATGTAAAAGTATATTAGCTGTCAGTATATTAGCTGTCACTTGTCATCTTCGATGTGTCACCAGTCACTTGTCAAACGATAAAATAGAAATTTAACGTAGGTCACGTGCTGAGGATGATGTCAGAAGGCGTGGAAAAAAAAGGCGTCTATCGGCCCCTTTGGAATCGGAGATGGAGTGTTTTACAGTTAGCGCCCTAACGGTCTAAAGCGAAGGGTGGAGATTTGGGTGCTTGGTACAGGTCGAAAAATTACCTACCCCAAAAAGAGATTAGTTAACCGTTCACAAGTTGCTATCACGCATATGTAACGTAAGGTTGTATTTTGTTTTACAAATATCATTTTAACTACTTCTCATATAGATGACGCAACACTTCTACGCATTTTTGCTAAAAAATCATGTTTCTAAACTCCACCGTGTATATTTGTAGATGTTTAAACACTCCCGAAGATATGGCGACTAAAAAAAAGGTTGTGTTTTAGTTATTCTATTGTTGACATGTTATTGAACTTTATTTGTAATTCGTTTTAAATGTCAAGTTTTACGTAATTAAGTTGTCTGTTGACCAGGGTGCGCCCTACCTATAGCAATTGTGTGCTAAGACCTCTATAAGACCTATCGCCCTGATGATGGCCTACTCAGGCCGAAACGCGTAGGCTCTAATAAATAAATTTTATAAGAAGGAAGATATGACTTTAATTGTTCACACTCTTATATTTAAAAAAGGGCTCTTATATGATAAACGACGTGATGGGTATCAAATAAAAGAGAAAAATTTAATTAAATTAATGGTACTATTATAGTTTCTTAATTCAGAGATGTAAAGGCATTAGCAATTAAATAAAATTTAATGTTTTATTTTTAAATAATTTTATAAAGATATCCAATCCAGTTATAAACATATTTGTGTGTCTTTCTGATAATATAAGTGTATATTTATTGATAACAAGCCGGGACATTTGAGGTTTGTCGCATCCGCCCGGATATCTTTGAATAATAATTAGTACATACTTACAAAATAATAGTCTGCGAGTGTAAGCGAGTGTAATTAGTTGACAGCAGCCTGAGCCAGTAGTCACTAGATTTTTTATCTGTTTTTGTGTTGTTGCCCTAATTAGATTATTATAAATTGTAAGTACCCTAGTATTTCATTTAATAGTGTTCACATTTTTACTATTGTTATGGGGGGTTTAAAAATTAATAGTTAGTGTGTCCAAGAGTATGTATGGGACTGGAGAGCCGAAATTTATGGGGTATTATTATTTTAAATTTGCGTTTAAGTAACAACATGGAAATATTTAGTTATTTGCACTAATATTAGTAGCTGGATCTAGGGATAGAAAAGTATGTTTGTCTTAAATCCTTTTTATTTTTAAACTCTAATAACCTAATGAAGTATTCTTTTACATGTAATATCGTTTTAAAAAATAATTTCTCTATTGGGTATTCCTAAACTGTAGTTTTGCTTTAAATTACGCTAAAAACTGTAAATTTATGGAAAGAAAAATGAACCAAAAAGCGTGTCGTATAGTAGTAGTATACTAGCGGGGGGTTCTGAAACATTTCCTCAGTCAAAAATCTTGTATTTTTACAGAAAATGTTTGCATGTCAATTCTGTAGCCGTACATTCGTCAGTAAGGATCACCTCAAGCGTCTACTAGTTTGAAAACTTTAAAAAATATTAAAAGTGAGTAAGTTGTTAGTGAGCTGGCTCCTTCGGGTATAAAGGGATGGTTAACTTTTTTCCGCATGGAAACACGTCAGGTACCCTTCCGAGGGGAGACGTACTGACTCTGGTGCTCGGTAATTCCTCTCTACAAAGGGGGTTGACACCTTAAAGAAGTAAGGTATATACAGTGTTTTCCATATGTCTTAAGGGCATGATCAGGGAATTGTTGCCTGTTTGATATTAAAGAACCATCCATCGGCCATGTTTAAACTTAAAATAACTTTTTGTGTTGTGTTGTGGATCCAATTTTGACTAATTACGTCCTTAGAGGCCTTACTGTTTAACATATGTCTTTTCTATTAGTGTCCTAACAGTAAAAATGAGGCAGAGAATATTTGGAGTATTGGGTAAAGGCCAAAAAGATCTTTCGTCTGGTGATTTTTTTTTCAAAAATCTTGACTAATTACGTCCCTAGTGGCCGTAATTTTTAAAATATGTCTTTCATATTAGTGCCCTAACGGTAAGAATGGGGAAGGTGAAATTTAGGCGTATGGTAAAGATTAGAAAGACCTTTTGGCTGGCGAAAATTTTTTTCGAAAATCTTGACTAATTACGTCGCTAGTGGCCTTTATGTTTAAAATATGTCTTTCATATTATGTAATAATATCATAAAATGGTGCGAGAAATTTTTCTGTGAACCATTTAGCGATTTATTGTTATATTCGTATAGTAAGAATATATTACGCCCTTTAGACAGCCTCACTGAGGACAAAGACAGTGGAACTTGATTCGTAAGACTTCCCTACCAAAGGGGCAATTTGAGCTGTGAAACTATCTTCCAGCGTCTTTTGGGGCCCCTTTTTATTCTTTTTATACTGTCTAATCAAATACCGTAATGTCGGCTTAAATAAAAAGTAGAAGTAATTTGTTTCAAAATATATAGATTTATATTAAAATAGGGGAGGGTTAATTCCGTTTGGCACTGTTCTTTGCGGTATTTTGAAAAACGCGTTTTACAAATACCAACAACATGGTGGTGCGAAAAAATAATCTCTTTCGACCACCCAGTTTTTCGAAAATATAAGACAGCATAAGAAGAAAAATAATCTCTTTCGACCACCCAGTTTTTCGAAAATATAAGACGTAGCATAAGAAAAATAAACGTTATTATTGTTTAAAGAGTTTTGAATGGGACTTTTTGTTTTAAAAAGTTTTAGAATAGAACCTTTTGTATTAACAGCAGCTATATTTAGATATAAGACCCTTAACCGGATGCGTAATTTTAAGGTTTAATTTCTTTTTAATATATCTAAGATATTTCAGGGCGTTTAAATACTTTTATTCTAGTTTTTTGTATTAAAAACATTGACTATACGGGGTACAATCAAAAAATAACACCATGCAATTGTTCTATTTATTAACACTAGTAGAATTATTTCTAAAATTTTCATTTTAAACTAAATATAAAGTCTTGTAGATTTATAAGAAAAACAAACAAAACAAAAAAAAATGTTTTAATAACTCTATTGTTTTCAATACAATTCTATAACTCCGACTCTTTCTAGTCCCCCTAAAATAGTCCTTATTTCACTAGAATTAGCATTATTTTCTTCTAGAGATTAAATTTTTTCAACAAGGTCGTTGACAACCTCATACATGAGTAACTCTTCTGTATATTTCTCAGTTCCTTCACTCATCTCCCTATCTTCTTCTTCTTCACTCACTACTTCACGTTCGAACGGATGGCTATGGTTTATACGACACCTTTGAGTCTTCTGCTGTTGCTTTATCGCGGTTCGTTTCTGTTTTTCAGGGCATAACTTCTCTTAGGCGGAAACAGTTTTGAAATTATACGGTTATACTTCCACCCTTTGGTGGATATAACTGCAGTGTTTGCATTGAAACATTTTCTGTGTACATTTGTAACAAGTAAAATCTTCTTGTAATTATCCATGTCATTTGAATTAAATTTTACTGGTTGATTTGTAGCTAATAAATTAAACAGCCCTTCTGATAACAGAAATTTCTCATTATCTATTATGAGAACGTTATCTTTTATAACGACGGGTATATTTCCCAGAAACAACTTGGTTCCCTCTTTCCTTACACCATGATCAACAGTTGGTGTTTCAAGCAGTTGATACTTTATCTTGTTAGCATACATCTTATCACCTTGATATTTACGACCGAACTAAACATAAAAATGGGACTGTGTTCTTTAATATATCCTAAGTATTCGCTAGACCATTCCAAGGATGATATTTAGGGTGCTTTTAGGCCGTATTTAGGGCGCTATTAGGACGTCTTTAGGACATTATCCGGACACTATCCAAACACTATCCGAAAACTATCCGGACACCATCCGGACACTATCCGAACACCATCCGGACACTATCCGGACACCATCCTGACACCATCCGGACACTATCCGGACAGGATCCGGACCGGATCCGAACCCCAATAGGACTCTAATACCATCTTTCAGATAGCTAATAAATAAACCCTGTTTCTAGCAGCTTTGCTTATTTGTGATCTGGTTCTTCGCAAAAGAGGTTAATAAAATAACACATATATATATATATATATATATATATATATATATATATATATATATATATATATATATATATATATATATATATATATATATATATATATATTATATATATATATATATATATATATATATATATATATATATATATATATATATATATATATATATATATATATAAAATGTAAACTTCAAATATTGGGTTGCGCAGCAAATGAAAGAATACTCTTTAAAGTTGTTCCAAGCTTTCGAAAATATTTATTTTCATCTTCAGGGAGACTACAAAGATTTTCTAGTATTAACCATGGTTCTTATGATATTAACCATTGTTTTAAGTGAGCTTATAAGCAGGTTTATTACTTACAACTTAATTGAGGATGTTCATTAAAGGTGTTAAAGTATTATCCAGGGAATCAGTGAAGTCCTCCAGAGTGAGATCGAAAACCAAGCGTCATGAATTACTTAATTATTCTAAATTAACATTTATTACACAAAAGCACAGACAGATTAAAATTACATGAAAGTTATTAATTAAAACAAAAGAATTGTTTTTTTAAAAATTAAAAATCATTTCTTTCTCAGATTTTTGAAATTCATTTTGGCCATGCGGCACGAGATGACAGACTGATTTGTTTGAGCGGGAAACTCACTATGGACTGTCAGAAGTTAAATATTAGCGACATCTGTGTATTATATTAAATTATATGCGAAACATGATTACAGAAGTCTGTAAAATTAGGTGTATTATTTACCTTGTTGAGATAACTTGTTGGATTTATATTACGGTCAGGAAGTAAACCCTAGCGGATGAATTTAAAAGCTTATTTAACTGAGACATCTATGAATTTCAATTAGAATTACTTGTAATTTGATAAAAAGATTTTGTTATATGTAGGAAATGGGTAATTATTCTTGAATTTGTTGTGAAGGAAAAAAATAATTTTTATTATACAATCAATTGTCATTATACTTGAATCTCAGAGTCGTTCAAACGATGATCCTTGTCTAAAAATAATAGATATAAATATATTTCACTTAGGTGTTTGATATCGGTTTTTTTATTTATGCAATTAGGTTCTTGTGAAATAAAGGCCATTTCAAGAAGAGATCTTTTTGAGTTATTTTTCTGTGTAGCAAGTATCTTGGTTGCATTATAATCAAAGTTATGTAATAAGTTATTAGCGTGTTCTGCCAGAGCACACCTCTCTGGATGCAGTCTACAATCACTCTTGTGTGCTGTGATTCTGTCGGCCAATGATCTTGTTGTTTGGCCTATGTATATTTTTTCACAGTCTGTACAAGGAATGCTGTAAACCACATCTGTTCTTCGAGTAAGAGGGACCTTGTCTTTAAGCCTGGAGTGCACCGATGAAATTGTGAGTACTGGTTTGTTCGCGATTTTGACATTGACTACCTGATTTATTATTCTGGACAGCGCCGGAGTTATCTCTCTAATGTAGGGAAGTGATATGAATTTAGTAGTTTGCGTCACTTCAGTTGTATTATTGTTATTATTTATTATGTTATGTTCATTTAATATAGGTATGTTAATGGCGGGAGTGCTGAACACAATTCTATTAATCAGCTTGGGCGGATATGAATTATCGATGAATAATTGAGCGAGGATATCTAAGTTTTTTTATGTAGAGATGGATCTGAGATTTTTAGAATTCTTGATTTCATTTGTTTAACCAGATTCACTTTCATATTATGTTTATGATACGAGAAATAATTCAGGTATCGTCCTGAGCTGCAAGGTTTCCTGTACCAATCTATCACGATTTTGTTGTTGTGAGTTCGTGTGAATTTGGTATCTAGGAAAGGAACCGAGCAGGTAGGGTCTTCGGTTTCTATAGTGAACTGGATGTGTTGATCGAAATCATTTAAGGTTTCTAGTATCTCGTTAATTCCATTTTGTGGTAGTGCTACAATTATATCATCCACGTATTTTTTAAAAAAAAAGGGGATTAAAGGAGAGAACAGGAAGAACTGTGTCCAGCAATTCGTCCATCACATACGTTGCAAGTATAGGAGAGACAGAAGATCCCATTGGGGTACCAAAAGTTTGTTTATAGTATTTGTTGTCAGATGAGAAATATGTGTTATCAAAAAGAAATTCAATTAATCTAAGAAAGGAGTCTCTGTCTGTATTACAATAGTTACTAATGCGGTATCAACACTTATAGATGGCCCTGTGTGCGGCATCATAGTAAACATTGCTGAAAAGAGAGACAACATCGAGGCTTGCAACCACATAACCATCAGGAAGCTGTAATTGGTTAAATTTTTCATAGACTTGGAAAGAGTCTTTAATATAATAATCATTATCGAAGTCATATGCTTTTGTGAGGATTTCGGTTATAAAAATTGCGATAAATTCCGTGGGTGCGCCAATTGAAGCTACAATTGGCCTGACAGACAAGGTTGGTTTGTGGATTTTAGGTAATGAGTAAAATTTTGGAGATGTACTCTTGTAACTTGTAAGCTTTTTCTTTGTGGCCTCATCTATTTGTCTCTAATTAGGTGTTTTATTTACCTTGTTGAGATAACTTGTTGGATTTATATTACGGTCAGGAAGTAAACCCTAGCGGATGAATTTAAAAGCTTATTTAACTGAGACATCTATGAATTTCAATTAGAATTATTTGTAATTTGATAAAAAGATTTTGTTATATGTAGGAAATGGGTAAGTATTCTTGAATATGTTGTGAAGGAAAAAAATTTTTTTTATTATACAATCAATTGTCATTATGCTTGAATCTCAGAGTCGTTCAAACGATGATCCTTGTCTAAAAATAATAGATATGAATATATTTCACTTATGTGTTTGATATAGGTTTTTTTATTTATGCAATTAGGTTCTTGTGAAATAAAGGCCATTTCAAGAAAAGATCTTTTTGAGTTATTTTTCTGTGTAGCAAGTATCTTGGTTGCATTATAATCAAAGTTATGTAATAAGATATTAGCGTGATCTGCCAGAGCACACCTCTCTGGATGCAGTCTACAATCACTTTTGTGTGCTGTGATTCTGTCGGCCAATGGTCTTGTTGTTTGGCCTATGTATATTTTTTCACAGTCTGTACAAGGAATGCTGTAAACCACATCTGTTCTTCGAGTAAGAGGGACCTTGTCTTTAAGCCTGGTGTGCACCGAAGAAATTGTGAGTACTGGTTTGTTCGCGATTTTGACATTGACTACCTGATTTATTATTCTGGACAGCGCCGGAGTTATCTCTCTAATGTAGGGAGTGATATGAATTTAGTAGTTTGCGTCACTTCAGTTGTATTATTGTTATTATTTATTATGTTATGTTCATTTAATATAGGTATGTTAATGGCGGGAGTGCTGAACAAAATTCTATTAATCAGCTTGGGCGGATATGAATTATCGATGAATAATTGAGCCAGGATATCTAAGTTTTTTTTATGTAGAGATGGATCTAAGATTTTTAGAATTCTTGATTTCATTTGTTTAACCAGATTCACTTTCATATTATGTTTATGATACGAGAAATAATTCAGGTATCGTCCTGAGCTGCAAGGTTTCCTGTACCAATCTATCACGATTTTGTTGTTGTGAGTTCGTGTGAATTTGGTATCTAGGAAAGGAACCGAGCAGGTAGGGTCTTCGGTTCCTATAGTGAACTGGATGTGTTGATCGAAATCATTTAAGGTTTCTAGTATCTCGTTAATTCCATTTTGTGGTAGTGCTACAATTATATCATCCACGTATTTTTTTTTTAAAAAGGGGATTAAATGAGAGAACAGGAAGAACTGTGTCCAGCAATTTGTCCATCACATACGTTGCAAGTATAGGAGAGACAGAAGATCCCATTGGGGTACCAAAAGTACTAAATTCATATCACTTCCCTACATTAGAGAGATAACTCCGGCGCTGTCCAGAATAATAAATCAGGTAGTCAATGTCAAAATCGAGAACAAACCAGTACTCACAATTTATTCGGTGCACTCCAGGCTTAAAGACGAGGTCCCTCTTACTCGAAGAACAGATGTGGTTTACAGCATTCCTTGTACAGACTGTGAAAAATATACATAGGCCAAACAACAAGACCATTGGCCGACAGAATCACAGCACACAAGAGTGATTGTAGATTGCATCCAGAGATGTGTGCTCTGGCAGAACACGCTAATAACTTATTACATAACTTTGATTATAATGCAACCAAGATACTTGCTACACAGAAAAATAACTCAAAAAGATCTTTTCTTGAAATGGCCTTTATTTCACAAGAACCTAATTGCATAAATAAAAAAACCGATATCAAATACCTAAGTGAAATATATTCATATCTATTATTTTTAGACAAGGATAATCGTTTGAACGACTCTGAGATTCAAGTATAATGACAATTGATTGTATAATAAAAATAATTTTTTTCCTTCACAACAAATTCAAGAATACTTACCCATTTCCTACATATAACAAAATCTTTTTATCAAATTACAAATAATTCTAATTGAAATTCATAGATGTCTCAGTTAAATAAGCTTTTAAATTCATCCGCTAGGGTTTACTTCCTGACCGTAATATAAATCCAACAAGTTATCTCAACAAGGTAAATAATACACCTAATTTTACAGACTTCTGTAATCATGTTTCGCATATAATTTAATATAATACACAGATGTCGCTAATATTTAACTTCTAACAGTCCATAGTGAGTTTCCCGCTCAAACAAATCAGTCTGTCATCTCGTGCCGTATGGCCAAAATGAATTTCAAAAAACTGAGAAAGAAATGATTTTTAATTTAAAAAAAAAAATTTCTTTTAATTAATGACTTTCATGTAATTTTAATCTGTCTGTGCTATTGTGTAATAAATGTAAATTTAGAATAATTGAGTACCTAATTCATGACGCTTGGTTTTCGATCTCACTCTGGAGGACTTCACTGATTCCCTGGATAATACTTTAACACCTTTAATGAACATCCTCAATTCATTTGTAAGTAATAAACCTGCTTATAAGGTCACTTAAAACAATGGTTAATATCATAAGAACCATGTTTAATACTAGCAATTGTCTCCCTGAAGATGAAAATAAATATTTTCGATAGCTTGGAACAACTTTAAAGAGTATTCTTTCATTTGCTGCGCAACCCAATATTTGAAGTTTACTTCCTAACTAGTCAGCAACGACTACCCTCTATATATACACCACAGGTATGGGTTTTTACCAGACCATCAAGGCTACATATGGGACCGAAGCAGTGAAGAATTTAAAGGATTGGGCGAAAACCAAAATTAAATTGGCCAAGGAATATAATAGAAAATCGTTTCTACTACAATGCAGACAAATGGGGATACGGCCACAACACATCACAGCAACAACAGGGCCTATAGAACAACTTCTCCTCCGGCAGGACTCTCAACAGGCGATGGACTTCAATCGTAGGTTAGGAAATAAACTTATTAATATTGAAATTTCTGCTAATCATAAACTAATTAGTAATCTAGAATCCTCACTTACATCGTTCAAACGAGCAATCATTGAAAGCACTAATGAAGCCATCTTCAATAACTTTTCTAGCAAACAACAAAGAAATTACAATAGATTATTCCATAAAATTAGAACAAACAATATTAGCAAATTAAATAACTTAAAATCTATCGAACTTCACAACCGCCTTAAGACTAAACCGGAATGGATAAAAAATCTTACCAACATAGAGATTCCTAATGATATCCTCCAGTTCTTGTCTCTCGGCCCAAAGTTTAGTGTTGAGCCGGTTGTG
Organism: Philopedon plagiatum; assembly: GCA_963971165.1. Taxonomy (NCBI): domain Eukaryota; kingdom Metazoa; phylum Arthropoda; class Insecta; order Coleoptera; family Curculionidae; genus Philopedon; species Philopedon plagiatum. The sequence goes on from OZ020190.1 coordinate 64,132,336, forward strand.
GGAAAGGATATACCTATAAAAAACATCTTGGCAGATCTTGACTTTGTTGCCTCATCTATAAATGATTCCGCAATAAAAAATATCACCATCTCAAGAACTACTAACATCCTCACAAATTATATAAACTCAAACAAACATAACAAATTACTTTTCCATAACTTACTCTATAAATCAAAAAAGTTCCTTAAGGACAACCCTAACATTATATTAACTAGATCCGACAAGGGCAATGTAACTGTTATCATGGAAAAAGAACAATATTTACAACTCTCCAATGAATTAATCCAAAATGATGAATCTTACATCAGTTTACCACGAGACCCCACACTTTCGATTCAAAGAAAGTGTAATGAATTAATCAAACAATTGTATAATACAGGACAAATAGATGAGGCCACAAAGAAAAAGCTTACAAGTTACAAGAGTACATCTCCAAAATTTTACTCATTACCTAAAATCCACAAACCAACCTTGTCTGTCAGGCCAATTGTAGCTTCAATTGGTGCACCCACGGAATTTATCGCAATTTTTATAACCGAAATCCTCACAAAAGCATATGACTTCGATAATGATTATTATATTAAAGACTCTTTCCAAGTCTATGAAAAATTTAACCAATTACAGCTTCCTGATGGTTATGTGGTTGCAAGCCTCGATGTTGTCTCTCTTTTCAGCAATGTTTACTATGATGCCGCACACAGGGCGATAAGTGTTGGTACCGCATTAGTAACTATTATAATACAGACAGAGACTCCTTTCTTAGATTAATTGAATTTCTTTTTGATAACACATATTTCTCATTTGACAACAAATACTATAAACAAACTTTTGGTACCCCAATGGGATCTTCTGTCTCTCCTATACTTGCAACGTATGTGATGGACGAATTGCTGGACACAGTTCTTCCTGTTCTCTCCTTTAATCCCCTTTTTTTAAAAAAATACGTGGATGATATAATTGTAGCACTACCACAAAATGGAATTAACCCGTAGGTGGTGAGCCGGGGTTTGTCAAACCCCATTAAAACTTAAAAGGTACGCCGCGCTCTTAGGGGTAGTTGGAGGTCAGTCATCGCTTATGTAGCTTCCAGTCAGTTGACCGTCAGTACATCTGTGAGACAGTCGCGGCAAAATAAATTTAGATTTTCGTATTATTTTGGTAAAAGTTAAATTTGGGGTGTGTCAAACCCCAACTCACTACATACGTAACTTTTTATTTTCGGTCTGAATTATGATCCCTCCGTTTTCTGGGCGTAAAATCACAACAAATGGCCCTCGTTTTAAGGAGTGGGCTACAAACGTGTAGAACGAGTTAGAGAGATTATAATGGCGACGAAGGGAACGTTAACTGTCATAGTGATCATGAGAGTGAGTCCGAGCAAGAGCTATCTCAATTCGACCTAGAAGAGTTATGTGCGGATTATGGAGATATGAAGATATACCATCTAAAATTAAAGAAGAAACATTTTACTGAAACTGAAGGAAATGGAACTGACGTTAAAAAATAAAGGGAAAGAACCACTGGCATTTTTTCCTGCTAAAAAAAAAGAGGAAGTCAGCACTTTATGGTTTCACTAATGACCTTACCTTAGTACCAGAGCAAAATAAAGGTGTTAGTCTTATCAATGGTTCTGTAATGATTTCTAGTTTTCCTGGAAATCCCACACAAAAAAAATTTATTACATTAAATTTCTAGCTAAAGAACTTTTAGAACCTCAACTAAATATAAGGTCAAGCAGTCACCTTCCCCGAGGGTGCGGCTAAATATAGCACGTATCCTTAAAAAACCCATTGGTACCAGACACCAACAACCTCTGGAAAAACAAGTTAGGAGTAGTAAATGTCCAAGAGTCAAAGATAGGAAGACAGGATTCACTTGCGCTGATTACAACATTTCTATTTGCGGTAGCTGCATCGCGAGTCGTTGTGTGGATTGTGCCGAATAAGGTCTTGATCAAAACTACTTTTGATTAAACTTACTACAATCTTTTTCTGACATAAACTTTTTTGGAGACTTCTTTAGTTATTAGAAAAAATTAGTTTCCTTTTTGTGATGTATTTACTAGCTTGAATTAAAAATTTGCATTTCTACGGTATAACTTTGCAATGTTTAATGTAACCTACAAAACAAAATAAATAATTTAGTATTTTTTATGTATTGTTTATTTTATGTACTTGTTTAAAGTCATTAAAGTTACACAAAGCATTTAACAAAGGTTTTTCATAGTTATGTCTTTCTCAAAAACGTTTTTTTAATGGGGTTTACTAAACCCCACCTCACCAGTTACGTCTCAAAAGAGGGACCTTACCACCTACGGGTTAACGAGATACTAGAAACCTTAAATGATTTCGATCAACACATCCAGTTCACTATAGAAACCGAAGACCCTACCTGCTCGGTTCCTTTCCTAGATACCAAATTCACACGAACTCACAACAACAAAATCGTGATAGATTGGTACAGGAAACCTTGCAGCTCAGGACCATACCTGAATTATTTCTCGTATCATAAACATAATATGAAAGTGAATCTGGTTAAACAAATGAAATCAAGAATTCTAAAAATCTCAGATCCATCTCTACATAAAAAAAACTTAGATGTCCTGGCTCAATTATTCATCGATAATTCATATCCGCCCAAGCTGATTAATAGAATTGTGTTCAGCACTCCCGCCATTAACATACCTATATTAAATGAACATAACATAATAAATAATAACAATAATACAACTGAAGTGACGCAAACTACTAAATTCATATCACTTTCCTACATTAGAGAGATAACTCCGGCGCTGTCCAGAATAATAAATCAGGTAGTCAATGTCAAAATCGCGAACAAACCAGTACTCACAATTTCTTCGGTGCACTCCAGGCTTAAAGACAAGGTCCCTCTTACTCGAAGAACAGATATGGTTTACAGCATTCCTTGTACAGACTGTGAAAAAATATACATAGGCCAAACAACAAGATCATTGGCCGACAGAATCACAGCACAGAAGAGTGATTGTAGACTGCATCCAGAGAGATGTGCTCTGGCAGAACACGCTAATAACTTATTACATAACTTTGATTAAAATGCAACCAAGATACTTGCTACACAGAAAAATAACTCAAAAAGATCTTTTCTTGAAATGGCCTTTATTTCACAAGAACCTAATTGCATAAATAAAAAAACCGATATCAAACACCTAAGTGAAATATATTCATATCTATTATTTTTAGACAAGGATCATCGTTTGAACGACTCTGAGATTCAAGTATAATGACAATTGATTGTATAATAAAAATTATTTTTTTCCTTCACAACAAATTCAAGAATACTTACCCATTTCCTACATATAACAAAATCTTTTTATCAAATTGAAAATAATTCTAATTGAAATTCATAGATGTCTCAGTTAAATAAGCTTTTAAATTCATCCGCTAGGGTTTACTTCCTGACCGTAATATAAATCCAACAAGTTATCTCAACAAGGTAAATAATACACCTAATTTTACAGACTTCTGTAATCATGTTTCGCATATAATTTAATGTAATACACAGATGTCGCTAATATTTAACTTCTGACAGTCCATAGTGAGTTTCCCGCTCAAACAAATCAGTCTGTCATCTCGTGCCGCATGGCCAACATGAATTTCAAAAAACTGAGAAAGAAATGATTTTTAATTAAAAAAAAATGTTTTTTGTTTTAATTAATGACTTTCATGTAATTTTAATCTGTCTGTGATATTGTGTAATAAATGTAAATTTAGAATAATTAAGTAATTCATGACGCTTGGTTTTCGATCTCACTCTGGAGGACTTCACTGATTCCCTGGATAATACTTTAACACCTTTAATGAACATCCTCAATTAAGTTGTAAGTAATAAACCTGCTTATAAGCTCACTTAAAACAATGGTTAATATCATAAGAACCATGTTTAATACTAGCAATTCTTTGTAGTCTCCCTGAAGATGAAAATAAATATTTTCGAAAGCTTGGAACAACTTTAAAGAGTATTCTTTCATTTGCTGCGCAACCCAATATTTCAAGTTTACTTCCTAACTAGTCAGCAACGACTACCCTCTATTTATATATATATATATATATATATATATATATATATATATATATATATATATATATATATATATATATATATATAAACAACCATAATTTAGATTTGAGAATCCCATTAAGAACGATAAAGGCTTAAGTTCTATGTTCTGGAATTTTCTCGAATATTCTAGTAATTTCGTTTTGAATTTCCCGATTTAGTGAAAGCACCCCAGCTTAAAACTTAAAAAACTTTTACATTTATCCTTTGTGTTGTGATATGTAAGAGAGGGATAGAGTTAAGATTGGGAAACCTGTAACTGTTTGTTTTGTTACAGCTATTAATTGATCGTAGTTTAGGAAAGAATATTTTAGCTCTATACTTATCTCAAACTTTTACGGCATACTAATCTTTGACATCGCATTAAATATAAGTTTTTCGAACGCACCCTATTTTTTGAACGCACCCTAAAATTTTACTTTAACAAACCTAACCGAGGTTATAAATAGAGGTCAAATTTAGACTCAAGCTCATTAACGTTGTGTGCGTGCAAGAGAGTAGACGTGCGAGCTCCAGTCTTTAGTATTCTATCGATAAATATTGTTCCAGCTCCAGAATGCCTTTTGCTGATAAACTGGTGGAAAGTATCAAAACTTTAGTTTACGGCCCTTCGCTTAATGGAAACAAGAATGCAGTTACATATGGCCTAAAGCAACGTGCACAGGCTTCAAAATTAATAAATAGAGCATTGAAAAATACCGCAACAATAGGAGCAAAAAATTTATTAGCCTGTTTAGGCCAGATCAAATGCTTTAGAGAAATGTTTAAAGCTGTGAAAGTTACTGGTTCTGGATGTATACCCAGGAAGGAGACTGCCACGCACCGGGTGAAATGGGAAGATCTACATTCAGCCTTCCAATCTCGAATTAGGACAGGCGTCGTCATTAATCTTAAGCATATCGATGTCAAATCATTCTTGGAGGATGCTTCTGCACTGTTCAAAAGGAGGATTCAAAACGCGCTGAAGAAAGACAATGCCTTGAAGGTTAACGCTGTGTTGTGTGGAGAATTTAAAATTCAAAAGGCCGATAAGGAGTTGTGTGAAAACAAGTATCTAAACACCGCTAACGCTCTAATCTATAAAGATACAAGTTTAGACCTATGGTTTGTCGAAAATATTATACAACCTATATTAACTAACTTGGATGAATTTCAGGAAAAAGACTCCAATTGGGCGCTATCCCGCTTCGTTAACTTAATGATTAGCATAAACAAATTTAATCCATTACGAGTTGGAAATTATATCGAGCTTCCAAAGCCTATTGCCCGAAGAAAGGCTTGTATTAATGTACAGAAAAGTGATGATTTGTGTTTTGCTTGGGCAGTTGTTTCCGCCGTTTACCCCGTTAACAAGAATTCAGACAGGGCGTCATCATACCCAAACCCAAAGGATGTGCTTAATTTAACAGGGATACAGTTGCCCATGATAATACGGCGGATTCCGCGATTTGAAAAAAATAATAAGATCTCTGTAAATGTGTATAGATTAGAAAAAATGTCAAAGAAGAACTTTCAGATTATACCCTATTATTTGAACAAGGATAAACTAGAAACGCATGTAAATTTACTTCTAATTCAAGATGATTACGTAACCAAGGACAGCTACAATGATCTGTCCCCAGTTAAGCTTCATTACGTTTGGCTAAAAAACATGTCTCGTTTGTTGTCATCGCAACTTAGTAAAGAAAATGGTCAAAAGTACCTTTGTGATCGCTGTTTACATTACTTTCGTTCTGAAGAGAAATTACGCTTGCATACCAAAGATTGTTTAAAACTAAACAATGGTACCACCATTCTGCAAGCTCCAAAAGAAGAAAAGAAGTGGGTTGAATTTAGGGATTTTAAGTACAAGGCAAACGCACCCTTTGTAATATATGCTGATACCGAGTGTTTGCTGGTTCCTGAACTAATTGACGTGAAGAAAAATACACAATATTTGCAGAAACACGTACCCTACAGTGTCGGGTATTACGTCAAATGTCAGTATGATGACACATTATCATTTTACAAGTCATATACTGGACAGGACTGTATGGAGTGGTTCGTAAAAGAGCTTCAGGATTTTGCTGAAGATGTGGAAACGGTGTTTTTATGCGATTTACCCATGGATAGCTTAACACCCGAGGAACAAGAACAATTTAATAATGCTAGCATTTGCCATATATGTGAAAAGCCTTTTGTAGCCGGAGCTAAAAGAGTTAGAGATCACAATCACTTCACGGGGAAGATAAGAGCCGCCGCCCATGAGTGTTGTAATCTAAATTATCAGGACCATACCGGTCCTATTTCATAACTTGAGTTGTTATGATGGTGACATGGTTATTAAAGCTTTAGCTGAGGTAGAGGGGCATATTGATATTTTACCTGTCAACAAGAAGAAATATATATCTTTCACCAAACCTATTCCAGACAGCTTAATTAAATTCCGGTTCGTCGACAGTTTTAGATATTTATCGTCCGGATTGGATAAGTTGGCTGCAGATCTCCCTGATTATCCAATTCTTAGGTCGGGATTTGAGAACCTAACAGAAGAGCAGTACTCGCTGTTGTGTCGAAAGGGCGTATTTCCATACGACTTTATGGATAGTTGGGATAGGCTTGAAGAAGATGAACTGCCAACAAAACTTGAATTTTACAATAGCTTGAGTGATTCCTCGATCTGTGATGAAGAGTATGCACATGCACAAAGAGTGTGGAACAGTTTTAACTGCAAAACAATGCGTGAATATTCAGAGTTGTATATGAAGACCGATATTCTTCTGATGGCTGATGTATTTGAAGAATTTCGCAACACGTCGCACAAAACATATGGGTTGGATCCAGCATGGTCGTATACTTTACCTGGTTACGCCTGGCAAAATATGTTGTTTCACATGCAAAGATCAAATAACACTAAACTCGAGCTTTTAACTGAATTAGACATGATATATTTTATTGAAAAAGGTATTCGCGGTGGACCAAGCCAGTGCTCAAAAAGGTATGCTGAAGCTAATAATAAATTTTTACCTGATTATGATTTTACCAAGGAAAACTCATATTTAATGTATTACGACATTGATAATCAATACGGCTGGGCGATGTCGCAGTATCTACCATGCGGAGGATTTAACTGGTTATCTGACAGCGAAATTTCTGAACTGAATATTCAAGATGTTGCTGATAAGGCAGATATTGGCTATATTTTAGAAGTAGATTTGGAAATACCAGAAGCACTTCATGATAAATTTTTAGATCTCCCACCCTGTCCACAAATGCAACACCTGAAGGATCGAAAAATGAAAAACTATTGGCAACGCTGTATGATAAATCTGAATACGTCATTCACTATAGAAATTTACAGCAAGCTCTGGCATTGGGAATAAAAGTAACCAAAATACACCGTGTTTTAAGTTTTAAGCAGTCGCCTTGGTTAAAAGAGTATATTGACCTCAACACTAGACTTCGTCAAGCTGCCAAGAACGATTTTGAAAAGAATCTGTTTAAATTAATGAACAACGCGATATTTGGGAAGACCATGGAAAACATTCGAAATAATTCTAATGTAAAGTTGATAACTAAATGGGATGGTAGATATGGCGCCGAAGCTTTAGTATCAAGGCCCGAATTTAGAAGCAGTACTATTATAAGTGAAGATTTAGTTATTATTGAATTGGCAAAAACTAATATTTATTTCAACAAACCAATCTATGTGGGTATGAGTATTTTGGACTTGGCCAAGACAACCATTCATGACTTTTACTATAATTATATGGATACAACATTTGGGGATCGCTGTCAAGTGTTATATACTGACACAGACAGTCTTATTTACGAAATTAAACATGAAAACGTTTATGATGTTATTAAAGAAGATTGTCATCAGTATTTTGATATCAGTGATTACCCAGAAAATAATGTATATGGGATTCCGAAAGTTAATAAGAAAGTTCTGGGTATGATGAAGGATGAAAACAATGGTCGAATTATGACGCATTTCATTGGACTTAGATCAAAAATGTATGCAACTAAAGTTCTGTACCCACCTAAAGAGAGGCATCACGTATTAAATTGGAGAATGCTAATAAGGAACGCGTTGATATAGATAGAGCATTAGCAAACTTGGGCATAACAAAAAAGATTAAGGGTATAAAAAGTCTGTAATAAAAACCGATATTACATTTGAGGACTATGTTACCTGTTTGGAAACATTTACCGAAAAATGTATTTCATAAAAACTAATTAGATCTTAGACAACATGAACTCCACACAATACAGCAAACTAAAATAGGATTAAGCCCCCATGAGGATAAAAGAAGAATATCGAAGACTTCACCTACTACATTACCTTGGGGACATTGTAGCATAATGGAGGAAGATAATCAAGAACATGTTCAATTTTTACTTGCTGATATATAAAACATTTGAAATACTTAGAAATATACATTATAAATATTGTCACAACGGGGGTTGTTGCGACTGAGACTATTGTAATAGTCTCTGGGATCGTATGGAGGGAATGAAGTTAAAACAGGTTATAAAAAATATAACATTTAATAATTAATCAACAATAATCGCAATAAAATAAAGTTTGGCTTTAAATAAATGAAATGAGGCACTTACTTATACACTTCCCTTACATCTTTTCTATAAGGGCGGCTCTTCTCCCGACCAACGGGCACATGTCTTCTCTCGACATCTTCAGAACGACTACCTGTCACTCTATCATCCCGTTATCGACGATCGGTGCATTGCTAGGTCAGCATACCTTGACTTACTCAATAAAGTTAAACAAAACCAAGCTGACCTTCAATGTCGTCACCAAATCCACCGAATAATAAAGTGTCTATTCATCGTTATTGTCAAAATAATCTTTATATAAATGAAGTGTGATTTTAAAAATAATTAATAAAATAATCCCTGGTAACATAACTATGACAATATACATATTTGGTTTTAAAATAAAACCGATGTTGATGAGTTTTTCGTTTAATTACAAACTATGGTTTTTGCTTTCAAAATTTTCGTTTTTATCCTTAAAAATCGAAAATGGAGCGCGCTTGAGGGCTCAGTTCTCGTCTGGCAGCTGTTAAGGTGTTATCTTGTAATTGTTAATGCCTTGGTTTAATAAGTATTATAAATCTTACTCTCAATAATAGTCATCTGTATAATGTTGAATTTAAAGTTTCTAATATTGGTTTTACCTTTGTATTTACTAATCACAAAATAATACCGACCGGAAGCCCTCGTACTTTACACCAACATTCTTTTAACTTGGTGAATTCGCTATACCGGGTGGTCTAATAATATAATTAGTTATATTTTTTTCAAGTCTTTTATTTTTTACCGCTCAATGATTTTATCACCCGTCCTCATCAAGATGCTGAATTTTGCATTCTAAATCCTGATCTTTGGGCACATAATGACAGTTGACACATTGAAGATGACAAGTGACATATGACATACTTTTACACATGTCTTAAGACGTCATCCTCAACACGTTACCTATGTTAAATTTCTATTTTGGTGTTTCACAAATAACAGGTGACAGTTGACACACTGAAGAAGTTCCTTTGTGTAAAATTTCAATATTAATTTTCTAGCTTAAAAGAGACGAGTTATTCGCATATTTCTAACAAATAAATACATCATTATTTCCAGAAATATTGGTGGCTTTATGTCAAAAGAAAATAGCCTGTACTTACGTATGCAGTTATTAAAGATCTTTGGAAGAACTTTTTTATTTTAAATTCAGTCTGAAAAGGGGGTAGACTGGATGCTTATTTTTTAACAGATAAATGTCTGATTATTAGCCGCCCTTATATTTCCGAAGAAAATAGTCTGAATATTGTTTCTATATTAGCAAGTACGAATACGAAAGAATTACTGTTCCCAGAAACAGGGCCTATTTCTTAGTTGTTTCACAGCTGTTAGGAGTTGTTTTCAGAAATAGCATGTTTTTTCTTTTAGCTGCTGACTGGTTGAGCGGTTAGGCATTTAAGTGGTTTTCTGAAACAGAAGCTGTTTTTTTAGCTGTTTTAGCTGATCTAGCTGTTTATAGCTGTTTCCCGAAACAGGGGTGTGTTTATTAGCTGTTTTCTAGTAGTTTTATAGCTGTTTTAGCTGTTTCCCGAAACAGGGGTCTGTTTATTAGCTGTTTTCTAGGAGTTTATAGCTGTTTTCTAGGAGTTTATAGCTGTTTTCTAGGAGTTTATAGCTGTTTTAGCTGTTTCCCGGAACATGGGTCTGTTTCTTAGCTGTTTTCTAGTAGTTTTATAGCTGCTTTAGCTGTTTCCCGAAACAGGTGTATGTTTATTAGCTGTTTTCTAGTAGTTTTATAGCTGTTTTAGCTGTTTCCCGAAACAGGGGTCTGTTTATTAGCTGTTTTCTAGGAGTTTATAGCTGTTTTAGCTGTCTCCTGAATCAGGGGTCTGTTTATGAGCTGTTTTCTAGTAGTTTTATAGCTGTTTTAGCTGTTTCCCGGAACATGGGTCTGTTTCTTAGATGTTGTCTAGTAGTTTTATAGCTGCTTTAGCTGTTTCCCGAAACAGGTGTATGTTTATTAGCTGTTTTCTAGTAGTTTTATAGCTGTTTTAGCTGTTTCCCGAAACAGGGGTCTGTTTATTAGCTGTTTTCTAGTAGTTTTATAGCTGTTTTAGCTGTTTCCTGAATCAGGGGTCTGTTTATGAGCTGTTTTCTAGTAGTTTTATAGCTGTTTTAGCTGTTTCCCGAAACAGTGGTCTGTTTTTAAGCTGTTTTCTAGTAGTTTTATAGCTGTTTTATCTGTTTAATAGCTGTTTTCTAGTAGTTTTATAGCTGTTTTAGCTGTTTCCCGAAACAGGGGTCTGTTTATTAGCTGTTTTCTAGTACCTTTATAGCTGTTTTAGCTGTTTCCCGAATCAGGAGTCTGTTTATTAGCTGTTTTCTAGTAGTTTTATAGCTGTTTCCCGAAACAGTGGTTTGTGTCTTAGCTGTTTTCTAGTAGTTTTATAGCTGTTTTAGCTGTTTAATAGCTGTTTATAGCTGTTTTAGCTGTTCAATAGCTGTTTTAGCTGTTTAATAGCTGTTTTCTAGTAGTTTTATAGCTGTTTTAGCAGTTTCCCGAAACATGGGTCGGTTTCTTAGCTGTTTTCTAGCAGTTTTATAGCTGTTTTAGCTGTTTAATAGCTGTATGAAGCTGATTTTTGGCGTGGATACATCTGTATACCCAGGACTTTGTCTCTACATTATAATATATATTTTTTAAAACGCCATACAGTTGTCCTATTTAATTATTGTAAGATATAAATTTACTGAACATTGCTTTAGGCTCTTTTAACTTGATATAATCATCCTGGCAGATAACATTTTAACAATTAGACTATATATTTTTTATTTAATGGTTTTCGTTTTATTTACATAAGATTTAAACAAGTTAAAACAGTTTAACTAATCATCTAACCCCATCCTAGTAAGTTCAGAAGTACTAATGCATATTTTGCTGTTGTTATTAACTCAAATAATATTCATAATATTCATAATTAATCGAAAATTTATTATACAGAGTGATGTAGAAATTTTGAAATCTTTATTTTTTGCTACCAGTCGAGATTTTTTAAAAATAAGTTGACCCATCGAAAGATCTTTTCATCCACTATCCCACATGTGAATTTCGTCTCTCCACCCTCAACCGTTAGGCCGCTAATCGCAAAAAACTATATCTCCAGAACCAAAGGGCCAATCAACGTCATTCTTTTTTTAAACACCTTCTGACACCGCCCCGAACACGTGACATATGTTAAATTTTATTTTGGCACTTGACAAGTGACAAGTGACAGTTGACATATCTTAAATGACAGCTGACATACTTTTACGCATGTCTTAAAACGTCATTTTGAACACGTGATGTATGTCAGTTTTTAATTTTGACGTTTGACAAGAGACAAGTGACAGTTGACATATCTTAAATGACAGGTGACAGCTGACATACTTTTATACATGACTTATAACGCCATTTGAACACATTCTATATGTCAGTTTTCGATTTTGACGTTTGACAAGTGACAATTAACATTTGACAGATCTTATATGACAAGTGACAGCTACCATACTTTTATATATGACTTCTAACACCATTCTCAGTACGTTATGTATATTAAATTTCTAATTGAAAACGAGGGCTCTTCTAGCTGCAAGTCTATATCTCCTGAACTCAATATTTTATTGGAGCTCGATGGAGAGATCGGCTAAAGCGCCGGTATTCCAATATACAGGTCCCCGGTTCTAATCCCAGTATGGGTAAAATAAATAAAAAAAGTTTTTGACGTCATCTTGAAGAAATAATTGCAATATTTAATGGGCTGCTTTGGAGTTGAAAGATGGAAAGTTTGGCTGTTCGACGAGACCCAGTAGAAGTAAAATTAATGAAAAAAAGTTTGTGACGTCATCCTGATGATATATTTCATAAAAAAATGAGTGAAGTATTCCGGATTTATAACTTTAAATTAAAGACGTAAATAATCAATATCCCTGAACAGAGTAAAGTGTAAAACGATGCACTACTAATCCAAAAGTAGCAGGTTCGATCCTCACTGGGGGTAAAATAAATGAAAAAAAGTTTGTGTGACTTCATCTTGAAGAAATAATTGTAATATTTAACGGTGCAGCGTTGGAGTTGAAAGATGGAAAGTTTGGCTGTTCGACGACGAGACCCACTAGAAATATATTAATATATCCCAATAGCTCAAGGCCAGGTTCAAATCCCCAAGATGGCGTTAGCAGCAGCAGCAGGATATCCAATTTCTTCGCAATGCCCGATGTAGTTAATGTCCCAATAGCCAATGCTCCAGTAGTTGATGCCCGATGTAGTTAAGGCCCCAGTAGCTAAGGCCCAAGTAGTTGATGCCATTTTATTGCGTTTTGGTAAAAATAAATGATTTTAAAGTATTAAAATCCAACAATGCGTAGCGAGCGAACTATAAAAAAAATGCCAAAAAATTGTTTATAACTTTCTACCTGCCTCCTTTACTTGGGCAGATAAAACCAACATATATTTTGCGATACCTATTTTGTAGGATTGTAAATTATTGGAAATGAAACACTCAATAATGGTATTTATTAACAAGAAAATTGATATTCAGTAAAACTATTTTGTTTTGCGAATTTTTTAGCGAAAGTATAAATTAAATTTAAAAAATTGCACAAATATGCGGCTCGAAGTGGCCAATGTTAACGCAACTTCGATAGTTCAGATTTTGGTTGGCTGTGTGGACTGTATTTTTTTATGTTTTAAAAGGGTGCGAGTATCACCCTAGTACAAATGGAATGCGACCTTAAAAAAGGCATAAAAATAGCGAATTACAATAAATAAGGAAATGGGGCGACACTAAGACAGCTTACCTCTCTCGTCGTCTTCACCACTGGGAAAAGGCGTCTTCTCAGGTATACCTTTGTAGCCGGTAGGGGTTGACACAAGCACCACAATATATGCGTAAGAAATCAAGATAAATAAATTGAGTCTGTATACTCGTAGCGTACTTTTTAGACTGACTTGCGATATGGTACCGCCTTAGTGTCACAAAAAACAGGACAATCTGATTTTGCGCGAGTTTTAAGATAAGTAACTTTTATGCCTGATTTACAGGGCGTTTCAAAAGGTGGTACCTGAATAGTAATATTGTATCCTTAGTTTAGGTAAATGTGCAAAATTAATAAGTTCACGTATTAAAAATACACGCGTATCCTATTAAGTAGGTACCAGAAAGTTAAAACTGTGATAAAACGCTTCAATAATGTCGCCAACATAGACTATGGTTAAATATTTTATAAGCTGTGAGGAAATATATATAAGCCTAATATACGCAATGGAAGAAAAATACTTTGAAAAAATCACTTACCGCTTTTAAGAGAAAACCTTAACTCACCTGGGTCTATATCTCGTAACTGAAATCGTATTACCGGATAAGGAAATTTTGTGAAATAATCGACCAATTGATAAATAATACATCTCGTCATCTTCTGTTGGACTTTTATTTGAAAGATTAGATCGCAACGATCGACTTGGCTGGATAGTAGTAGCTTTTTCATATTTATTATTATTATCCATTAAAATTAACTGAAACCCTTGAGCCAGGCGTTGTGATATTAACTCTTTAAAAACTTCATCCGTCGTTAAAGGTTTTTTATATGTTCCTCTTTGCTGTGCAAAATCCGCATAAACGCTGTCAGGTACCAGGGTGTAGAGGGAAACTACATAGTCAGTATGTAGCGTTCTTCTGTCGGGAAAATAATCTGTAGTTATAGGAAGGCATGCTGGTATAGTAAGGGATTTCCAATCGACTCCTATTTATTAGAAAAATGAAGTTAAAACGTATCAATGTAAACTTCTAAATACTACTTTGTAGCTTTGTATCAGAATCTTAAAGCAAAATTATATGTAGGGACAAAGTATAAAAGTAAAAATGTTCAATCTCGAACAATATTACATAGAATAGAAATACTACATGCAGGTATTTTTACCTGCATACTTATAAGGTGATTTTCATCCCTTTCATTTTGCTTTAATTAAAAGTATTTAAAAAAATAAAACTTGCCAGATTGATATATTCTACTGATATATTTAGAAATAATAAATATATCTTAGCCTCCACATATAGACTAATAGCTGATAACACATATTTGTATGGGTCTTTATAAAACCTAGAAATATTTTTAAAAGATGGCTAATATATGTCTCTACAAGGGGTTAACAGTCTGCCAGCTCGATCTCCGGGCAAAATCACCCTATATTGTTCCCCTCATTCTTGCGAAAAAGTAGTACAGCTTTTCCTTCACCCTAGAAATAAATTGGCAGACTGCTTGGACCGGGCCAATCCCTTGGCAGACGCGTTTAAAGTTTTGAGAAAATGCATTAAATTTCATTGATAGGGTATGTTATTTTATCAGCAGATCTTCTTTAACCGGCATTATTCTATATTATTTCTCTTTTTTAGCAGTTCTTTCTGGGTTTATTTTCTTTTTTCATCGTCTAAGAACACTCCGCACTAATAAAAATTCCATATTTTTAGGTTAAAGTTATAAATATTAAATAAATAGGTTTCTTGCATTGGGGCAGGAAAAATTTTCTAAATTGCAAATTTAAGACGACTGCCATGGAAAAACAATAGAAGCGGACTTGCCTTACATCGAAATTAAATATGATGTGTCAAAATTTAGCAAAAATGCCAGCTTTTATTGCGAGATTGAAAGGTTCCTGGACCGATTTCGGCTTGGAAAATACATGGAAACGGTTTAATGCACATTCTATTTTGGATTCCGGTACATTTCATTGCATGAGTTAGGCATTAAATATCATTTTTATTGATTTTTCAATGACCCTACAATGCATTATAGAAAATAGCGAAATCAGTTTCTATACGTAGAAATGTATTAAAATACAGAGTGTGAAAATTTCGCAAAAATGCTAGTTTTTGTTGCGAGATTGGAAGGTTCCTGGACCGATTTCGGCTTGGAATATACATGGCAACGCTTTTAGGGACCTTCTAGTTTTAGAGTAAATAAAGTGATATTCGTGTCACGTACAACTTTTTTGCAAATAACACACACTGAAGTATTACTGGATGCCATTATTAATTTGGTGTAAAATTTTCATCACAGCACACGGAATTTATTACCACTAATTACTAAAAACTATATAAAGCAGTTCAGAGAATTCAAGTGTCAATCAAAATTGTAGGAATACAGGTGATGAAAACGATTTATTTTACAAATCTATGTCGCTCTGGCATAAAAATAAATTTTTTTGATTTTTTTTTGACGTTAGCCTTGCCAGAACCGTCTGTCCGTCTGCCAATTTATTTCTAGGCTTTACTAAGGATTAAGAAAATGCTGTCAAAATTTCAAGTTTCATAAAGACACCTGAGATAGCAGATATCCTCAGACATACCCTCCCCCCCCCCCCGCCCCCCTACAACCTGGAACAGTCAAAATGCTTCTAAAAATTTTTCACGTTTTTAGACAGTGAGTTGAACTTTTTCGCAAGAATGAGGTGAACAAAATATGGGGTGGTTTTGCCCGGAGATCGAGCTGGCAGACTATTAGCCCCTTGTAGAGACATATAATAGTTATCTTTTAAAAATAGTTCTAGGTTTTAAAAAGGCACATAAAAAAATGTGTCATCAGCTCTCAAGCATTTTCAAGAAAGTTTTGCATTAGTAGTAAGTTATTCGATAATTTCAACGTCTCCAATTTTTTTTCTATTAATTCAATAGAATATTCAGAGTATCTAAAAAGATCGTTCTAAGGTAGGCATTGCATAAGTACATTCCTTTACTTTCGAATAAATATTTAAGACATCATAACGTAATTATAGCGGGACAGCATAGGTAAAATTTGCTGTTTTTCTGTTTAAAAAAATAATTAGGTACCTATAATTTTGCGAAACATTTTGGCACAAGTTAGCTTTATAGGTCTGTAACTGCAAACTCATAGCTAATATCTTTATATCGCTTTAACTTCTTACTGAAAGGTTTTATTGCATTGTGGAGTCGCTAAAAGTTATAATTACAAGTTAACTTTTTGATAACTAAGTAACATAGAATAAAGAATACCCAGTAAAAATATCTTAATATTGAATTTTTCTTCTACAAACATGTGTGTTGATGAGAAAATTTTTTTTATAAATTGTATACGTTATTAGTACAGCTTCTCTGGCATATTGATTTATTTTACATGAGTATTATGACCACGGTTGATCATCTATTCTACTCTTTTGTAGTTTTTGGGATCTTTGGAGCAATACACAATGCCTCGAGGTCGTAGACGAGCAAATTTTTAACAATTTAATGAATTTAGTTGGGTTCAGACAACTGTCTTGCGCGAGGTCGGAAGGTCTTTTCGTGATACGAGCGGTAGAACCCAAAGAGGTTTAAGTTGGAGGGACTACCTCCAATTTCCTTAGAGTAATCACAATGGTAACTTATTATCGGACCTACTTGTAAGAAGGCCACGAACAAGCAACCACAGGTATAGGATGTCAACGAAGGACGACAGAAAGTTAAGATCCTCCAAAGGCGGAATTTCATTCATTCCTTGGGGCAATATGTCCTGTATATCACCGTTTTAATAATGAAGGTACATTCTGTTTTAATACACTTTATTGGTGCGCAATGATGGGGGCCTAATTGCATAAGACGTTGCGCCGATTGAATGCCACCTTAAGCGACCCTATTGCAACTTCTGGAGCTGTTGAAAATACGTGGCATGTAGAAAAAAAGTCCAGTCAATATCTACTCTGTCAGGAAAGTTGCTGCCTAAAGAAATATTATTACCGCACTTTTTGTGGCAGAAGTGAAATAAAATTATAAAACATCGACAAAATATATCTAATGTTACAATCATGTAAGACTCAAATATTTTTTACGTAAAATAAATAAACCTTTTTAAAATCCTAAATATGTAATGTTCTTTTTTAAATAATTTGCTTCTGGCCCCTCTAAAACTCTAACCTGGCTACGGACCTGAGAAAGACCAATCACCATGCGATCCGTATACAGACCTATAAGGTCATTTTTTCAGGTTATTTTTTTCTTTTCGTCCTCATTTATGAGTGCTGCTAACAGTTGAGCAACGCTGTCAACGTTTACAGTGGTGCAGTGGTGAGATAATGACTATTCTGGTCACACATTATTGAAAAATTATGTAATCATACAAGAATTTCCAATGTAATTTTAATCATTTGTACCTATCGTTTAGGTACCTATTCAAATATGTAAGTAAATGCCAAATTGATGAAACTAGATATTTACTGGGAGCCTTTTCTTTTATGTCACTTAATATATTTTCGTTATTTTACTATTTGTGAAACTAAGTTGGTACAATTTATGTAAAAAAAGCGACGCATAGGTCGGAACTGCATTCCCTAAAATATTTTCAAAAATGTAATTCATCTGATTTTCAAGCGTAATAAAAGAACTACAAAGCAAGGTGCAAGCAAAAGTAAAATACAACGTATCAAAGTGCCTATCACAGACGTCTTAGTAAATATCTTTTAGGTAAATATTTTTAATTTGAATGAATCTTATAGCTAGTGATCTTTGCGTACTTAATTTTAAAACTAATTTTCAGAGGCATCCTTTTAAAAATGCAACTTTTTACTTTAGGCATTACCTAAAATTAATATTTATTTGCTATAATAATATTATTGTTATTATTATTTATATTAATTTTTATTATTTTCTCAAAATCAAGTCGCGTAATTTTCTGGTCAACAATAAACAGGTTTATTTTAATTTCAATTACCTAGAAAAACAATTTATTGCCACTATTCTAATTACAAGTATGCGATTTATGAATGTATTTTTTTATTCAAAAATAAATAATGGAGTACTCATTAGATGTAATTTTCACAGAATCAAATCAAAAATTTTCCAGGAAGATTCAAAAATTATCATATTTTTACTGTTCGCCAGTTTAAAGTCAGAATTAAAGTTCGAAAAATCGTTTAAAAATACTCGCTTATATACTATTTCATCCCGTCATTACTAATTCGATGCCTAAATTGAGGAAAAGAAACAGTAGTTGTAATGGGCTTTTTCACAGTACCTAAATTTTATAATTTTAATAAATAATTATTTAAATAAACTGATATTATAATATAAAGCGTTTCGCAATAATAAAAGTAGTCCTAAGCCGTCAAATAGTTTTTAAAAGAAAAATACCTTGCTAAAATCTAAATAAAGGCGACCAACGAGCGACGCCTCACGTATTTTGTTTCAAGCATTGGCACTGACAGCTAAACAGTATTTTACGATGATTTCTGGCAGACATAATATTTAAAACGCCATAAAACACAAAAACGAAAAACCACCAATAAGTCAACAACCCAAGAATGGATGTTTGGATGTATTTTGACCAATGTAGTCAATGTAGTCTTTTCACAAAAGAGTTTAACGTATTAGCCGGGGAGGCAGCGACACGAATTATCATATGATTTTACCAAAGCTAATTTTTGTATATTGCAGTTATGACTATGACATTGTTAATCAAGGTGCTATCGCACCCGCGGTGGATCTAGCGTGGGTGATGCCTTAAATGTATATTAAAAATAGAAAAAAAGTGAAAGTACCAAAGCTGAAACTTTGTATGTAGTTTTTTGCAATCGTGAAATATTAAAAATCATAGTCAACTATTTAAATTCCGGGGGAATATACGTCAGCTGCTCATAAAAGGAACGTAAGTTTAGGCTTAAACTCAAATGATATTATCAATGCTAAAACTAAACTATGTGATAGTTTATTAATATTACACGCAAACAATAGTCAGCGTCAGCTGACTTTATAGTTAAAGCAGTGCAAAACCCTGCAATGTCAGCTGCGGAGTAAATGGAAAAGTTTGGGAAAGTAGGTTCGAACCACATACAAATGTGCAAAATAAATAAAAGTAGCACTAGCGATAAGGGATATTCTTATGGTTAAATATAGTCAAGCGCTCTAAACAGAGCGAATAAGGCTTGTCAAAGTTGGCATGTTTGAAGTTTCCTCGCCTAGGTAAACAAAATCGTCTACTAGGTATGTTAAAAGAGCCATATGGCGACTTAAACGCCATCATATGATATTGAAATTAACACCTTCCGGCTTAATTTGCTAGGAAAGCGATATTACGATTGTGTGACTTTCACTTTGTGAGTGTGTAGCCGACATTATCTTTACACCTGGGCATGGCGCTGGTAGAATGGGCGATGGTAAATTCGGTCCCAGCAGGTAGCAGATTAAATTAAAAATTTTATACCCATTTATCGGTAGGTAAATTCCCTCCCAATCAGAGTTTTACGATACTCAGGTGCCAAATCTCTTTCGTAGAAAGTAATTAGGAAGTATGGACTTTTCCCATATTCATCATTTAGTATTTGTTCCCAGTTTACATATTAGTCGATTCAAGTATTCTCTGTAGTCTGCAACATGGATCTTAATATTATTTTGAGTGACAAAGGAAAGCACATAGTAGTTATAAATAACTATAAGTATAGTTTTCAAAAAATTTTAAAAAGTGGTGAAAATCGGTGGACGTGTAGGTATAAATAAAAAGTGCAGATCTTATGTGCTTAGTATGGGTGAAGTGGACAATGTAACTGTTTCAAAGCATGTAAAGGAGCATTGCCATAATGCAAATGTAGAACAGTTAAATCGCCAAATTGTAAGCACTTCTTGCAAAAGAAAGGCTATTGATGATTTATCAGAGAAGCCTGCAAAAACCATCCGCCGGGAGCTTCAAGACAATTGCCTTCAACGATCAATACGTCAGACGTTGCGTTAATAAGGAAGAATTTGTACAATGCTCGTTGAAAACCGCTTCCACCATTGCCAACTAGTGTTCAACAAACTTTCGACATTCTGGCGAAGATCAACATTGAAACATCCAGAGGTGAAATTTTTTTACTTTTTAATGATGCAGCTGACCAAATCGCTGTATTTTCTTGTAAATCAAATATTGAATTTATCGGAAAAGTCAGACGAATATATTTAGATGGCACATTTAACTACTGCCCACAATTTTTTTGTCAGTTTTTTGCGATACACGGATATTATAACGGCCACTATATTCCTCTGATTTTTTCCCTATTACCTAACAAACGTAGTGAAACGTACCAAAAATTATTTAATATTGTAACAGAAATCTGCATCAAAAATAGTGTTAGATTAGACATTTCTGAAATTGTAATCGATTTTGAAAAAGGTATCCATAAGGCTGTCGAACAATTTTGGCCATTAGCTCAAATAATCGGATGCCGATTTCATCTTTTGCAGTTATGGTATAGAAAAATGCAGCAAATTGGTTTAATATCTGCCTACAAAGATGAAAGTTCTGATGCGGGACGATGGCTAAAAATGACTTTTGCCCTAACTTTCTTAAATCCTGTAGAAATCAGTGATTGTTTTGTATTCGATCTGCTCTCAATAGCACCAGACGATGAAAAGATTCAAATGTACTCTGATTATTTGCTAGATAATTACATATCTGAGGAGTCATTATTCCCTCCTTCACTTTGGGCTAAAAACTCAGCAGAACTTACACGGACTACGAATACATGCGAATCTTTTCATAGACACTTTAACAATTCGTTTTACAAGTCTCATCCAAACATTTTTGTTTTTATTAATAAACTTAAAGAGTTTCAAATGGAAACCTATGTAAAATTACAAAGTGTACATTTGAATGCTAAAATTACCAATAGTAAAGTTAAAAACCGTCAAAAATTTATTACAAAAATGATTGAATCATATACGAAAAACGAAATAAGTCGTTTGTATTTTATTAAATGTGTCTCATTTCCCTGTGGCGTTTAATTATTAGTAGTAGTCTTTTTCGTAATTTTCGAGAATGTAAAGGTCTTATCGGATTTTACAATATTACATATATAAATATATAACATATATAAAATATAATATAGTATAGATAATATGTTATACTTTTATATGTATAAACATATCAATTCCGTTTATGCAAACTTTGTCGACAATGTAAATATTTTTATTTTATTTAATAAAACAAAAATTATTCAAAATTACAGTTTTATTTCACTGGTCTCCTCTTACAATATTTTGCCCGGGACCGAATTTACCTATGCAGTTTCAGGTAAAAACAAAATTTGGGACAGAATTTACCCGTTATTTTTGACCCCTTTTTTCTTGGGAGGGAATTTGCCTATTCCCGGTAGAATAAATGACAGTGCGACAGGTACGTCAGATAGGTGGGACATACATACGGCGCTGTAAGCTTATACAAGTGTAAATTTTGATATTGCCTCGCCCCATGTATAAAGTATTCGTTGTACCTTTGTGAAATTCTGTATCTGCTACATCTACAGATATTGAGATATGCCACTTCGTGAATTGAAAGAGTTGGGTGGTTTAGCATTCAGTATGGGGCACTTTGTCGCCTGTCTAAAGAACTGTCGTAACTCATGTTTAACAATTTTACCGAAGGCGCGAATTCTACGTTTGTAATGCGTCCCCTATCTCCGGACTTGACTTTCCTCAGGTTTGTCAATTTTACTAAAGGCGCGATGAGCCAGACACTTTATGAGATTAAGGTGCATGGAAAAAATGAAATTCTAGGCCTGTCTTAAATTACAAAAACATCAATACGACAGTTCGTGAGATAGGCGATAACAAGTCAATACTTATACACAACACTATACTTACTTACCTTACAGATATTTAGGATTATTCCGCGTAAACACTTGTAGGATTTGGTGTAAGGTTAGCAAACAGAAAACTTTTCAGCTATTCGTTTAAGGTTTCATTTATCTGATACCGTACGCAAATGCCCTGTAATAAAGCTAAATCGTATTTTGTCTAAAATATTTCAAAACCTTTAACAAATTTTTATGCCAATGCTGTTGTATAAAAGGATAATTCCCTGCGCGACACACAGTACCTAGAGTTCCCCTACCAAATTACGTCGTAATTGACGCACTAGTAAACAACCTCCGTGGATCTATCCCTCTTCTTCTTTTGACACATACCCAACGAAAAGGGAATTATGCTTGCTTTTCTCAAACCAGAATGGGAAGCCCCATAGCAACCAGCAGTATGCCACGAGGTTTGGTGCTGTGTTGCCGGCTTGCTCAATTTAGGAAACCGCCCAGCCGCTAGCCGCTGACATGAAAGTGCGAAATTATTTTACAATTTTAAATGCAAATTACAAAGCCGTATGATTGACGGAACGCTTTATACTTTTGAAACTGACTGACAGCTATTTTCAGGGGTCTTACGAATTTTACGCTATTTGTAATCAAAGTGTAAGAGCACTCTTGGCAACACAGTGTCCCGCCACTGCATTCACAAAATCTCGCCGAGCTCAATTTATAGTGGGGGGAAGATCGTCAGCTGATATGATAAACAGTAGCGCGCTTACTGAGAAACAGTATATTACACTCGAGAACCGTGCTCTGTATTATTACATCAGTTGACGGATATTTCCTCGCGATACACTTAGCTGACTATTATTTTTATTGAGTATGCAATGTCCGCGATAAAGTTGGCTACATATGGTACAAATTTTATTATTGATCTTTTTAGAAAACTCTATTGGGGGTTCGCTTCTGCATGTCCGACAACTAAAAAAGCTATTTTAGCACATGTCATGTGATCACCGGTTTGGCGGGAATTTATAAGAAAGTTGGTGGTACCGAAAAATGGGTCAAATTGACAAGATATCGAAAAATTGTATTTAATAAAAATTGTTCAAAATGCACCGAAGATCCCATGTACCTACCAATTTTGAGAAAAACTAAATTTTTAACCGTACCATGGCTATGAAAAATCATAAAATATTTTTTTTACTAACAAGTACCAAATTAAATTATGACAAAAACTGTATTATTAGGTTGGAATGGTAATTCTTAGTTTGTCTAAAATTTACTGGCGGTCCGAAAATGTTGGATAAGCTCATGTGCAGCAATATACAGGGAATGACTACAGATAGCGACACGATTAGACCTTATTTTTTAAATTTATTTTCCGCAAAGTGTCTATTTCACAAATATTTTATTAGTTCTGACACAAACCAATGTAATTTAGTTGAATAAAGTTATTTTCAAGTAAAAAAATAATAATTTATGATTTTTTATAGCGATGCCGATGGTGCGGTTAAAAATTTGTATTTTTTATTTTTTCTCATATATGGTATAATTTGTATATGGGATCCTCGGTGCATTCTGAACAATTTTTCTTAATAAAATTTTTCGATATCTTCATTCGATCTTCCATTTTTCGGTACCACGGTCAACTTTCTTTTAAATTCCCGCCAAACCAGTGATCACATGGCATGTCTTAAAATAAGATTTTTTGGTTGTCGGACATGCAGAAACGAACCGCCCATAGAGATTTTTTAAAAATATCTGTAAAGTTAGCAAAAGCACATAAAACATATATTTTGTACAGACGTTTTATTCACATCGATTGACAACCTTTGACAATAATCTAATACCTGTATTTTTACAATTAAATAATAACTGGTATTATAAAATACCTAACACTACATCTTCCTTTCTTTAATAAATAAAAGCTTATTGGTACTTTAATGGTTTTAAAACATTCCTTCTTAAGTGAGACCGGTCAACTGTCCTATTTATTAGTTCTGGCTCCTCTTCGTGAGTTTCTCCACTTATAGTATTATTGTGCTGCTCTGGTTCACTCTCGTCACGTATCAAATGTCTTCTATTTCTTCTTATCTCTCCTTCTCTAGTTTCTATAATATATGATCTTGGGTACTGTTCCATTTTTGTTATTACTTTACCATGTCTTCTAAGATCAGGAATCCATACTTTATTTTCTGAATTAAGCTCTGGCAAATTTCTTGCGCCTCTTCTTCTATCAAAATTGCGTTTATTTCTTTCTCGAATTTCTCTGTCTTTTTCTTGAAAATTTTTAATCGCTTCATCAGTAGTTTTTTCATATTCATTTAAATATGGTAAAGTGGATTTTAACTTTATACCATACAGCAACTGAGCTGGTGATAAACCTGATTCGAAAGGAGTATTTCCGTATTCTAAAAGTCCTAAGTTCGGATCGTTGCATTTAAGCAAAATACTTTTTGCAATATCTACTGCTTTTTCAGCTTCTCCATTAAATTGTGGAAAGTGTGGGCTGGATACGGCATGTTCAAACCCATACTGTTGTGAAAAATTTTTAAATTCATCAGACGTAAACTGGGTACCCCCATCTGATCGTATCAAGCAAGGAACACCATGTCTTCCAAAAATATTTTTTAATCTTCCTATGATACATTGTGATGTCAGTCTATCTATATAGACTACCTCTAGAAATCTAGAATAAAAATCTTGTACTACTAAGTACCATTTTTGCTGACATTTAAATAAATCAACACCAACTATTTCCCAAGGTTGGTTAGGAAGATCTGAAATGATCATATTATGCTCTGCCCGATTAGTTCGGTGTTCAATACAAATGTGACATTTTCCAACAAAATTTTTTACATCTTCATTAACTGTAGGCCACCAAACTGATTCTTGAGCTCTTCTTCTACATTTAACAATTCCCATATGCCCTTCATGAATTTTTCTCAACATTTCACCTCGTAAATTTTTTGGCACAAAAATACGATTTCCTTTTAATAAAAGATTTTCGCTAATATTAAATTCATGTTTAAATCTCCAGAAGTTACTATTTTTATTCCATGTTCCATTTAGTAAACATTCTTTAATTACATTACTTTCTACATCTCTTTCTTGGGCTAACTTTATTTCTTGAAGTCTTTTATTAGTGCATGGGAGTGCTTCACTAATACTATGTATAAACATGGTTTCTTCTAAAACATCATTTTCATTTGGACATGTATTATTAATAGGATTTCTGGACAAAAAATCTGTAGTGAACATTTGCTTTCCAGGCAGATATGAAATTTTAAAGTCAAAACATAAAAGTCTCATTCTGAATCTCTGAAGTCTTGCTGATAATTCAGAAATTGGTTTTTGACTTAAAAGTGATATTAACGGTTTATGATCTGTTACAAGTAAAAACTTTCTTCCTATTAAAAAATTGGCAAATTTTTCACACGCCCAAGTCAATGCTAGTGCTTCTTTCTCCACTGTGCGTATCTAGTATCTAGTTTCCGTTGCAGTAATACTTCTTGACGCATACATCACTGGCTTCCAGATATTTTCTTGTAACTGCTCTATTGTTGCACCCAATCCTAAAGTCGAAGCATCTGCTGTTACTCGTGTTAATGCATCTCTTTTAAAACTTGCTAAAACAGGTAAATTCGTAAGAGTATTTTTAATGTCTTCAAATGCCTTTTGTTGATCTTGTGACCTAATCCATTCATCTTCTTTCTTTAATAAAATTCTCAGAGGAGCTGTTAAACTAACAAGGTTTGGTACAATTTCATTAAATAATTAACCATCCCAAGAAATGATTTAAGTTCTGAAATATTTGTCGGGCTTTCTAAATTCTTAATTGCAGTTGTTTTATCGGGATCTGGTCGAATATATCCATCTTCTATTAAATGTCCCAAAAATTTAACACTTTTGACGCCAAATTTACATTTTTTAACATTTAGGCTTACACCCTGCTCTTTTAATCGTTTCAAAACTTTCTTTAACCTGATGTCATGTTCTTCACGTGTCTGCCCTGTTATTAAAATATCATCTGCTTGATTAACAATACCATCGATACCATTAAGAATTTGACTATTTTTTTGATAAACTTCTGGTCCAGACTTTATACCAAAAGGTAACCTCTTAAAATAGTATCTGCCAAAAGGAGTGATAAAAGTAGTAACTTTAAAACTTTCTGGGCTCAAAGGTAGTTGCCAAAACCCGTTCGAAGCATCTAAAAGGGAGAAAAACTTAGCACCTTCTATTTTAGCCAATGATTCTTCAACAGATGGTAGTACTAACTGCTCTCTTAACACAAATTTATTTAACTCTGTATAATCTACACATAATCTTACTCGACCGCCTTTTCTAGGAATAGCAACAATTGGAGCACACCATTCTGTCGGTTCTTCTACAGATTCAATGATTCCGTTCGCACACATCTTGTCTAATTCTGCTTTAACTTTATCTCTGAGTACTAAAGACACTCTTCGAGGAGCTGCAATAGCAAATGGCACGGCTTTGTGGTCTAATTGTATAAGTATTTTTTAGGCATCCCATACCCTCAAAAATATTTTTATATTGTACTAATATATTATCTAACTCGACTGCATGAATGTTAAACGTTACAAGTCCCAAGTTCATTAAAGCTTGTCTACTTAACAACGGAATAGGTTGTTCTTGTATTACATACACATCTTCAAAAACTGGGGATTCTTCATATGACAGCTTGACATTTATTACTCCCAATACTCTTAGTTTAGTCTTGCCGGGCCCATAAAAGTGTTTTGTTGTACTTTTTATTTTTAATTGTAACAACTCACATAATTGTAATCCAATAACAGTTACATCAGCCCCGGAATCCATTTTAAATAACACATCTCTACCATTTACGTTCAACGTCACTTTCCAACTATTGTCAGCGCCTAATTCCATTATTGAAAATTCTCCAAGATACTTCTCACCCTCTTGTCAACATCTTTCTTCTCTAGGAATAATTTCATTTACTGCTCTTTTACTTCTACAACATTTACTAAAAGGATCCCTATTTCCGCATGTGAAACAAGAAGCATTATTTGCTGGACAATATGTTTCATTGTGAGTAAAGCCACATCTGCTACATTTATGTATTTTATTCAAGCCTTTTCTTTGAACATGTCGTGTTGAAACAGCCTCAACGTCATTGAAAATTGATACTGGATTATCTCTTATAACTTTCTGCTGCAGTTTTATAGATTCATCTTGCCTAGCCTTAAGAATTGCCTTACTTAACGTCAGCGTATCATCCATTTGTAATTTTTCAGATAATTGTCCGTCAAACACTCCAATTACAATCAAATCTCTTATTAATTCTTCTTTTAAATTTCCAAATTCACAGCTTTCTGCCAATTTATGTAAGTCATTAATAAATATATCTATTGGCTCACCTTCTAGCTGCCGTCTTTTCAAAAATTTAGCACGTTCATAAACTATATTTTTCTTTAGACCCAAGTATATTTCAAATTTTTCTTTAACCTTTTGATAAGATTTCATTTCTTCACTCGTCAAATGAAAAGAATCTAACAAATCTTCACCTTCGTCTCCCAAACAATAGAGCAACATGTTTACTTGACTGACTTCATCTTTCCGGTCCAGTTGTGATGTAACACGGAAGCGTTCAAATCTTCGTATCCATTTTTGCCATTCTGCTGGACATTGAAAGTTAAAAGGCTCAGGTAGTTTTACTTGATACGAAACACTAGCAGCTTCACTTAAACCTTCATTTTTCTCTTCATTGGCCATACTTATTCAAATTTTGCTACACCTGACACCATGTAAAGTTAGCAAAAGCACATAAACATATATTTTGTACAGACGTTTTATTCACATCGATTGACAACCTTTGACAATAATCTAATACCTGTATTTTTACAATTAAATAATAACTGGTATTATAAAATACCTAACACTACAATATCAATAATAAAATTTTTTATGTATATGTAGCCAACTTTTGGCGGATACTATATACAGGGTGTTTCATAATTGAATGCTGATCCTTAAGGGTGATAATCCTTGGATGATTTTAAGAAAAATTCTTTATATGAACATATGTCCGCAACAGCTTTATTTCTGAGATACAGGGTGTTGAAATTTAAGAAAAAAATCTGTTTTTCTTCAATATCTCTAAAACCGCTTTGTATTTTTGTTTTAAATTTTGGTAGGTGCAAAGTACGCTTAAAAATACATTTTCATCAGGATAAAGGTTTTTTTAATTTTCATCAGTGGCGTCCCTGTTAACATGCCCTGCAATATTTTTAATCAAAAAAATGATACGCCACTGTTTTTTTTTTAAATAAATGTTATTTTTATAATTGCCTTCTATCTTCTCATAAAAATGGTCTCTTGACTTTTTTTTATCCGGCGTACGGTTTTCGAAATAAAGTTCATTCATTTGCTTGTCCCTATGTGATTTTATCTAGTAGTCTCAATTTCACAATTTGTGGTAACCTAAGCATCTAGGCTAGATTTTTATATTTTATAGTAACTATTATTTAGTTCTAGTAATTAAAGCCGTTAAAGAGTGGGATTATTTTGTAGGCTAGAAACATCTAGTATGCTAACAACACATTTCGTTGTTTTATAAACGCAAACAGTTAATTTAATTTTGGTATATTTTGTCCAAAATGGTTAAGTTTTTACAAATAAAAAATGTATTTTTATGCGTGCTTATTATTAGAACTAAATAATAGTTAGTTACTATAAAATATAAAAATCTAGCCTAGATGCTTTGGTTACCACAAATTGCGAAATTGAGACTACAAGAAAAAAATCACATAGGGACCAGCAAATGAATGAACTTTATTTCGAAATCCGTACGCCGGATAAAAAAAAGTCAAGAGACCATTTTTATGAGAAGATAGAAGGCAATTATAAAAATAACATTTATTTTAAAAAAACAGTGGCGTATCATTTTTTTGATTAAAAATATTGCAGGGCATGTTAACAGGGACGCCACTGATGAAAATTAAAAAAACCTTTATCCTGAAGAAAATGTATTTTTAAGCGTACTTTGCACCTACCAAAATTTAAAACAAAAATACAAAGCGGTTTTAGAGATATTGAAGAAAAACAGATTTTTTTCTTAAATTTCAACACCCTGTATCTCAGAAATAAAGCTGTTGCGGACCTATGTTCATATAAAGAATTTTTCTTAAAATCATCCAAGGATTATCACCCTTAAGGATCAGCATTCAATTATGAAACACCCTGTATGCATTAGACTAATTGCATAATTGAATTTCAGCTTTGGTACTATTACACAAATATTGAGTAATTATTAGGTATGATTTATCGGTCACTAGAAAGAATGAAATCTGTAAATTTGCTTTGTAATTTTGTTATTTTCAATAAAACGAAATTTGAACGCCAACTGATGATAAATCATACCTAATAATTACTCAATATGTGTATAATAGCACCAAAGCTGAAATTTAATTATGCATTAGTCTAATATATATATATATATATATATATATATATATATATATATATATATATATATATATATATACATATATATTAGGGTGTCCGTTATTTCCCACTTTAAAATTATTCAAAGCTCGGTAGTTATTTCGGTTCTAGGACCCCAAAAACGAGGTTTCCCCAAGTTTCAGCTCGATCCGTTGCAAATAGCCGTGTCACCGCACACATAATTTTTCCCATGTTATTTAAATGGGGAAGGGCAATTTTCTTGGTACTTTTGGGATTACAAAATACGAATTCAGACAATCCGTTTACTAACTGTTGAATACCATTGTACAATGGTATATTTACATGTAGGAACAGTTATTTAGCCCATTCGTAAAAAAAAATAAAAAAAAACTTTACGAATGGGCTAAATAACTGTTCCTACATGTAAATATATCATTGTCGAATGGTATTTAACAGTTTTTCTTGTTGATTTTCTATTTTTTGGTACAAATGATTTAATTCTAAGTTGATGGCAAAAGAATTTGTTGAAGTTTATTAGATTTTTTCCGTCTTCAGTTTTTTGTATTTTTTATTTTAGAATTATTATATTGGTTAAGCTATGATTAAGTTAGTGTTAGTTACTATCTTGCTAACTTAGCCTTGACTTCGATGATTATATAATTGTGCTATTGGCGATTAATTTTTGATTGTTGAAATGTTGTCTAATGATACTTATAAATGACCAGAGGGACTGTAAAGGCTAAAAATAAAAGTTAGCACGATATTAACTAACACTAACTTAATCATAGCTTAACCAATATAATAAGTATTTAAATAAAAAATACAAAAAACTGAAGACCGAAAAAATCTAATAAACTCCAACAAATTATTTTGCCATCAACTTAGAATTAAATCATTTGTACCATAAAATAGAAAATTAACAAGAATGTAACAAGTTGTTTCAAATAATACAATGTCAGTTTTTTGTAGAAACTATCTTAATTATTAAGCAATGCATTAGCAGTAACTAATTCTATAAGGAAGGAAAAAATATTATCTTGTATGTTGTGTGTAGATATGTAATTTTCAAATATAGGTTAACTTATCACTGTTTCATATTGTAGCTCTGACGAAGATAATAAACATTATCGAAAGCTTGGAGTAGCTTAAAAGCGTTTTATTCTAAAATAAGCCCTCACTAGGCCCGATACCCCAAGACAAGATGGTTTTGTTGTTTAGCTAGTCGGTCAAGAATACTTTTCTATATACAGGGTGACGCGGATCTAAATGTACATACGATACCATAAGACAGAGACCACCTTGGGGGTTCTAAATCACCAGCATTTAGTAGTCCAATCTCTAACCTTTACCGAGATACAGGGTGTTTTATAAGTTTAACCTAAAATTTATTTTTGTGTTATTTCTATAAGCACTTGGAATAAAAAATTCATAATGGGTAAGAATATTTTGTACAATTTGTGGGTTTAAAATGCCATATGCAAAAGTTCTAAAATCCAGGTCCGTACTTAAAATAAAATTAGTTTTAATTTTTTTTTAAATTCAATACCCTGTATATCGGATTTTTGAAACTTGTAATTTCTACTCCAAAGAAGCATAAACATATGATTCTATTGACATGGTTTTCAAAGTTGCCGCACTTACCACGAAGTCACAAAAAATAGGCGTTTTTAAGAAATCAATGAGAAAGTACATTTCAAATAAACAAAATCTGCTAAAAAATAGTTGGTAGCCTGATAAAAGTGTCCATATTGACTAGAAATATTATGCACTATACTTGTCGGATTAAAATGACATACGAAAGTGATAGAATCCAGGTCCTCACTTAAATAATAGGCCCATTTGTAATTTTCGAAATTTGTCATCCTGTACATCAAATTTTGAAAAAAATGCATTTGGAACGAGCATAAAAACTGAAATTATTGACATGATATTCGAAGTTGCCACACTTATTACTTTATCGTAGAAAATAGGACTGTTACAAATCTACATTTAGGTAAATTGTTTTATTAACAGTATTAATGGTTAAAAACAATAAGGATTGAATTCAAAAAATTGGGAATACATATTAATATCTAGGTGTGAAGAAGTCAATGGCGGTCATTTTGAAAATCTTCTAAAATAATTTATTTTATTGTTAAATTATGTGTTTTTGAGGAACAGTATGCCTTGTACTATGTATGATTATCTTTGTGTTGTTTTCATTAATTGTTGTTGATTTAGGTTTATTTTAAGTTGATCTAGGTATTAATATTTATTCCCAATTTTTTGAATTCAATCCTTATTGTTTTTAACCATTAATACTGTTAATAAAACAATTTACCCAAGTGTAGATTTGCAAAAGTCCTATTTTCTACGATAAAGTAATAAGTGTGGCAACTTCGAATATCATGTCAATAATTTCAGTTTTCCCAAAACGCATTTTTTTTCAAAATTTGATGTACAGGGTGTCAAATTTCGAAAATTTCAAATGGGCCTATTATTTAAGTGAGGACCTGGATTCTATCACTTTCGTATGTCATTTTAATCCGACAAGTATAGTGCATAATATTTCTAGTCAATATGGACACTTTTATCAGGCTAACAACTATTTTTTAGCAGATTTTGTTTATTTGAAATGTACTTTCTCATTGATTTCTTAAAAACGCCTATTTTTATGACTTCGTGGTAAGTGCGGCAACTTTGAAAACCATGTCAGTAGAATCACATGTTTATGCTTGTTTGGAGTAGAAATTACAAGTTTCAAAAATCCGATATACAGGGTGTTGAATTTAAAAAAAAATTAAAACTAATTTTATTTTAAGTACGGACCTGAATTTTAGAACTTTTGCATATGGCATTTTAAACCCACAAATTGTACAAAACATTCTTACCCATTATGAATTTTTTTATTTCAAGTGCTTACAGAAATATTACAAAAATAAATTTTAGGCCAAACTTAATATAAACTGCTGGCCAATTCAAGCGGGACAAACTAAATTTTTGATAAAATTTAGAGTGGAATATTTTCGAAACGAAAAAAGATTTTGATTTAACTTTTTCAGTATGTAATTGAATAGTTCTTCTAGTTTTTATACTTCAAGGCACTATTGCTAGCAGTCGCTGCAACTCTATTTTACAGGGTGTTAAGTGAAACCCTGACTTTTTTGGAAAAGTTTTCCAGTTCCGAGAATCTAGGAAGAATTTTTTTTGAATTTTCTTTTCATACTAAAATGATCCATGGTCAAATACAAAAAAACAATTTCTCCGGATTTTCTCTATTTTCATTTGTTTTCCGTATACAGGGGTTAGTCGAAATTATCGACTTCTTCTTACAAAGGAACCCCTAATTTGGCCGTTTATTCACAAAAAGCGAAAGACCAAGTAAATTTGTAGTTTGAAGTAGTCCAGCTAACAAAATTAATACAAATTTTTGTACAGGGTGTAGCAAGTTTGGATCACGGGCTAGTAAATTATTATTTTTTAATTTCTACTACTTTTTCCTAAGTTAACTATTAATTATCACGTGCTACGTTAAAGGGTTAAAATTTGTTAGGTCCGATAACAGTACTGGTTAGAAAGATCCTTTTTGCCCAAACGGGTTTTTCATTTTTTGTCTAGTCCCATTTTTAGTGATTAAACGGCTCGCATTTTGAACCTAACTTTTTGCAATTGCATCCATGAACGATTGAAGTGAGAGTGCTTTTTTGGTGGTACATAATGAATGTTTTATCCAACCAAAAAACATGTAGTGCCCAAACACCTAATGATGCTTATTCGAAGAATTTTTTAGCATTATACAGGGTTGCAAAAAATATACCACCTATACTTTATATGGAAGTCATGTGATTTTCAAATTAATTGAATATAGTCCCAATTTTCTTGGAACTTTTTGCCGAAACTGTTTTTGAATTTTTTTGTCTGGTCCCATTTTTAGTGATACAAATGGCTTGCGTTTAAAACTTAACTTTTTGCGATTGCATTCATGAACTATTGAAGTGGACATCGTTTATTGGTTTAACCAACCAATAAAAAAGTGTCGTGGCCATAGAGCTAAAGATGCTTATTCGCTGCTTTTGTCCGCGTTTGCCCAAAACATATCACCTACATTTTATATGAAAATCATGTGATTTTAGAGTCCTTTAGGTATTCATAAAGTTCCTTTTTGCTATATTAATAATTATTAAAGAAAATGTCCTACTTATTATTAATAAAATCTAGTAACGATACAGATAAAAAGAATAATATTCATTCGGAACTTTTTCACATTATACAGGATTGTGCAGAAGTTACTACTTATAATAGAAGCCACGTGTTTCTCGATATCTTTGGATTTTCGTAAACTTCGATTATTCATTATAAAAGAAAAATATTTTACCACTGCTCTAAAAAGTCAGTACATGGCATTGAGAAATTTTAATTAATAAGAAGTGTCTTAAATTAATAGTCACGGAGTACATTTTTCTCGTCAAAAATTGGAGATGGATAGTGAATTCAACTGAACAAGTTATAAAATTCTGTATAGCGTAGTTTTTAGAAGGTATAGAAATTTCAGAAGATTTAATTACTTTTGAAAGTACTCGAAAAGATACGTAATTTTCAAATTTAGTAGTTATTTTTCCCGGCATTACTTTAGGAGATCCAAAATGTAAATTTTGGTTGTTACTTTTATAGGTAAACAGAAAACGTTTTAAATTATAGAACATTTTTTTTACTTGAAGGTATTATAAAAACTTGCAACTAACGAAAACAAAACAAATCTTAATACCTAGTAGGACCTCCCCTTACATTTATTATCTCTTGGCATCTTCGAGGCATGCTTATTACCAAATTATTGACAAATTCTTGCTGAATATTTTCCCACTCCTGAACAATGGCGTCTGCAAGTTGTTCTAGAGTCTGAGGAGGATCTTCCCTAGAACTTACCAATAATTTCAATTTAGACCAGACGTGTTCGATAATATTCATGTCTGGTGATTTTGCAGGCCAGACCATCCTGGTAATATTATTAGCTTCCAAAAACTCTTGCACAATGCGTGCTCTATGAGGTCTGGCGTTATCGTCAATTAGCACAAAATCGTTCCCAAAATTGTTTGCAAATGGTAGAACGATATTGCTTAAAATTTCGTCCCTATATACCTGACCGTTAATGGGCTCCAATGTTAAAAAAAGTTCCGTTTTGCCATTAAACATTACACCACCCCAAACAGTAACGCCTCCACCACCAAAAGGTTCCTGAGGAGCCATATTCTCCTCCATATACCGTTCGCCACGTTCACGCCAAACTAATATTCTGCCGTCCGAGTGAATTAAATTAAATCTTGACTCGTCTACAAACATGCAGTTTTCCCAGTTATCTAATGGCCAATTGCGATGTTCATATGCCCACTGGAGACGTCTTCGCCTATGCTGTGGTAGAAGTCGCACACATTTAGCACGTCGCCGAGCTCTAAAATTAAAATTTTGGCTTAAAAATCTGTAGTATAGGTGTAGGGAATGAACCAATAAATAAGCCAACAGTAGCTTTTATTATACTAAAATGCAAAATTAGGTCAATTTTCATAACGTTAGTTCTAGGGAAGAACTAAGGAACATTACGCTGCAAGCACAAATAATGTGTTTAGGGTCGCCTATCAAAACTTTAATTTATGAACAACTTAGTTCAAGTTTACATTTATAATATCGGTGCGCAAAATCCAAGATTCACGCCTCAGCTGACGTCGATATTATAATAGCCGACTTACTAAAATGAAACACTAAAAATATTGGTACAAAAAATAAGATCTCATTTGAAGTAACTCACCTTAAGTTATTATTGTTTAAAGTTCTTCTAATGGTCCTATTGCTCACACGAATGTGTGTTCTTGCTCTGAACTCCTGGTTAATTTTCTCTGATGGAATTTTTCGCCTTCGACGAGCCTCTCTAACCAACCATCTTTCATCTGCAATGCCGACTTTCTTTTGGCGACCTCCCCCATAACGATAGTTTGCACTTCCCGTTTCGTGGAAGCGTTGACGCAGTCGAGATATTGTACTTCGCCCAACCCCGTACATATCCGCAATAATACTAATTTTTACCCCATCTTGTAGTAAACGCAAACAATTAGCTTGTTCTTTTGCACTTAATCGAGCCATTATAAAGGATAATAACGCACCAATTCAAAGAAGAATACTTTGTTGCCTTGGTAACTGTCAATAGCAAAGAAAATGTTTTATTTTTTGGCCTACTAGATCTTTTGACTAAGAAATAGAAACGCCGCTAAATTAACAGAAATCCACCTGCAAAGTATAGGTGGTATATTTTTTGCAACCCTGTATAATGCTAAAAAATTCTTCGAATAAGCATCATTAGCTGTTTGGGCACTACATGTTTTTTGGTTGGATAAAACATTCATTATGTACCACCAAAAAAGCACTCTCACTTCAATCGTTCATGGATGCAATTGCAAAAAGTTAGGTTCAAAATGCGAGCCGTTTAATCACTAAAAATGGGACTAGACAAAAAATGAAAAACCCGTTTGGGCAAAAAGGATCTTTCTAACCAGTACTGTTATCGGACCTAACAAATTTTAACCCTTTAACGTAGCACGTGATAATTAATAGTTAACTTAGGAAAAAGTAGTAGAAATTAAAAAATAATAATTTACTAGCCCGTGATCCAAACTTGCTACACCCTGTACAAAAATTTGTATTAATTTTGTTAGCTGGACTACTTCAAACTACAAATTTACTTGGTCTTTCGCTTTTTGTGAATAAACGGCCAAATTAGGGGTTCCTTTGTAAGAAGAAGTCGATAATTTCGACTAACCCCTGTATACGGAAAACAAATGAAAATAGAGAAAATCCGGAGAAATTGTTTTTTTGTATTTGACCATGGATCATTTTAGTATGAAAAGAAAATTCAAAAAAAATTCTTCCTAGATTCTCGGAACTGGAAAACTTTTCCAAAAAAGTCAGGGTTTCACTTAACACCCTGTAAAATAGAGTTGCAGCGACTGCTAGCAATAGTGCCTTAAAGTATAAAAACTAGAAGAACTATTCAATTACAATTACAAGTTAAATCAAAATTTTTTTCGTTTCGAAAATATTCCACTCTAAATTTTATCAAAAATTTAGTTTGTCCCGCTTGAATTGGCCAGCAGTTTATATATATATATATATATATATATATATATATATATATATATATATATATATATATATATATATATATATATAAGGGAGAGTAGTCGCGACTGACTAGTTAAGAAAAAATATTCAAAACTGAAGTAGTGGGGATGCAGTCTTTATTGAAGGTGGCCTTAACTAAGGAATAAAACCCTTTTTTGATTTGTCAAGCTTTCGAGAATTTATTTTTCTCTTCTTCAGGACTTCTACAATAAAAAATTAATTTAAGTTAGTAAAATCTAACCTAGTAATCTTCATAATAAAAGAACTCACCAAAGTGGGCAGTTAAATTAAAAACAGGAATCTCCATGCGAAAATGCTGGATTTGTCTCCATTCTTTATCACACCACTACATTCCTCGGGGTGTTATGAGGAAAACCGAACGGAAAAATCCATAGGAAAAATCCCGCGCTTTAGCAGGATAGACGCGACAGGAAATTGACATTTGACAGATTATGAAATTATGCCCGACATTCATGCTTAGCAACACTTGGTTAAAAGAAGACAAGTGAATACAGAGGGGTAAGAAGGAGAGAGACAACACTCATTAAGCACTGGCGCATGGTATCGGAAGGTTAGTAAAATGTTCATAGGTTGTTGAGAAGTTATTGAACCAAAAATATAATAAGTTGTTGATAAATTGGCGGAGAGTTCCAAAACTATCATAATTTAGTTAATCCTAGTAAAACAGGTATAATATGTACAGAAAAGAAAGTTTTAGGCAACGTAATTACACCCTCTCAACCCAGAGCTACTACTCATCAGGGGCTGGATAATCAAGTAAACTGAGATATTTTTCTTTCTCAAGTCTTAATAAGTAACTGTAACTTCAACGACCTTAGCAGGGCGTGGCTGTGGTAAGTTGTGTGGTATGCGGCCGGAGGGCTTGCCTTGACCGGCCGTCCCACGAGGAGACAACCTCTATAAAAAAACCGACAGCGAAGTCGTTAAAACCTCTGGGCACCTGGGCCACCCAGTAGTACCCCCTAGTCCCTTCACCCCAGGAACGGGCGTCACCCTGGGGTGCGACGACCCCTTTCGTCCCAACTCGTGGGAACTAAATGGAAAATGTTTCAAAAATTAACAAAGATGAGGAAGATGAGAAAATGCGCGAAAAACTCTTTGGGAGAAAGCCGAAAGTCTCGAGGTCACCAGAGAAATTCCCAGGCCAGCCAGGCCGAGAATCAGAACGCCACAGAAGCCACTCGACATCAGACCTGCTTAGAACGGACGAAAGACGAAATAAAATACCAAGGGAGGAATTTAACATATTTGACAACAAAAGCACACAAAGTCAGAAAATAGGGCATAAAATGATAGGACTTCTCGACCTAGCTGAAGACGAGATTGAGAAAATGTGTAAAGCGATACAGGCGATACCAAATACAAAAAAAGAAATAAAAGACGCAGTAGTGCATCTCAGTAGTATTATTGCCCAATTAAAGGGTAGGAAGCTCATAGATGCACTCCTGGAACTTGACACAGGACTGCTAAACTGCCGGAAGGAGACCAAAGAACCGATGAGCCCAAAACCCGTAGGGACTGACCTAAGACCGAAGAAGGAAATGAAGGAGATGGCCACCCAGACAGGTAATACAGAGAGAATCTCGGACCCTGCCAAAGAACTAAAGGAAATAGCAAGCTAGACCGATGACCTAGAGGCACGCTCGTACTGCGCTGAAGAAAGGAAGGAAATGGCTACCCAGACCGTTGACCCAGAGGCATACTCGGACTCGGTTAGGGAAATGAGACAAAAACTAGAGTCTGTACGAACGGTAGAAGAGCTGGAAGAACTGGTAAGAGAGCCTTGGCCTCAAAGTGTTTATCAAAAAGTCCAACTGGAGGTAGGCAATCCTCTTGCTAGGAGAACAGAGGATGACTTGGCAATCTATGTAGAAGACGTAGACATGGAGAAGGGCATAAACAGGCTATTCAAAGAAAGGTTCCCGTAGCTAGAGGAAATGAAAGTACCTGGAGTCTCATATATAACCTCGACAGTAAAAATGCTGGTCGAAGGGCAGGGGCACAAGTAAATGAAAAATACATATTTAAAGTGATACCGGAAAACAACCAAAAGGAACAGACTAAAAGAGACGACCAGACTGCTGAGTAATCTGGAATCGCTCTGGAACAAGGCAGGAAGCATATCCGCATACCAACTCCAAATAACTACGATCACGAACTTTTCAGGAAGATCCTAGAATATACATTTAAGGACGGATACATGGACGTCACGCAATACGTTCCTGGTGGAAGAACACAGACAACAAACGCCAAACAGGGCGACCAGTATAGCGACCATCCAAGACAAGGAAGAAATGTGAACAGGAGGACCCCACGAAGCGACTCGAATGCGATAATAATCTCATGCGAAAAAAGATCCTACGCAGAACTGGTAAAAGAAGTAAAAAAGCAGATAAATCCGCAAGAACTGGGAGTAGAAATCCAGGGAATGCGGAAAACAAGAAGAGGAAATATGGTCCTGATTGTTAAGGGCGAAATAGAAAAACTGGAACCACTAAAAAGGTCTATCGACACCAGGGTAACCAACGCCGTGTCACGAATCTCGGGGGACCGAGCGGTCTTTCACATATACAATATGGACGTCGAAACCACCGCACAAGACATCAAGACCGAAATCCTCAGATCGGTAGGAGATGATAGCGGCAGCGACGATATTGCAGTAAAATCCCCTAGACCTAATGCACTGGAAAACCAGGCTGCCACGGTAATTGTAACCGAAGCCATAGCGGAGAAACTGCGGAAAATAAACCACATTAAAACAGGGTGGGGTCAGTGGAGAGTCAGAGAGAGACTCCATATTGACAGATGCCAAAAGTGCCTGCAGTATGGACACCAAACGCGGATGTGTCAAAGAGAAGATAAATCACAGTCATGCCTAAACTGTGCAGGAGTAGGGCATAAGGCAAACGAGCGCAAAAACGAACCAGTCTGCCTCAATTGTGAAATAAAGGGACACAAGACAGGAACCACTGCGTGCCCTACCTATCAAAAATTGTTAGAAGTAGCCAAAAGAAGAGCCACAACCAGGTACAGGAAAGAATACACGGAACACCAAGAGGATCAAGATGATTAAGATTCTGCAGGGAAACACCGACAGAGGCCACGCAGCATGGGACCTGGTATACAAATTTGCGGAGGAACTAAATGCAGATATAGTTATAATGGCCGAACCCAATAAGAAGAAAATTCAAACAGCCAACTGGATGCCTGATAAGAAAACCGACGTAGCATTAAAAGTGATGAACTCGAACACAACTATCTACAACAGAGGAGAAGGAAATGGTTTTGTATGGATAGAGATATCCAAAATAGCATTATATGGCTGTTACATATCACCAAACGTGGACCTGGCGGAGTTTACAACGTTCCTGGAGGACCTCGGGTCAAGTATCAACGAGCGTCAAAAGGAAGTAGTTGTGGTGGGAGACTTTAATGCAAAGTCCTTCCTCTGTAACGCAAGAACGGAAGGGGACATTTAATGGCAGAGTGGCTGGCTGAAAATGATTTTGTGATCCAGAACAAAGACGACACTCCAACGTTCATACGGGGTTCAAGCGAATCGCACATAGATCTTACTTTTTCCACTAGGAAAATATCACCGCACATTTTAAACTGGAGAGTCATCGAGGAGGAAACCCTGAGCTGTCACCAGCACATTACCTTCGAGATCGCAGAAAGTCCGAGGGTAACAAACTAAACACCAACAGAACCAAAGAAGAGAGCTTGGCTCATCAAAAAGGAAGATATCCCAAAAGTCACCGAAGAGGTCAACAGATGTCTGCGAAACATTCAGCAACAGGACATAACCGCAGAAATGATATCAGAACGGCATGTGACAAGATATGTACCTCGACTCACAAATGCCCGAAGAGAAAACCTGTGTACTGGTGGTCCACACAAATAGCAGAAATCAGAAGAGAATGTATAAAGAGTAGGAGATATATGATCAGAGCCAACAAAGGATCAGATGAAACTAAAAAGAGAAGAAGCCAAGAAGACTACAAACTAAAAAAGACAAGACTGAAAAGGGCTATTAAAAATGCGAAAGCTGAGGCATGGAAGAAAATCCTAGATGAGGTAGACTCTAACATCTGGGGTCGAGGATATCAAATAGTCATGAGGAAGCTGCACCTGCAGCACCAAGCCCCGCTACCAGACGAGAAACAGCTCGAAGTAGCCAAAACTCTTTTTCCTAGCCATCAAGTGTACAGGTGGGATAAAATGGCCGTAGAGGCAGATGAAGTCCCGGAACTCACTACAAGGGAGGTGATAGATGCTCTGGCAAAAATCAAACCTAAGAAGGCCCCAGGACCAGACGGTCTACCACCAGAAGTAGTAAAATCTCTGGTAGGAAGCAATCCCGAAATATGGCGAAGTATTTTTAATCAACTACTGAGACAAGGGACTTTTCCACACAATATGGAAGAGTGCGAGACTAGTGCTTATTGCGAAGGTTGCTAAAGCAGGACAGTCCGAAAAGGCATTTCGACCTATATGCGTTCTTAACGTACTGGGAAAACTCTTAGAACAAGTAATCCTTAATAAGCTGCAAGAGGAATTGCAGGGATCTGGGAGGGCTCTCCGAAAGACAATACGGATTCAGAGCCAAAAGATCTACCATTAGTGCCCTCCGAGAGGTTGTGAACATTGCGGAAGCAGGTAAAAGGGAAACAAGTAGAGGAAACAAATGTCTTCTCATTACAATAGACGTGAAAAACGCATTCAACTCTACACCCTGGGAAGGAATACTACAGGAACTCAGGAGAAGAAAAATAGCCCCTTACCTGTACAACGCGATAGCGAGTTACTTCGAAGATAGGGTACTACTGGTCGGACAGGGCGGGAGACTTCAGGTCACGTGCGGCGTCCCACAGGGCTCAGTCCTTGCTCCTACCCTGTGGAATGTCTATTATGATGAAATACTTCGTATACCAATGCCGGACGGGACAACATTGATAGGTTACGCGGACGACGTACGTATTGTTATAAAAGCAAGGGAGGAAGAATTACTGGAGGCTAAGGTGAACCATGCGCTACACACCATCTCAGAATGGCTAAGAACTAAACAGCTATGTCTTGCTCCACATAAAACCGAGGCGGTCCTTCTAGTTGCTGGGAGAAGCAGAAGAATCATTCGTCTAACTGTAGATGGTATTATAGTAGAAAGTAGAGGAGACATCAGGTACCTAGGCGTATTCCTGGACCGGAACCTACTCATGAAACAACATATTTGTAAGGTAACGGAGAAAGCAAATAAGACCATAGCAAAGTTGAGACGACTAATGTCAAACAAGGGCGGACCAAGGGAGGGTAGCCGCAGGGTCCTGTGTTCTGTGGCCCTGCCAATAATACTCTACGGAGCTACAATATGGGGAAGAGTTATGGAAAAGAAATGCCACAGAAACCGATTCGTAGCAGTACAACGGCGGATAGCAATATGCATTACGAGAGCATATAGAACAACCTCCACCAAGGCTCTACTCGTGATTGCAAGGACACCCCCCCCCCCCCATCCACCTCCTCGTTAAAGAAAGGATAGAGATAGAGACAGACAGGACAGTAGTTAGAGGCCAAGCTCATGATCATATGCTGAACCACTGGCAGGAGGAATGGCTAACAAACGATGGCAGCGCAAACTGGACGCAAAGACTGATCCCCGACATCCATCCTTGGGTAAATAGAGAGCATGGTGAGGTTGCATATCACCTCACTCAAATACTAACTGGGCATGGCAAGTTCCAGGCCTATTTACATCGTTTTAAAATATCGGAAACAGACAAGTGCCGATACTGTGGGGAGATTGACACGGCTGAGCACACATTCTTTGTGTGTAAGAGATGGGAGGCGAGAAGGCGAAGAACTGAGGGGATAACAGGGCCAATAACCCCGGACAACCTCATAAACAAAATTCTCGCGACGGAGGAATCCTGGGTAGCCATCAGCCAAATGGCAACTGACATACTGAGTACAAAAGAAAAGGACTACAGAATCAGACCGTGAGTCAAGGAACTACTTACAACATCTTATGCCCGACTCTTCCCGAAGTAATGCCGACAACAGTCCCGGGAAGAGCCAACGATAAGGGCCAAAGTGGGGGGAGGGGTTTAGTGGGTCGGCCGCGTTCCGGAGTCTTACTCGCCCAGTGAGACTGGGCGTGCATAGATACGCATTCCTAATCCCCCACAAAAAAAACTACTACTACTACTACTACTACTACTACTACTACTACTACTACTACTACCACTACTGCTATATCACTCCCCCCCCCCTCGATGGTATCTCCGGTGTGTCGTACCGGTGGGGCTTGCGTGCTTCTGTGATCCCAAGAGCTATGTCGGCGGTAGCGTAGCTACCGTTAGGGCCTCCCATGCCGAACAGGTCGAGGGTGAGAAGCCAGACTAAGAGAGATGCCGAAGACAGGAGACAAGCTCAAGATGTAACACCATCGCGTCGAGGAGCTGCATGGCACAGGGGTAAAGTGTGTTTCTAGCGATGCCCGGAGGAAGTGGCTAACCG
This sequence comes from Philopedon plagiatum, assembly GCA_963971165.1. Classification (NCBI taxonomy): domain Eukaryota; kingdom Metazoa; phylum Arthropoda; class Insecta; order Coleoptera; family Curculionidae; genus Philopedon; species Philopedon plagiatum. The sequence continues at coordinate 64,175,663 of OZ020190.1, forward strand.
AAGGAGACTTTCAGCCTTGGCATGGCAAAGGCGGACTCCCATGTTCGACCGTTATATCGACTCAACTCCTGGGATTGGAACAGATAAAAGAAGGATGGAAGAAGCCCAAATGATGCCCATCCAAATGGAAATAAGATCAACCAAAAAATACTGAAACACGTGGCGACACAAACGGAGGGAGATAATCAGAGCAACCTGGAGGGAAAGGCAAGCTATATACTACAGAGACTAGATGAGGCAAAGACACCTGAGGAGGTAATAATAATCATGGAAAATGCCAGCGACCGTATTTCAAAACGTGGAGATTATAGAGGGAAATCCTCTCTCTGCCAGAGTAGGGAAGGGGACCGCGCTATATGCGTGGGGGATCCTGAAATGAGTAAAGGCAACATTTAGACAAAGATAGCCCGAATTGGGACAAATAGACGATGTGGACCAGCGGACACGAGTTGCTTATCTCACATCTGTAGTAAAAGACCACACGAAAAACGGCTATAGTACAAATGAACGCCACGTATTTAAAGCACGTACATCGAAGGGTGCAGAGGCAGCAAGTGTGATGAAGGAAATGTACGTCTCCATAACCGAGCTGAAAAACAAAGCAGTAGAACTGGGTAGATCTAAAATCCATATACCCACACCGGACGGGCATGATCATGCAAATATCAATAAACTGCTAGAATTTGCCTTCAGGAATAGTTCTATCAAGATAGCCCTTCATGTTCCGAAGAGAACTAACGACGCACGAAATCGTGGCCGACAAGAGAAGAGAGCAAGAAATACCCACCCTCCTAAGAACACAGAAGCAATAATCGTGACATCAAAAAACCTACGCAAGTTATACGTCGGGCCAAGGGACAGGCGTTTTTAAAAATCACTGTTTTCAAAAACTGTATAACAAATTTATTTGATTTTGGGAAGTTTAACAATTTAGCAAGCAACTATAACAACAGAAGTGACAATAAAATCTAGTCTGCTCGTATTTATAATCTTTCTTATCGCTAAGTCTAGGAGTGGTCAAAAGGAGCTTAGCTAAGCAGTTTACAATATGTAACTCCTCCACCCTTAGAGGGACATATAAACTTTTAAAGTTTCTATGACCTAAATAATAATTGAATCATCTTTAACTTTATTAGTTTTAAAATAAACAGGCCATAGATACTTGTAAATTAAAAACATTATTGTTATGCAAAGAATAACATACAGTAAAACTGTCCAAATACTCGTTTTATTAAAATATAGGGGTGTATTTAATAATCTTGAATTTTCAAGTTTTTGCAAATTAATATTTTCTTGTAACTTATTTAATTTATTGAAATTAATATTATTTAGATTGAGCAGTTTTACCTTCTTATACAGCATTTTATTTGTTAAATTATTATTAATATTTGGTAAAGGTATTTTTTTAAAAGTATGTTTTACATTTTTATAGGCTGTAATAATAATATATCCTAATTTTAGGCTACATGGAAAGCTTAATTCTAGTATATATGTTCCATTAAAAAATACATTATTTTGCGAATTTTCGCACGTTTCAATTCCTACTATATCATTATTTGTAACTAGAATCCATGTATTTGTATCAATATTTTGAAGTTGTATATTATCAATATCAACATACAGGGTGTTACAATCAGAGATATTATGTTCGTATCTTAATAACTGTACCTCACAAGGGATGCTTTTATAAAGATTTTCGGAATGTCTATGAGTACATAAATATTCATTAATAGAAATGCGTTTACATGGTTGATTTGAATATCCAAAATTTCTTTGGTTGATAAGTAAATATTCAAAGTTAGGTACAATTATTTTATAATGATTTTCGTATTTAATAGGTAGGGGAAATAATTGAAATAAATCATAGTTTTCTTTTTCGACTAAAGGAATGTCAATTACGAAAACTACTTCATTGTCTTTTACATAGCTTCTTATTTCTAAGGTGTTTTCTATATTTAGAATATTTTCTGCTATAGGCTCAAATGGCAATTTTTCAAAATTTAATTTTTTGTTAAGTATTTGTAATTCATTTAAAAATTCTTTTGTATTAATTATAGCATTATGAAAAGCATTTAGTTTTGCAAAAGTTATTGCAGTTTCGATATTTCCTAAAATATCGTAAATATTTTGATAAAACGTAGTTATTTGTGAAAAAAACATATAAATGCGAAAAAACTCAAAAAGATTTGTTTCTTCGATTTCGCCTTTGTTTACTACTTCTATTATTTGATTAACTCGTAATTTTAAAATGTCTTGATTATGTGAAACGTTCTTAATCGTTTCTTGAAAATCGTCAATTGATTTACTAAATAGTGTCATTTGTTTGTCTAAAGCAACTTTTATGTCGTTTTGGTTTTTCTTTAATATGTTTATGTTAGTATCGATATGTTCTGCATCTTCTTGGTCTAAATTACCTGTAATGCATTTTATTATGCTGCCTAAAGCATTTATTAAGGCTCGTCTTTTGCGAGTTTTAATTGGAAGGATTTGATTTAATTGATTATTGATTTTTTGCTTAAGATTGTCAATAATGACATAAGAATTATAAAATTCCTTTTTATAACTAGAACAGTTATTAATATTTTCTTTAAGAATGTCGTATTTATTACTTATTTCAGAAAATTCAGTAATTAAGTTTTTCATATCAAAAATTTGAATAAAAGTCCAGTGGTTGGTTGTCTTTTGGGCGTTACCTATTTTATATGGTAATATTCCTGGGTTATCATTTAAGTTGTGGTATTTTGGGTTGTCTCCGTACACGAAGGACCATCTGTAACAAGGGGCTTCTTTAATTCTTTAATATGGACTATTTCAGTTTTACTGGGATTTTTAACGTTTTTTATTCTAACACGATTATGTTCAAGCATTTCGGTTATTACGTAAGGACCGTTAAATTTAGGCTTATTTTTATTTCTCGGTGAAAGTTTTTTGTAAACTTTTTGATTTAACTTAAAATCAGGAGCTTCATTTCCTTTAACGTTTGTCTTTGCTAAAACTCTTTCTTTGGTTTGGTCAATTTTTGTGGTGACGTTTTCATAGACTGCGTCTACTTTATCTTTATGCGATGATACCTAATCAGACTAAAATGTCCTAGGAATAAGATCTAAAGGATCTCTGGAATTTGTATGACCTAGGACAAGTTCATGAGGTGTATACTTTGTAACGCTATGAACAGTGCTATTATAAGCAATTATTGCGTATGGCATTAAGTCATTAACAGATTTATTTTTATCTTTCTCTTTTAATATTCTTAAATGTTCAATAAGGGTTGAATGAAAACGTTCTACAGGCGACTTCGATTCATGGTGTTTAGGGGTAGTAAAATGTACTGTAATTTTTTGGGCTTTAAGTAACTCTTTTAAAAGTTCATTATTAAATTCCCCACCGTTGTCACATGTAATGTTTTCGGGGAATCCATAAAATGAGAAAAAATTAATTAAGTTATCGCAAACTGATTTTGCATTTTTGTCATAAGGGTAAGCTTGTCCAAATTTAGAAAATTTGTCAAAAATTGTTAAAAAGTTTTGATTCTCAAAAATAAAAGTGTCTATATGTGACATTTGAAAAGGTTTACAGGGTGTGTCCGTTTTTATAAGAGGGACATAAGACTTTAGTCTACTATATTTTAATGTTTGACATATATTACACTCATTTATAAATTGATTGATATCAGTTTTCATTTTCGGCCAATAATAAAGTTCTTTAAGGCGGTTATAAGTTTCTAAAATGCCTCTATGATTTATTTTTCTTTGATGTTGATGCATTATAAGCATAATTTTTTCTTCTTTGTCAGTAATAGTATTAACTAATTTTGTACAGAGAATAATTTTCGGATTTTGAAAATTCTTCAGATAAACATCAGAAAAAATTGGAATTAAATCTCTATCGTGAAAATATACGTGACACGTTTTATCAGGGTCCATATATTCTTTAATAAAAGTTTTTATAACATCAGGACTTTTTTGTAATTCTACATGATTAATTTTAAATTTTTCAAAGTTTTCAGTTTGTATTTTTATATCAGGATGTGCTGATTTTTTAATTAAATATTGTAAGCTTTTATTGTTGATAATCTCATCTAGAATGTTAAGGTTAATATTATCTGTGTCAGCTCGATTACTATGCACTGTTGAGTCAGAAGTTTGAAGCTGAGGTGTCACGAGTTGAATGTCAGAGATAACTTTTATCTTTTGCTTGCTTGCACTTGGTTTTTTAAACAAAGGATTTATTGTTTCAGCATTTTCTTTGTCTTGAATTGGATTTTCAGAAAGTTCTCTTAAGTATTCGATTATATTTTGGTTAGAATCACCTGGATTATTTATTATTGATTCATTTTCATATATGTTTAATTGAATGCGTGACAATGCGTCTGCGTTAGTATTTAGTGAACCTTCTTTATATATAATTTGATAGTCGTCGAACTCTTCTAAGCATAATCTACATCTAACTAGTTTTGAATTTCGTTCTTTTAAGTTAAAAAGCCACATCAGTGGTCTATGGTCAGTATAAATATAAAATTTACGTCCAAATAAATAAGGTCTAAAATATTTGCATGCCCAAACTATAGCTAATAATTCTTTTTCTATAGTTGAGTATTTTGTTTCTGATTCATTAAGGGTACGAGATGCATAAGCTATAGGTCTATCATTAGGAATAGTGCCCTGCGATAATATTGCGCCTAATGAAAAATTACTTGCGTCAGTAGTCAATAAAAATGGTTTAGAAAAATCTGGATACTGTAAAATTGGAGCGTTAATTAAAAGTTGTTTACAATGTTCAAAAGCTTTTATATATTCAGGAGTATGTTCTATTTTTACGTCCTTTTTTAAACATCGAGTCATAGGCTTTATGATTTTTGCAAAATCTTTTATAAAACGTCTATAATAGCCTACTAAGCCTAGAAATGATTTAATTTCCTTAGTAGTTTTGGATATTGGAAAATTTTTTACTGCGTGTATTTTGTCTGGGTTTGGTTTTACACCTTCTTTACTTACTATGTGTCCCAAATATTGGACCTCTTTTCTCAAAAATTCGATTTGTCAAGTTATATTTTAAATTTTGAGTTGCGTAGTCTAGTAAATGCTTTTTTTAGTTTTTCAAGATGCTCTTGAAGACTAGTACTAAAAATAATAACGTCGTCTAAATAAACAAAACATATTTCATTTTGTAATCCGCGTAAAATATTATTCATAACACGTTGAAAAGTTGCTGGAGCATTTTTTAGTCCGAATGGCATTCTTAAAAATTCATAATGTCCTGTATCAGTACTAAAAGCTGTTTTAGGGATGTCTTGTTCATGCATTTGTATTTGATAAAAACCGTTTGCAAGATCTAGAGTCATAAAATATTGTGCTTTACCTAATTTATCTAAAATTTCGGTAATATTCGGCAAAGGGAACTTGTCATCAACTGTAACTTTATTAATATTTCTGTAATCTACGCACATGCGCCATTTCTGTTTACCTGATTGGTCTAATTTTTTAGGTACTATCCATATAGGAGATGACCAAGGTGAATTTGAGTCTCTAATAATATTTTGAGCTAATAATTTTGAAATTTGACTTTTCACTTCTTCACGGTGTATTTCCGGGTATCTATAACTTTTTGTATAACTCGGTGTTTCGTCCGTAAGTTTAATTTCATGTTTTATCGTATTTGTAAAGCTTAAAGGAATTTCTTCGCTATGAAAAATATCACGAAATTCATAACAGAGTTTACGTAGTTCTTGTTTTTCTTCATAATTGCAATGATCTAGTCTTATATTTTTTAAATTAGCCTTCAGCTTGTTATCAATATTTTTTTCATATTTTTCTGGATATACGGGGTGATCGATAAAATTCATTTCGTTTAAGTCTATAGGTTCGACTTCGAAAGATTCAAGAAATTTAATTTCTATAGGATTTTCTCTGGGATTCAAAATTGTAGTAGAAGCAAAATTATTTTCTATTTTTACAAGACATTCTGGTATTTCTAAATCTCCTAATTGTTGATAAGCGAGTATACCGTATCCGTTTGGAATGTTTACTGGAAGTTGTATTTTTTGAATCGTTCTTGCATCAATGATATAAGTTAAATTATTTTTAAAATTTTTTGAGTTTGATTGCAAGTTATTTTCGTTGCGTATTGGAATTTGCGTATTTGGTAATTTTAACGTAGATGTACTGAAACCTATGTTAGCATTTAATTGTTGCATAAGGTCTAAACCTATTAGTCCATCAAACTTATCAGAAAAATCAAAAAGATAAAATTTATGTATACCGGGAGTATTGAAAGTTGGGAAAATTGGTAATGTCGCTACTTCGTTATGAAATGAGGTTGCGTGTGCTGTTTGTACTTGGAAAATTTCTTCTTCTATTAAATTTGGGAAATTTTCGTATGCAATTTTTTGACTTATAAAACTTCTTGTACTACCTGTATCTAATAAAAATTTTGCATTTAGTTCTGGTATCAGAATAAATGGTAATTGTATGTTATAGTTATTTAAAAATATTACGTCATATCCGTTTTCTGGCTCGTTAGGGTAAAATTTTGGTTTTCTTGTTCATTATTTGGCTAATCGTCTGAGTTAGCAGAATAACTCAAATTTATATCGTATCATTATAATCATAATATTCGGTGTAATCAGTATTTTCGTAATTATAGAGATTTTCAGAAGTAAAATCATCAAACCAAGTATTTTGTTGTCTAACAGTGTTAGTCAAAATACGGCAAATTTTGGTATGTAATCCAGCGCTCGGAGGGGCATATAGCCCGGAGAATAGCTGTTTTAACATTATTTGTTTCATATCCTTATAGTATAAGGTATAGTCAGGTTAGAGATCTGATTCTCATTTGTTATATATTTATATGTACACCTGATCAAGTAAGTAGACCGCATTCATTGCATTGTTGTAATATCTTACCCTTACCTCACGGTAAACTCTACTACTCTATTCTGACTGCTTGAAACTGCTAATGGATGGCGCTGCCCGTGTCATACTGCTTATGCAGTTCGACATGAGTTAGCTTTAAGGATTGCTGCTTCGGATGGTAGGTATGTTCGTTTATCCTGTACTGACGAGAACTAAAGAGTTCGAAACCGGTATGCAGGTAACGACATCCTAACTAAAGAAAAACCTTCCTTCTTCTTGGTAGTTTCTTGCAGTCAAACCAAGTATTTTGTTGTCTAACAGTGTTAGTCAAAATACGGCAAATTTTGGTATGTAATCCAGCGCTCAGAGGGGCATATAGCCCGGAGACTAGCTGTTTTAACATTATTTGTTTCATATCCTTATAGTATAAGGTATAGTCAGGTTAGAGAGCTGATTCTCATTTGTTATATATATATATATATATATATATATATATATATATATATATATATATATATATATATATATATATATATATATATATAAAATCATTAGATTGATTTGATTGATCAGGTGGTTTCTGCAAAACTTCCTGATTATATAGTTGTGTACTAAATCGTTTATTTAGATTATTTAAGGCATTGTTTAAAATTGTATATCCTGAGCTTGTATCCATCGGTTCTAGTTTAGTTCTTCGCGACATTTGTCCGAAATTTTGGTTTTGGCTAAAATATTCATACCAAAATTTTGATTATTATATGTAGGTCTCACATAACTTTGCTTATTTGTAAAATTAGGTCTCGGTTGAGAAAAAGCGTTTTGTTGTGGAAATCTAGGAAAATTGTTTTGTTGAGGAAAACTCGAAAATGGTCTTGAAAAATTATTATTCTGTGGAAACATTTGCGTTGGATTATATGGTCTAGAATAATTATTTTGAGTTGGTGTAAACGTTGGTCTATATGTCTGCGACATAGAATTAGGTTTTTGGTTTTTATTTGAAAACATAGGCTGTTTAAAGTTAGAATTGTGTGCATTTTTATATAAGATAAAATTTTCTTCTTCACGAACACATGACATTGCTTTCTCTAAAGAATCTGGATTTTTTAATCTAGAAACAAGTTGTAAATTGTACGGTAAACCATTGAGAAATGTTTTTAATGCAAATTCGTCATAATGTTGAATTCTTATAATCTTTGTAGCGGCATCATCAGGCCCAGAATTTAATTTAGAAAATAATAAACTACGAGAATCTTGTATTCTCATACCAAAAATTATTGGACTTTCGTTTTTAAACGGTTTTAAATTTATTAAATCTTGGATTAGGCAATCGATCGATCTCTGATCGGAAAAACTGGTTATTAGTATATCTTTAATTAGTGCCCAAGAATTTAATTCTGTTCGAGAAACAATTAATTCGGCTGCTCGACCTGTTAATTTACTTAGAATGGTATCAAATAAACAAGTATTTATTGTAGCGTTTATATTAGTTCTGTCTTGGAGTGCTCTTAAAAGATTTTCAACTGCGCTGATAAATCTATTTAATAATTTTGGGTTTCCATCAAAATGTGGAACGTTATCAGATTGGTATCTTAAAAGTTGGTAATTAACTTCAGGCATTGTATTGATAGTTAGTATATCGGTAATATGATCTAATTCGGAATCAATTTTGAAAGTTTAAAAGGATAACACTCAGTATATATGTGAATAAAATTAAACACTCTTAAAATTAAATATGCTTAATACTAAAAAATAAAGTGAAATCTTTGCAAGGACAAATGACTAGAAATATTAACAATGAAATTACACTGTAAAAAGGAATTATTGTCCGTACAAAAATTGCAAAAATTGGAATGAAAAAATTCGAATGAAAAAAATTCAAAAAGTCGATTTTTCACTTACAAGAGTAAAATGGCGAAAATCTTCATTTGTGTTCTTGTTCTTGTTCTTGTTCTTGTTTTTGTTTTAACCTAGCTGGTTTGGCGATGTTTGTCCTCCCCAGGTCCTTAAATCTAGCTGGTTTGGCGATGTTTGTCCTCCCCAGTTTTGTCCACGTTCAGCGATGTTTGTCTGTCGGTAGACCAGGAAAACCCTTCGATATACCCTCGACTGGTTGACCAGGACTCCTGAAGTTCAGTATGCTGCTTTGTTTCTTGTCCAGCGATGTCTTTCAGTTGCCACCTGAAATCGGTACTATCTGCTTCTGAGACACACTTTTTGGACTCTTCTCCGTAGGTTTTTTCGAGTAAATTCTTGAAAGAAACCGTGATCACAATATGCCCTTGTAACACGTCTCAAAAATCCCACCGACTGCGCCAGTTATAGGTCGGGCCAAGGGACAGGCGTTTTTAAAAATCACTGTTTTCAAAAACTGTATAACAAATTTATTTGATTTTGGGAAGTTCAACAATTTAGCAAGCAACTATAACAACAGAAGTGACAATAAAATCTAGTCTGCTCGTATTTATAATCTTTCTTATCGCTAAGTCTAGGAGTGGTCAAAAGGAGCTTAGCTAAGCAGTTTACAATATGTAACTCGCAGACTTTCCGAAAGAAATTAAGCAACATGTCGACCCTAAAGAGCTCGATGTCGAAATAAGAAACTTCAGAAAGACCAAAGGAGGGGATATGCTCCTCTCGATCAAAGGGGACAAAGGCAAGGTAGAACAGCTAAGGTCAACAATTGAAACGAAGCTAGGAAGTGTGGAGACAAGAAGACCAAAAAAGGAAAGGACATCATTCCATGTCTACGATATAGACACAGTCACGACGCTGGCAGAAATAAAAATTACAATACAGGAAAAACTGGGGAAAGCCAAGGAATCGAAGTGAAATCCCTAAGGCCCAACTCGAGAGGAGGGCAGATAACCACAGTAATAACGGACCACAAAATGGCTGAGAAACCGCAGGGAATGAAAGAATTGGCTGGTGGTACAGCGAAATGAAGGAGCGAGTGGTCATCCCAAAATGTCGCAGATGCTAGCGGCATGGACATGAAACAAGGTCGTGCAAGGGACCAGATAGAGGAATACTCTACATACTACATACTACTACTACATAAAGCTGCAGACTGCAAGGAGGAATCACAGTGCGAAAAAAGGGCACAGATCTGGTTCTGCTAAATGCCCTTTCTTCAAAAAACTATTGGAGAAAACCAGAACAGAAACAGCTAGATACTCAAAATGACCCGCACACGAGGTACAATAGCCCTACAGGTGAATGTCGACAGAGGGAGAACAGCTACGCACCTAATGTTTAAAATAGCAGAAGAGCACAATGCGCATATAGCGCTCATAGCCGAACCGAACCGTAAAAAGGCGACTCAGCTACGGTGGCCAACAGAGCATAGACTGGACACAACGATCTACACCAGAGACACAGAAACTTCAGCTACAGGAAAAGGTGACGGTTTTATCTAGATAGAGACACCCCTTGTGATCACATACAGCTGCTACATTTCGCGAAATAAACAGACTTAAGAGTTCCTTATATTCCTAGAGCATCTTAGGACGGGCATGAAAAGACACAAAAAAGAAATCATTGTAGGATGTGACTTCAACGCCAAATCCTACCTATGGGGCTCTAGCGTAGAAGATGAGAGAGGGGAAATACTCACCGGATGGTTAGCCGAGAAGGATCTAATTATTCTCAATCATGGTACTGTACCAATATTTACTAGAGGAAGCAGCGAATCACTCTTTGATATAACTTTTAGTACTAAAAAAATCGCTAGTCAAATTGAAGATTGGACAGTCCTGGAAATAGAAAGCCTGCTACAATTGTATCAGCTTTACGATCAAGCAGGAGACACAAGAATGGCTGGAGGATAACAAATAAAGACATGCCCAAACTTATTGAGGAAGCAGGAAAATTGTTACAAATAGGACGCAACAGCTTGCTAACTGCAGAAAGATTTACGAATATTATAAGAACGTCATGTGACAAAGTATTTCAAAAGAAATCCAAAACTACGGCAAGAAAGGCTGTCTACTTGTGGTCTAATGAAATTGCAGAAATCAGGAAAAAATGTATCCGGAGCAAGAGACTGATGGCCAGGGCAAATAAAGGCTTGAACAAAGCAAAGAAAATAACATGCCTCAAGACTACACTCGGTGTAGGGCTACCCTGAAAGGGCCAATACTTAACGCGAAAAGAAACGCGTGGAAAAAGGTCTTGGAAAAAGCTGACTCGGACATCTGGGGCAAGGGATTCCAAATAGTCACTGAAAAACTAAAAGCCAGATCACCAATTAACATGACTGATGAAGAGCAGACACAGATTGCAAAAACACTATTCCACCTACATCGGATGGAAGTCTGGGCAAGATTGAACGTACAAACAAACGACCCACCAGTCTTAACCATAGGGGAGGTGGTGCAGGCAATCAATAAAATCAAAGACAAAAAGGCTCCTGGCCCAGACATGATACCACCAGAAGTAATCAAAGCAATCACTGGAGGCCATATGCACGCATGCCTGCAGCTTATGAACAGCATCCTTCTGTCCGGGATATTTCCCAAGGCATGGAAATCTGCGAGACTGGTGCTCATAAAGAAGGAAAACAAAGCTGGAAAAGCCGAAAAATCGTATGCGTCTTAAATCGACTCGAAAAACTCCTGGAACAACTCTCTTAGGGAGACTGAGGAAGAGATAAACAGGTCTGGAGGATTGTCTGAATTCCGATTTGGATTCCAGGAAGGGAAATCCACAATTAGCGCCCTAAGGAATACTAAAGAAATAGTGGAAAGTGTCCAGAATAGATATAGACATGGACTATGTGCCATAATAACGATCGACGTGGAAAACGCAGTTAACTCGGCACCCTGGGCAGAATTGCTAGGCTAACTGAGGAGGCGAAGCAGTGCGCCCTGTTTGTACAATTTGATCGCAAGCTACTTTGATGATAGACTCCTGTTGGTAGAAAAAAATATAAAATGCAGGTCACGTGCGGTGTCCCACAGGGATCTGTCCTGGGATCGACTCTGTGGAACATCTACTCCGACGAAGTTCTGCGACTGGAGTTGCCGGAGGGATTGACGCTGATCGGGTACGCGGATGACGTGACAATCCTAGTGGAAGCAAGAAACTCCGAGATGCTGGAGGTCAGGGCAAATGACGCAATACTCTGCATTACCGAGTGGCTGGAAGAGAAAAAACTGAGACTCGCTTCACAGAACATCGAGGCAGTGCTACTAACGGCAGGAGAAAGACGAAAAATATCAAGCTGACGGTCGAAGGATTAGAAATACGAGGCAAAGAATCCGTAAATTACCTGGGGGTATAGTTTAACCGAAACATGAGCATGAAAGATCACATTCACAGAACGGCTGAGAGGGCGAATAAGGCTCGGAGCGCAGTTGCACGGCTAATGCCGAAAATGGGCGGACCTACTGAGAACAACCGAAGAATCCTTTCCTCCGTTGCCCAGTCCATAATGCTGTATGGAGCGGTCATGTGGAAGAAGGCAATGGTAAGAAAGGTGCATAAAACGTGTATCTAAAGGTACAAAGAAGAGCGGATACGTGTGCGTTCAGGACGGCGGCGACCAAGGCACAGGTGGTGCTAGCGAGAGCTCCGCCTATCGACCTGCTCGCGAACCAACGCACCAGAGACAGGATCTATAATAGCATGTTAGTCAGATGGCAGGAAAGATGGGAAAACCAGGAAGAAACTGCAGGATGGACTAAACGCCTGATAGGCGACATAACACCCTGGATAAACAGAAGCCACGGAGAGGTTGACTTTTACCTTACCCAGATACTGTCAGGGCATGGGTATTTCGAGGCCTACCTGAATCGCTTCCACGTAAGCGACCCCGATGCCTGTTATTACTGTGAACTAACTGATTATGTAGAACACACGTTTTTCCACTGCACGAGATTGGAAGAATACAGAGACAGGGTAGAACCACAACCCTCTTTATGGGTCCCCTAGCCATGCAAAGCACAATAAGGCAATGCTGGATAGTTGTTGGCAGAATCACGTGACGGAATGCGGAAGCAAGTGCAAAAATAGGTCAGTTAACCGACCTCGGAAGTTTGAAAACGTGTGTCTGCTTTGTTTATCTGTCTTTTTTGGTTAAAAAATGTTTTAATATAGGGTGGATTGTAGTTTAATGTCGTTTTAACTAGATAATTAATAAATCGGAACGTTTCCTTGTTTTTTTTTTTTCATAAACAATTGTGGAAATTTAAGTTTTTAGTGTAAAAATATCCGTTTTGTATCTGTGTGTGCAATAAACTAACAGCAAAAGCAATGTCGGTTGTCAGCGTTATAATCGTGATTTGTGGTAATAGTAATATCGTCTGTATGTAAATAGTGAAAAAGAAGCTAGATTGTTTTGATTGACAAATCTTTTTTAATGCCGGCACATTATTATTTTAAAATAATCATGCCGAAAACTTGCGGTGTTCTAAGATGCAAATCGAATTACCATAGCTCCTTAAAACAAGGTAAGAAATCTGTATCTACCTTTAAATTTCCGACCAGTGATGATTTAAAGAACAAATGGTTAAAAGCAATTCCCAGAGACAACTGGACACCATCAAAATATTCTGTAGTGTGCGCCCTCTACATTTTGCTGAAACTGACATAATTCGCGAAGATGATTATAGTTTACCGGATGGTTCTGAAACAAAAATTCCAACAAAAACTGAGCTAGCACCAAATGCTGTGCTTTCTTTTTTCCGAATTTGCCAAAATATTTATCAAAAAAACCAAGAAAAGATCGCGGCAGCACCAGGAGCGTACTAAGAAAAATATTGAAGTATTTGAAAAGTCAGACTTAACTGAACATTTTGATGAACTGGTTTTAAATTTTAAAGCAAATATCATTTTTTCTGAGTGTTGGATTGTAAAAATTTTTAGTGACAAAAATCATTTTTACGTTCTAGGGATAGCAGATACAGAACTGATCAGCATTGTGTGAATCAAGTTTTAGTTTATAAAAATATGCCGGTTAAAGTTTTTGTAAAAAATAGCGAACAAGGGTTTAATGATTTAAAATGGATTTTGCCGTATAGTTTAAAATTAAGTAGGTGGTCTCAACTAGAGAATTTGCTATCAAGATATAAATATCGCCTAATTGATAACGTGCAATCAACTAACTTCTTTCTTGAAACTACATTAGGTTATTTAAATAAAGCCCTTAGCAAATTAAAATTCGAAAATCCTGACAGTTTAGAGGAAAACAACATAGTTAACTTACTGCCCATTTTAATTGACCAAATCAAACTATTGACTTTAAAAAAGAAACGATATTCAACGTCAACAATCATCATGTCTTTTATGTTGTGTACATACATTATCTCCATGCACATACGAACTGATGCATGAGTATTTTAGTCTTCCTTCAAAAAGATATTTGCAGTATTTATCTTCCAGCTTAGATATTTCTCCAAATACATTATCAGATGCTGATAAAAATACACATAGTTGTCTTAATTATGTCTCCAGTAATTTAGGACCTACTGAAAAAGTCGTGGTTCCTTTAATTGACGAAATAAATAAATAAATATATATATATATATATATATATATATATATATATATATATATATATATATATATATATATATATATATATATATACATATACATATACAGGGTGGTGCAACCAAGACGGGGTGGACGATTGTGAGTAAACGGTGAGGAATTTCGAAATTTTTTTTATTGGATATTATCGATAGTCACGCTATGTTCTACAATTATAGCCATAATAGAGGGTGGTCCGAAAAACTCGTGGCGAACCAAACTTGTATTTTTTTAAATGGGACACCCTGTAGATATATAATTGTTCCAATTGATTCTCCTGTTCGTTACGATCATTTTGATATAGGGTTTATTGGGTCTAAAATTTATAGTAAGGGAATGGGACGCGGTTAAAGTTGAAAAACTGCTCACAGTTCGGCCATTTTAAAAAAAAAATTTGAAACAGGTATGGAAAAACCAAATATTCCATAAAACGTTACATATCCTTGAATACATTAATCGCTTGCAATTTGTTTAAAATTATTCACTGGTATACAGGGTGGTCAAGTTTTGCAAATACGCCCTGGACTCATTTTTTTTAAATGGAACACCCTATCTATTTTATTTTCATGTTAAAGATAAGATTACTAGCTTTCAAAAAATACCATTCATGATGCCTTTCTGACCAACAGTTTTTTAGTAAACTAGCCGTGAAAGCAAAGTTTCTTCATTCTAATACGATTATACTGAATTTACGTTGTTTATTATTAAATATGTAATATTAGGAGGCCATGACACTATCATAAATGAAACAAAAGATTGACGAACTTGTCAAAGCTACTGCCGCATAATCCATTATTTACAAGTTAAGCGTAGGTGAGGTAAGAAAACTGAGACCCGAAACCTTTACATGTTTATTAAAGATATTTCAAAAAACAGAAAATATTGTTTTTAGGAACTGTAAAGTAATTAATAAACCAGTTATCAACAACTTTTTGAGAAACGAGTTGCCAGTATTGCTTGAAGATTTACCTTTAATGGTAAGGGGATCCTTATGATTTCAAAATGATGGAGCGCCCCCGCATTACCATAGGAAGGTAAGATATTTTGTCGATAATCGGAAGACAGATCCTTGGATTGGGCGAGGTTGACCAGTTAAGTGGCCAGACAGATCACCCGACTTAACACCAATAGATTTTTTCTATGGGGGCATGTTAAAGAAGAAGTCTATAAAGAGGTTCCAACCACAGTGAAAGATATGAAGACGGGAATAAGAAACAGTTTTCGTAACATTTCAGAACAGACTTTGGGAAAAGTGAAACTTTCATTTATGGATAGACTCAAAATGTGCCTTCAGCAAAATGGTGGTTTAGTTGAACGCCTTATATGAGCTTTTTTAATTGTTTATATTAAATTAGGTTGACAAGTAAGTACATAACACATAACTAAATAATTTTAAAAGATGTTCTGTTTTTGCTTAATTAATTTTCTTACACTATTAATAATACTGATAACTGATTATCTTTGTTTATAACTGGTTTATTAATTACTTTATATTTCCTAAAAACAATATTTTCTGATTTTTGAAATATCACTAATAAACAAGTAAAGGTTTCGGGTCTCAGTTTTCTTACCTCACCTACGCTTAACTTGTAAATAATGGATTATGCGGCAGTAGCTTTGACAAGTTCGTCAATCTTTTGTTTCATTTATGATAGTGTCATGGCCTCCTAATATTACATATTTAATAATAAACAACGTAAATTCAGTATAATCGTATTAGAATGAAGAAACTTTGCTTTCACGGCTAGTTTACTAAAAAACTGTTGGCCAGAAAGGCATCATGTATGGTATTTTTTGAAAGCTAGTAATGTTATCTTTAACATGAAAATAAAATATATAGGGTGTTCCATTTAAAAAAAAATGAGTCCAGGGCGTATTTGCAAAACTTGACCACCCTGTATAACAGTGAATAATTTTAAACAAATTGCAAGAGATTAATGTATTCAAGGATATGTAACGTTTTATGGAATATTTGGTTTTTCCATACCTGTTTCAAATTTTTATAAAAAATGGCCGAACTGTGAGCATTTTTTCAACTTTAACCGCGTCCCATTCCCTTACTATAAATTTTAGACCCAATAAACCCTATATCAAAATGATCGTAACGAACAGGAGAACCAATTGGAACAATTATATACAGGGTGTCCCATTAAAAAAATAAAAGTTTGGTTCGCCACGACTTTTTCGGACCACCCTGTATTATGGATATAATTTTAAAACATAGCGTGTTTGACTATCGATAATATCCAAAAAAAGAATTTTCGAAATTCCTCACCGTTTACTCACAATCGTCCACCCCATCTTGGTTGCACCACCCTGTATATATATATATATATATATATATATATATATATATATATATATATATATATATATATATATATATATATATATATATGTCAAAGATTAGATTATAGAGATAAAAAATTAATTGGATGATCTAGAAATGATAAATTGGTTGCTACAACAATTTTAGCGTTCATGGTATGTTCAGCTTTTGGCAACTTTAGCGAAGTTGTAAAGTTGTTACCGGTCCATAACATAAAAGGTAAAGAGATGGTGCCAATCACTAAAAACATAATTAGTTTAGTGGCTTTCAGGTTTTATCTGTAATTACAGATAATCACAGGATTAACAGAGTTATGTTTAATAATTTAACCGAAGATAATTTAACATATTTTGCAAATCCAGACTTTCCAGATGGCAAAGTTTTTAATATTTATGATTTTGTTCATTTATTTAAAAATATTATTAATAATTGGCGAAATTTAAAGAACTTAGATAAAACATTTGTTTACCCAGATTTTGATGACTTAGCAAAACAAAATAAGCCAGGTTTAAAGATATTATAGATACCTACTCTAAGGAAAAAAATCAAGTAATTAAAAAAGCTTTCAGACTTAACCACAAATTCCTTCTATACGTTTCTTTCTTCCTTAATAGAATTTAAATATTGTGACACGGCAAGTTTTCTTCAAAGTATAAGAAATTGGTGGGACATTGTAAATAATACCAGCGTGTTTAAAGGAAATGTTAAAAGGAATGAGTATTCTAAACCTATTTCGGGAACAGATGACTTCCATATAAACTTTTAAAAAAAAGTTCAGTTATAGCTAGACGCTTGGAACAATCTTGAAAACAATAATGGTCGATTGACTAATGACACCCACTGTGCACTCCCACTACTCTCAGTACTTCTGTTTTAATTGACGTTATAGAATATTCATTTAAAAATTTGAAATTTCGTACTTACTTCCACGCAAATTTACTACCGATAAGCTTGAAAAACGATTCGGTAAATACAGACTTTTGGGCGGATGCAATTTCAACTTAAGTTGTGATGAAGTTTCGACACCTGAAAAAAGATTCGTCTTAAGCATGTTTTTAGAAAAACTACAGGTAGTGCATTCTCATTTTCTGAAATTCAACAGCAAATAAAGGAGAGTTGTTCTGCTGAGGTTTCAAAAACCTGTTCTGTGTGACTTGACTTTAATAAGGGTAAAACAGGATCCATTTTTAAAAGAATTTTATTGTGATTGTGTTGGTGGAAAAGAATATCAAGATATTCTTAAAATGCTTTGTTCAATCTTTTCCAATATGTTTCTTAATGATTATGTGAAAAAGATAAACGACCAGTTAAAGGCATCAAACGCTGTGGTAAAGACAGAAAAATCGGAATTCAAAAACAGGAAAAGGAAACTGGGTACTTTTAAGTAAAGTAGCACTGTTTTTATTAAATAATTTAGGTACCGTCCTTCGGACACTTGGGGCGACTTAGGACAACAGGTAGATTTTCTGGGAATGTGTTGCTAGCGGCAACCCTGTGGTGAGATTCAATATATGATTTTATGCAAGTGTTAGTTCCTTAGTTGCCTTCAGATACTGGTCCGTTGCGGTCGCTCGTCAAGAGAAGTGTTCCGGTTTTCGTCAATTTATTGTGGGAAATGGTTTGTTGATTAAAAAAATAGTGAAAAAGTAAGTTGTGCCCTCCTTAGCTGCATGTTTTGAAACAATTTATGTTTATGCTAGTAAGATGTGTGATGTTTTAAGAATATTTTGGCCATGATTTAATGTATTTATCTATACAGGGTGATAATCAAAATATTCGTTTTTAGGGGGTGACTTCGGACATGGGCCGGGCGGTAGAAGCTACCAAAATTATAGACCAGTGGCGCCATTTCAGGTTTGATTGGGGTTTGGGGGGGGGGGCAAGCAATGGTGAACAAAAGTAAGCCCAGTGATTTTGGATTTTAAGTAAAACTATTAGTATTATGGCAACAATTATTTTGTACTGTTGTAATATTAATAATGTAGTCAAAAAGGTATTTTGTTTAAAAGATAATCTAAAAATAACAATATTATCCTGAAAAATAAACAGTAACATAAACAACACAAATTCTTCAAAAATATATGTAAACTTAAGAAACTAATTTACTACATTAATGTAACTGTAATGGTAATTTAGGGTTTTAAGGGATAACGTCGTGGTCGCATGGCTGCAAAATCGTCTACTAATTTATTTAAGTCTAATGACTTAACAATTTCTGGTTCAGATGCCATCAGCATAAGTGATCGAAGTCGTTCATCTCCCGTAGCTGTACGTAAATAATTCTTTACCCTCTTCAGCACGGAAAAAAATCTCTCATCACTTGATGTAGTCACTGGGAGAGTGCATACAACTTGTAAAAAAATTAGAACTTCTGAATAAGCAATAGGAAGTTTTTTAAGATTATCTATCACATCAAGTGCTGTCGGTCTTTTATCTTTAAATACATTCAATAAATGTTTTTTTGCAATAGATAGTTGATTTGTTAATAGGGACTCATCTAATAAATGCCCATAGATCTTAATAAATGGCTGTAACTCCTTAGCCTCCAAAAAAGTTTCAGCATTTGTTATGTCAAGTACCCTAAAAGTAGAAAGAAGTTCTTCATTTTCCATAAATCTTCGTTGAAGTTCTGCTAAAATTAAATCAATTACGGCGAAATATTCACGGCGAAAAGTCAATTGAAATTGTTCATCTTGATGTCTGTGACCAACTGTTGTTTCTACGAAGCCAGTGGAAGACAATTTTGTAGGTAAAGTCCGCATTCTTTGTGTAGGTTGAATCCACTCGATCTTAGAAGCTGTTGCCAAGTTTCTAGACATTTCGACTATATTAGAGCAAACAGTGTCAGACCTTGCATCTTCCAGAGCACTTTTTGTGGCATTTACCAAAGTGAGAGCCGAGTAAATGTCTAAATTTTCAGTTTGAAGCTGTTGTGACAAATTATATGTAATTCCTAATAACTTTTTCATAAAATGTAGATAAACAATAAAATTAACCCTTGATGTCTGGGCTAGAAGACCGACTGCTTCTGCACTGGTGGAGCTCTCATCTCGTAGTACTTGTAGGATAGCTTGATATCTATTTTGAATTTTCTCAATTGATCGGAACCAATAAAACCATCTTGTTGGAACAGTTCTTTCAAGCGTAAGAACTTTATGCCCCAAATTTTTTTGAGCTTCAACAAATTTCTCATGGCGGGGCCCACTGTTGCATATATAGTTATAGAGGTTTTGCACTATAAGAAAGAATTCTCGTACTTGCTCGATGTCACTAATTGTATGAATTAGTACCAGGTTTAAACGGTGGGCATGACAGTGTATATATAATGCATGGGGAGCAAGTTGTTTAATCCGTGATTGCACTCCATTTAAGTGCCCACTCATGACACTAGTACCGTCGTAGCACTGTCCAACACAATTAACCAAATCAAGTCCACATTTCTTAAAACTGTTGACTAATTGCAAAGTCAATGATTCGGCACTTAAATCCTTCAAATGATGTAAATCAAAAGCCCTTTCTTCAATACATGATTTTTCGCTTGTAGTGTCAACATATCGAACCAAAATTGCAAGTTGTTCTGATTTGGAAATATCTCTGGTTTCATCAGCTAAGATTCGCTCGGTTTTCTTCAATTTCTAACGATCTGTTCGTTTTCAAAAGCGAAGACACTGATTTTTGGCCTTGAGAGCGATTTTTAAGCTCACTCCAAGCAAGCATTGCATATTTGTGCCTGTCGCCTTGATCATGCTGTCTAAGAAGTGATGTGGCGTCCTTCCATTTTCGAAAGCCTTGATCGATAAAAGTTCTATTGTTAATTCTTTCTCCAGGACGGACTTTATTGATAGCGAAATGGCGACAACAGAGACAAAACACTGCATCAAGATTAACAGAATATTCTATCCACTCAAACAATTCGTAATAGCGAGAGGAAAATGGTCTATTTTTGGTATCCGGAAATGGTTTTAATATAGGTTGAAGTGGATCAGCATCAGGAGATATGCTTATGTCACATACCGCTAATGTGCTGGAACTACTGGCTGGCTGTAAAGATAGTGATGGGGATCCAGAAGGATCAACATCAGGAGACATGTCACATACTGCTAACGTGCTAGAACTAGTTGGTTGTGACAGTGAAAAAAATGAGGGGGAGCCAGAAGAAGATTTTACATCTATGGTATTATCACTACTATCTGAATCTTTACATTTTTTGTTGAAAGAGAAAAACGATGTCAAGGTGGACTGCGTTCTTTTCATTTTGTATTTCGAAGCAGCAAGTACTTATATAAGTTACAAATATGCCCTTGTATACTTTTATCTGGAAATAACAAAAAACCGAATTATAAAAATATGCATTTTAGATTCATTAAAATTAAAGTTAAAACACCGAAAATGTTAACAACAAGCTTTGAGGTTTTGAGAGTTTAAATTTCGTTTTCTCTATCTCCACACTTATACTATAATCCAAAAGTAGAAAATGGAGGTAAGTGGAGGTGAACATTTTGTTATGAAGAAAATTAAACAACCTATAAACTAAACTAAATGCAGGAAATAATAAATTTTGAGTACTTACTTGTCGGACTTTAAGATTGTATAAACAAAAACGTTATGGATATGCTATAATATGGATAATGATGGATACAGTCAAAGTCAAAATTAACCACGTAGATTTAAACTAAACAAAGGCAATGAACGTAGGCACTATTAACGCCTTATGCAAAATCGCATGATCACTCGATGTGCAATGAAACGGTCGAACGGTGGGGATAGGGCGTGTCGGCTTGGCACTTGGACTGGTCAGTCGTCAGTCGTCCAGCAGCGTTGCCAGAGCTAGTACAATTGTACTAATCTAATTCATTTTTGCCCTTTTTATACAAAAATACAGTTTCGTCATTTCTAATGCATTTTTTGCCAAATTGCATTGTTTGATAATAAAATTACAAAAAACATTGTTAAAGACACACATATATATTAAAATGGCAAATTTAAAAACGGAAAACGACACATCAGTCGAATTGTATCGTTCTAGTTCCAATATTTATTTAGCTTTATTATTAGTTTTATTAATTTTTTTAAAATACAGGGGGGGGCAATTGCCCTCCCCTGCCCCCCCCCCCCCCCCAAATGGCGCCACTGTTATAGACCAGAATTACTAGAAAAGGCCATCTTTAATGTGAAAACCCACAAGAGGAGCAAACCCAACCCAACCCAACCTAAGCAAGCTGCCGAATTTTATGGGGTGCCTAGGGCCACTATTAGCGACAAACTTAATGAAACTCATGTCAAGAAAGTTGGAGGCCAGACATTACTGTCGTCAGAAGAAGAAGGAAGGCTGGCTGTAGCCGTTAATATGGCGGCAGATTTCGGGATTTCCCCTTTCTCCGTATGATGTCCGAATGGTAGTCAAACAATATCTCGACAGGAAAGGGGTAAATATAAAAAAATTCCAGGATAACCTTCCGGGTCATGATTGGATAAAGTCATTTTTATCTCGACACCATAACCTAACAACAAGATTTTGTCAAAATATAAAGAGATATAGGGCACAAGTAAGTGCAGGCATTTTAAGCGAATATTTCACAGAACTTCGAACTAGTGTTGTAAATATCCGTATTCTTTAGATATCCGGATAATACGGAATCGGAATCAGCTAATATCCGTATCCATTATCCGAATACGAATCCATTTCTTGACCCGCGCGACAGATCATGTATACGTATGCATGCAATACTAAAACATTTTCTATCCGGATACACGGCTAGGTAGGTCGATGCGGTATCGGTATCAGTCGAAGTCGAAGGTTAGGGATAGGAAGGCACCGTCGGCGTCGTTCGTTCTCGTTTGAATTCGGTTCGGGTGAGGCGGGCCTAGTTTAACCAATGGGTCTCATCCCATATGATACCCGTTACCCCGATAACTATGCTATCTTTTTTTAGGAAAGGTCATTAGAAAGAGAAAGCATAAGATCAAATATGCCACATCGCAGACCGTGTTGTTCGCTTACACTCGATTCCGCTTTCTCTTTGCACTTTGCATTAGTATACAGCCGATGCGAATTTATTTTGATTCCGAATCCGCATTCAAGTTCTCGGCCGGTTCCGGATAATCCGGATTCTTTTAATATCCGTATCCAACGGATTTTTGGATACGTATCCTTACATCACTACTTCGAACCTCCCTGGCGAATGTTGACCCATCGCTGATAGTGAATTATGACGAGACTAATTTCTGTGATGACCCGGGAAATGTCAAGGTGTTCTGTAAAAGAGGATCTAAACATTGTAACAGAAGAATTGTGGATTCGTCTAACTCTAGCGTCAGCGTAATGTGGTCAGCTTCAGCAAGTGGCGAACTTCTTCCACCCTTGTTGTTTATAAGGCCAAACATCGCTATCAAGAATGGGAAGAGGATGGACCGAATGGATGTGGTTACAGTGTAACCAGTTCAGGATGGTTTGATTCACGAACTTTCTTGGAATGGTTTCGCCAGATAGCTTTACCAACGAACATATAACACATAGAAGGGTCACTCTCCAAAAAGCACGAACACGCCCGAGACTGTGCGACGAAATTTTCCCTTCTCATCTCGTCCCCGCTTGAGCACGCTGGCGCCCGACTTGATTCATTCGAAGACGCGTGGTGGTATAAAGTGAACCAAATAAGCGTACGGAGAGTTCTGTGTTGTTTATATAGGGGTGACTGAATAAATTTAAATTAATACTTTTTTGTGTGTTGAACATTTTTTTACTTTTTCGTTCTGGTTTATGTAGTAAAAATAAAAACAAACAAAAGAATTGCATACCCTTAAAAAATTAAAGAACTTCAAACTAAATAAATAATGTTTATTAATTTAGCTCCCAAAATCTTTTGTCAATAGATTCGGAACGGAAGGTCGATGGTCGAACATCGAAAAATAATCATCGATATTGGCATCGACCCTTAACATCGATGGCAAAACATCGAATATCAATAACAGAACATCGATGTTTTTTAAACATTCTAACATCGCCCAGCACTGCGCGCAGACGAGCATTAATATGGCGAGACGTCTTTGGGTCACGCGGCAGCCGAACCTTTCAATTTTAACTAACGATATCTTGAAAACTATAAGCCGTAGAAAACTGCGGTTTTTTTTTAAAAAACTTCGTCGATGTTTTGGCTTTCCTTCGTATGCAGATGGTATGACCAAATTCTTTAAAATAAAAATGTTTCTCGCTTACTGAAAAAAGTGCTGCAATTAAAGTACATGTTGAAGTTTCACCAAGTTTCACAAAAAAACTAGAGTTTTCAAAAAAACAAAATTGACTCAGTAGCCTTCGCTCACATTTCTTCTATCGATTAAAAAACATATATCGGAATTATCTCGATTAGTTCCGAAGATATCGCGAGGTATGTGTAAAAATGTAAGAGACATTAATTTTGTCAGATTTATGACATTTTTCGTCATAAAAAACGTTGGACCTTCCAAAAAATGTTGTATTTGGCCATTTCAGATAGCCTAGACCCTAGTCAATCATTCTGTGAAGGTCCCATGTAGTTGTACATTACAATTTTTTTTAACTCATTTTTGCCGGTTTTACAGTCCACTATTCCTGGCTAGTAAAAAAGTATTGTAATTGCAAAAAAATCACCTTGCAAGACAGATCTTGACGTTATTTTTTCCGGGCTTTAAAATATTTCTCTTAGAAAAATATTTTACATTTGACAAATCCGAGCAAACAGTTTACATATTTAAAACAGGGTGAACCCATTGTGAGCGAGGCAACTGCTGTGCAAAGGTATTTGTCGATTTTTTAAATATTTTATTTAGAATGGCAAACAATATTCCTTTTGTTTTGCTCCTATCGTCAAAATACTGCCATGACAATAAGGTATGTACCGAAATAATCGATTATAATCCAAATATAATTACAAATTAATGTGCCTTCTTTTATGAATATAATATATACCACTTGGAACTTGCCAATTATAAAATCGGAAAATACCTACCTTTAAACAGAACAGTAGGTAAAGAAACAAAAAAAAAGTTTGCCACTTTGTATAACTTTCTCACAATATGGTTGGATTCATTAAATATTTAACTATTCTTCTATAACCGTCATATTAAGTTATAAAATTTAAGCAAAAATCTTAACATTTTAATTTTTTATAGTGTTCACCCTGTATATATTGAACACAAAGGATATACATTTTCGAGTAGGGTTAATGCCTACTTTGCATTCAAAATTTCATCCTTTTCCGTCAACTAGTTTTTGAGCTGTCGGGCTAACAGATAGACCGACAGACAGGCAGACGGAAATGGACAATATACATTTTTGTCATCTAGGAACCCCAAAACGGTAACCTCTGTCAAAATCTCGGAAGGTCTGTTACGCCGTTAATAATTTCTTAGTTATTTTAGGTCTATTATATTACCACTCGTTTTTTCAGTATTAACTGATTTCTGACAAAAAACAAACTTAGTATTTTATTTATTTGTAGGTGCTGGAACTTACTTTACGCAAATTATATTATATATACTTAGGTTAAGAAAAAACAGTAATCCAATAACTTTTTCTTTATTTCAAATTTAATTAACTATAAGTAAAGAACGCAGCTCAACTGTGTGTTTTTAAATAAAAATATTTCCCTACATGTATTTAAAAAATATATTATCTCAGTTTCTTTTTATCCGATATATTAAGTTTATTATTTGATCCATCTAAAACACACTTTAATGTTGTTTCTATTGCAACTACTTTATTGTAGATAAATAATAGTTTGCAGTGTTGTTGCTAACAAATTGAACTGCGTTCTTATAAGTAACTTTATGTTAATACGACTGATTAATTTAAAAACTGTAGTTTACTTTTAGTTTTATTCCGTTCCTACAGAGTAACCCTCGTAAAACAGCTCGGCCGCTTACACATATCGCGCGCACGTATCGCCCTCGTAATTTAGGATTTCCGTCTGCGACCTCGCAAGTCTTACAATTCGAGAAAATATATTCGGCTGCTGCCGGCGATGCTTTGATCTTAGAACATCAAAGTGCCGCGCAGGAGTGACCCTTCTATGTGTTATATGTTCGTTGGCTTTACCTTATTTCAGGCAAAAGGATGGGACAAAAATTTAATTGGTGACAACTTGTCAAGTCATATAACTCTTGAAGTTATTGAGGAATGTGCATGCCAGAATATAAAATTTGTTTTACTTCCACCGAATTCAACACATCTTTGCCAGCCGTTAGATTGGGTTTGATTGGGGTTGCTTATTTGCCCCCCTTAAAAAAGCATGGAGGGGAATTCTGACTGAGTGGAAATCCAAACGAAAAGGTTCATATCAAAAGAAAGACTTTCCAACACTTCTCAGAAAAACCTTGGAGGCAATTGAAGCAAATTCAAAGAAAAATCTGTTGTCGGGATTTCGCGCCTCGGGTATTTGACGCTTCAATCCACAGGAAGTTTTAAAACGTCTGCCTCAATCACTTGTGGCTAAAGGTGCTCCCCCAGGTGAAATAGATCAATCGCTACTGGAATTTCTCAAAGAAAACAGAAGTCCTGAATTGCAAACAAAACCAAACAGGCGCAAACGAATCAATGTTCCACCAGGAAGGCCAATCATCCCTGTAGGTATGGATATTGAACCCACGATTGAACACGAAAACGAACCACCAGAAAATATTCCTTCCACCTCTGGTGTACAACAATCTAAAGAATATCAGAATATTGCATCCGATGATTCAGATTCTTTGCCACTAGCTCATTATGCAGGCGTAAAGAAAAAACTTGATTTATTTGATAAAAAAATTTTACCACCATCCGACTTTGACACATTATCTGATTCTGAAGACGAAAAAACTTACGAGGAACCAGGAGACTGCTTTTCAAATGAAAATATTAGAATTAATGATTTTACACTAGTTAAAGTTCCCATAGAAACTTCTTTAAAAAGCAAATTCTATATTGCAAAAATTTTAAATGTCGAAGGTGAAAGTTATCTTGTCTCTTTTCT
This sequence comes from Philopedon plagiatum, assembly GCA_963971165.1. NCBI lineage: Eukaryota > Metazoa > Arthropoda > Insecta > Coleoptera > Curculionidae > Philopedon > Philopedon plagiatum. The sequence continues at coordinate 64,202,359 of OZ020190.1, forward strand.
TCGAAAAAAGAAATGTGGGGATGATGTTTTCTTTCCAAACGTTTCTGATGAAAGCATTATTGGAAAATGTGAAATTGTTCAAACACTTTCTCCTTTAGAGTGTCGAAGAGGTCGCTATAAGTTTGCCAATCTATCTGATCGTATTATAGAGTAGGTAGATCATGGCTGTACCTGCGACATAAGAATTTGTTTTTCCTCGAATAAAATATTTCGTTTTTTAGATAAGAAAATTATATTGTTTTATTTTTATAATACATGATATTTTTGGAGATAAAATGGTGTTTTTGTCATACCAAACAATTTTCCTACCGTTGTAGATTTTAAAAAAAATAAGTTGTGGCCGAACTCACCCCTGAACAAGGTAGAAATCGGTTTTACGTGTTTTATACCGCCGTCCGAAGTCGCTCTACTCGCTGGGGTGACTTCGGACAGATTTTAACCAAAAAAACGAAATAAATCTATAATAGCCAAAATGTTACTAGATGTTAGAGGTATCTTAGCCGAAACTTGCAGAATGTTTACTATTTTGAGTTTTCGTCTGTGATCAAAAAGGTTGTAACAAGTGTCCGAAGTCACCCCGTTTGACGGTACCTACTTAAGCTTGTGTATTAACTGTAATAAGTATACATTTTATAATTAATAAAATGTTAGTTTTACAAGGAGGTAACCATATTAGTTGTATTATTTGTGTACAAAATGTTCTCCCTGTTTCATTGTACTTTGTTCTTCATTAACGCTGCTTCACCGAATCGGACCGAATATTCTTGCCGACCACCACCTCGCTAGCGGCGTTGCCACGTCTTTATTCATGGCTGGGGGACCCATAAAGAGGGTTGTGGTAGAACGTAAAGTTAGGAGACTATCACCGGAAAATCTACTGAACCGTATGCTAAGAAATGAGGGAGACTGGCGAGAAATCAGTAAAATGGCCAAGGAAATACTTACCAAAAAAAGGACAGAAAGGGAAAGGAGAATCCAACAAATAGACCCATTAGACTAACCAAAGACAAATAGGCAAACAAAAAACGTACCATAACAACAGTTACAGGACCCTGTTTGAAGTAATACCGGAAGACAGTTCCAAAGAGGAAAACAATAATAATAAGTATCCAGAGAGGAAAGGGTTTAGTCGGTAGGCAGGACCCTCAGGGCATGAATCCGACACTCTGCAAGCACATAAGATCACCCCGCTTGCAAGTCTTATGAAGATTCCTAATCCTCTCGAGAAAAGAAATTACCATATCACACATTAGTGGTATAGATCGGTTAAGTAGGTAAAGTCTATCTAACGTAACACTATTTTGTTGGCAAATGAATTATCCGCTATCCTGAAAAAATAAAATTACCAGCATCAGCTGATTGGCATTATCTGTTACCCAGGGTTAGATATTCCGGGTTTTTGGTATTTGTCAGTCGGTTTTCTTATGTTTTAACTGCTTTTGAATATTTTACTTGGTTTTTTGTATTCTTACACTTCATATTGGTATTTGTTGTATGACTTGTATGTATACTATTTGTTTCTGATATTTCTTTATACATAATTCATCCTGTTTTGGCTAAGTTGACAGTTTGTTTAATAATTAATAAAATTTCATAAAGAATAAACATTTTTCAGAATATGGATCACAAATGATCACAATAATTATTGTGTCTGCAGTCCAGAAGAGACTCGAGTTGGATCTCAAGATTTTAATGGAGCAACGAGACGTGAGTATTAAACATAACAAAAAATGTTGCTAAAAATTAAGCCTAGTTTTAACTTTTTTGGACGAAAAAACTCATAATAAGGCATTAACCTCTAGTTTGTCAATGTTCAGTTTTCTTATAATGATCAAAAATAATTTTTAGGATTACTTAGGTCATGGGGATCCCTTCGGGGGTCCAATCTCATATGGTAATCGGGTAATAAGTAGGTATAAAGTAATAGCTGACCAGGTAATGTTTGTTTCGAGAGTTTATTAAATACCTAATTTATATTTAATATTTATTGTATTGGGTTGTTGTTAGAAGACATTTTTGTTTTAAGGTTTTGTTAAATATTTTCCTAAATTTGTGTTTTTCTTCTGTTTGGCTTATTATTGCAACGTTGGCTTTAAAGCATTTAATCGGTATAATTGTTTGTTTTAATAGGGATATTACTTTGAGCCCAAGATATTTCTACATTATCGTGTTGTAGTGGAGGTACCAATTAATTTACATTTTTAGGAATCCCAATATGCTATACAGGATATCCTGTATGTGTAGAAAACACAGTGGATACAGTAAGTCGAAATTGAAAATTGAGATACTAAAAACAAACTAGATTTTAAAACTGATATTATTATTGTAGATTTTAATATTTTTTATAGGAATGTCAACAGAACAGTTTTTTTCTGAGTCATCCACTTCCCAAATAGCAAGTCCAGTAAGTTAATTAAACACAAATATAAAATTATAATTGAAATATCATTATATCTTTTTAATGTTATTTTGTTACCTATTGGTTTTTGATATATCATAAAATTAATATTTTAGTAATACTATACAACAACTTTAATTTGTATTTAAAAATTGTTGTTTGTTATAAAGAAAATTATATTTTTTTAGCTTTCTACGCATATATACCTACTGGGAAATTCTACTGCCCAGCAGCTTGTGAGCAATGTATTTAAGTTTTTTAAAAAATAGTTCCCGGATAATGAAAGAGCTCGAGTAAGTATTTGGTTTTACTAGAGCAACAAAATTTATAGTTCGAAAATTAATTATTCTTAAATTTGTATGCCATGAATATTGGGTACAGAAAAGGGGGCCCTTCCTCTTCCTATTGGGTGCCTACAGTTAGGGTTGCCTATCCTTCAGATGATCGATATTTTCAATTGTTTGAGGATTGTCGTTATCATAAAATTTTTGATTTCTAAGACAGCAAATACTTGATTTTTTGAAAAGTTAAAGTTTTTATGAAGACTAACTGAAATATTAAATTTAAGGAGTTTGTTGTTTAAACAACTACATCAGAGGGCATGCCGTATGTACTCATATGTAAAACAGTAATATTTATGTAACGCACATGTATCATATTTTAGATAACTTCTGCTGCCACAGGTATTAATGAATTTAGCGTCACAAAATACTGGATGGGCTCTGTAAGCAGTGGCGTAACGTACACCTTCGCAGACACCACAACGCGGAGGGGCCCAAGCGTTTCAGGGGCCCAGTTGACCGTTGAATGACTTCTCTTGGTTGGTATTTGTAGGAACTCAACCAGATTCGGAGGAGCAGGGACCCATTTGTAGCTACGCCTCTGGGTCCAATCTTGATTTCTCGGGAGGGCCTTGCGATTTTGCGTTACGCCACTGCCAGTAAGGAGACTATTAGGTCTCTTAAAAGAATGAGGGCTAAGCCAGCTACTCAGGTCAGCAATTCTACTGCATGACATTCGTCATAAAAATACATGACATGTATGTCAAACGTGAGTATTTACCTGTTGCAGATACTGTTTATTTCTAACTAAAATTTTAATTCCACAGCTTGTGACGAAGACTTTTGGTGGTGCAGATTAAAGCGGATAATTGTAAAAATAAGTACGGCCGGACAACACACATGCAATTGGTTTTACGACTTGTTAAATACAAAGCTCCGTGGCACGTAGCAAGCAATGTATCAGGTTATACAGTTCTGCATAAGCATCAACTATTATAAATTTATTTTTAAATTAAAATGAGGTCAGTTCAACTAAAAGACTTTATGTACTTTTAGGCAAGCTGAGAAGCTAACGTGTAATGGTACAGTACCATGTGTTCTTGTATTTAGTTGCAGTATCAGTTCTGTCGCATGGGGCATTTGCCCCCTTCCTCCCAAATTGGTTAATGCATTGAAAAGACCTATACGGTATGAAAAAATTCAAGATACAATATATAAAAAATGGGTCTCCCCTCAAAGCGAAATAACGCCCCTGAGTTCTGTAGATCATTTTTGGTGTATTCGTTGTACCTCGTAAATATTACGATTGGCACTCTTCTGCATACCCCAAGTACGAGGTGAGAGAAGTAGTTTTAAAGGGGATTATGCCTCTCTTGATATAATTTCTCGTGTTTGATACCAAACTTAGAATAATCAATGAGACTTTTTACGTATCCTAACTTGGACAATATTGCTTCTAGCCCAGTGGAGCAGACTGACTTACGCCCTTACAAAATTAGTAACAATACAAACCCATTTTCGCCGTATAATACAATGCACTCATCGAAAGCTTTTCTTTTTAAACCCCAAATTTCAAATGATACTTTTGATTCTTCTACTTATTCCGCCCTAGAACCCCTGAATAAACTGAATTCTGCCAATCTCAATTATAATTTTAGTTTCCCAAAGTTAAATACAACGCAGAATAATCAGACAAACAAAGCAGTAATTGCAGAATCTTCTTTTGAAAAAGCCCTATTAAATATTACTAATGATTTTATCGAGACATTAAAAGCTATTTCAGATAATGTTCCAAAACCTTCTAAGAACTTATTTTTATGCAATTTTCACGGGTTTGAACATGAAAATCCTGTCTATTTTCTTGAAAATCTCGAAAAATATTTTTATGAGAACACAATTCATAGTGATTCCGAAAAAGTTGGCTGTGCGGTGTTTAGATTAAAGGGAGAAGCAGCAGCTTGGTATGAACCGTATATATATCTAAGCATATCTTGGGGATATTTTCGCGAAAGATTTTTGGAAAAATTTAATGAAGTTTCGCTTTTGGCTTCCTCAACTTCACGTCTTTATGGAGAAAAGCAAGTTTTGGCAGAGCCTGTCAGTTTGATTATTACTCGAAAAATGACACTTTTGCTCGTTTAGAAAAAAATAGACCAGAAACTCTTAATACTGCAGTCATTATTGAACTCTTAAAACCAGAGATTCGTTCAAGGACCGACAATTCGGCGTACCAACTACATGCGAAGATCTCGTAAGAATAGCATTATTTATCGAGAAAGACTTAAAAGAAGAACTGACATATTATAAAAACAGACTACCAACTACGCGTTTAGACAGTACGCCAACTAACGAAAAATACCCAACTACTTGCCCTCAACAACAACAACAAAATAAAATTCACAAAGACTTACAACCACCTTCAGCATGCAAATTTGGCAACGAATGACATTTTCATCGCGACTGTCCACAAAATCCGTACAATCAGAAAAAAGTTTACAAGGTCGACACAGTTCAACCTCAAACAATTCCGACCTAACTACAACAATGTCTGAGGCCAACTACCGAAAATTGGAGGACTGGAATGAGGTCTGTCCCCCAAAAGCAATAAATGACATTTGAGCAAAAAATACAAAAAAAGATTTATCCTGTATTTACATCATAATAAATTCTCAAAAAATTCCAGCGCCCTTAGATTCGGGGGCCAGTGTCAATATAATTAATTCCAGTATTCTTGCAGAAAAGCCGTGTTGTCATGATTCCCCTGGACACTTTACCTTAGCTTGTGGTGATAATTCATTCCTTTCGTCTGGACCAACCAGTATAACCTTCACTATTGATTCGTTAACGCTGGAGTCAAATTTTCATATTCTCGATAATCTTCAAGAAAAATGTATTCTGGGTGAACCTTTTCTGAGGCAATATCAAGTTATCTTAGATTTTCATTGCAATTGCGCTTATGTTGGCTCTGAGCAGCGAAAAAACATATATTGGCTTGGTTCACAAAATAGTCAGCATATAAATGACGAAATTCTAGATGATCTAACTTCTGAGGTTCAAAATCAACCGAAACTTTTACCTCTTCTCACATAATTCAAGGATATTTCTAATTATGGATTGCATCAACCAACAACAAGATCTACAGAGCATAATATTATACTTACAGACCCCAATAAAATGATAGTCCTGAGACCTTACCCAATGAATCCCAGTGTCAAAGAAATTATGTATCGTCAAGTAGGAGAAATGCTTTCAGTCGGCGTAATTGAACCATCTTCATCTTCATACAGTTCACCCGTTGTTATTGTTTACAGAAAAGAAAAACCTAGATTTTGTGTTGATTTCCGTCAACTTAATAAAATTAGCGCTGAAGAACCATCAATCTTGCCAAAGATTTCTGACACACTAAAAGAATTAGGAAATTCTACTGTTTTCACTGTCTTAAACCTTAGAGCAGGCTACTGGCAAGTACCTCTTAATCCTTCTTCAAAACCATACACAGCTTTTTCTATGCCCAATGGAACACACTATCAATTTACTGTCAAGCCATTGGGGTTAAAAAAAACTCTCCCAGAACGTTTCAGAGACTTATGACTAACGAAGTTCTATCAGGATTTTTGAATGTCTTTTGCAAAGTGTATCTAGATGATATAATTATCTATTCACCAGATATGAATTCATATCTTAAACATCTTCGTTTAGTCTTTGAGCGATTAAAGATTTATAATTTACGAATTTCTCATGAAAAATGTCAGTTTGCCGCTTCTGAGCTTAATTATCTAGGTCATCGTATTTCCAATAATATCATAACCCCTCAAGACACACATATTCTGACCATAAAAGGTTTCCCATCCTCACAATCTAAGAAACAGTTACAAAGTTTTCTAAGAACATGTAATTGGATTCGTGAGTATTATCCGACTCCAAAATTCATGAAGTTTAGTATAAACCATATATCTCGCTATGACCTATATCAACTGGACAAAGACGGTCACTACTAATTGGAAAAGATTGTTAAATGGCACAGAATTAATGCTTATGGTGCTGAAAGGCGTTTCCACCGTACGTATTGGACATGGGATGAGACAATTCCAAAAATTTTACAAAAATACTTTTTTAAAAATTTCCATACAATTGTAATAGACTATATAATTGTATCGTCTGTGTCGCCGTTAAGAAAAGACATGTTCAGAAAGAGGCATCTTTAAGAGCTCATACGCCTCGCTATCCTTTTGAGATACTCTCTATTGATATCCTTGGTTCATATAATGAAAGTATGAGAGGACGAAAATACATACTTTGCGTTGAAGATGTTTTTATTAAATGGTTGGAAGCAGAAACGTATGGACAAGTGGATTCCAAAACAGTGACTAATTTCCTTAAAAAGATTTTTTCTAGATATGGTTGTCCAAGAAGTATTATATCAGACAATGGGGCCCCAATTTAGTGGAAAAACATACAGGCAATGGCGGTTTTTGTGTAGGATCAATTGTGCAGTAAACACCCTAAAAATCTACTTAAAAAGATGGTTTTCTATACCTTATAACTATACTATTATACTATTACACATCAACCATAATTTGTTTTAATTATTTATTATAATTTCAAATTTTACAATTACTTTTACTACTGTATAATAGATGTATGTATTTTTATAACAGTTAAGCTCTTTTCTTTCACCGTCTAACATTAATACGAGCTCTAGCGCGTTCAATATCAGAACTGAACGCCGAGAGTATCGGCAAAGACCGTGTGTTGGAGAAAGAGGAGTCCGGCGCGTGAGACAAAACATCGTCGTATCAAAATAATGCAAACTTTAGCGTTCTGGCGTGCACTGCACAATGCACCTGAATTATATCAGCAGTCAGCTGATAGAATGGTAATATACGCGGGAGCCCAGACACGGTTGAGAAAACGCGTAACCGCGAATGAAAAGCCCGTTTTAGGTGCGCGCACACTTAGGCGAAGCGAAGAGAAGAGAATTTTATCCGTCCAAGAAACTTACGTGCAATCAAATGGAAGCCCGCACAACGCTTCTCGACGCTTCAGTGTGCGGGCTCCCATTTGATTGCATGTAAAGTTCTTGGATGGATAAAATTCTCTTCTCTTCGCGACGCTTCGCCTAAGTGTACGCGCACCTTTTCTCAGCTGTGGCCCAGACGGCTAGTAGTGGTAGTAGGGTATTTTCAAGGTTATTTTGATTAAAACGTAGTAGGGGAGACTGGCCTAAAACGGCATACTACTTTTTGTAGGCGTCATATATATTTTATTTAAAACTTTTAATCGACGACTAAAAGAGCTTTAGAATTTACAATGATAATACTTTTAACCGGTAAAAAAAGAATTTTAATTTAAACAAAGTTTTTTTCACAAATACGAAATTAGTAAAAAGTAACATTAACCATTTTACCCTTACTACTACGGGCAAAATGGCATACCTATATAAAAACATATGTAAATTGAACAATTTTAATTCAAATTGTTTTTTTTTTTGCTAACAACCAAAAAAGCCCCTAAAACTCACTAATAATTTAAAAAAATCTTAAGAAAGCATTCTTATAATTAAAAAGAATGTCATCCTGAATACAAACAGGGCAAAATGGCATACATAAAATAAAAAAAAAAATAAAAACTTCTTCAATAGGTATGTTTAATCACAAGCATAACAAATGTAAGTTTTTGTCTTAGGAGTTTTTTACTGACTATTAAAACAGTTTGCTCTTAAAAAAGTTTAAATATACTGATAACGTCTAAATCGGCATACTATGCCATTTTACCCCAGACTCGTGTATGCCATTTTATACCGATAGACATATTAGAACAAATCCAGCTGATGGATAGCTTTAAACAATGTTTTTAATTGTTATGTATATCAAAACATGATTATAGGAGTTTGTATTTAATGACTTACCTATTAATCTTTACGAAAAACTATTCACAAAATATACATTCATAAATTACTCTAAGGTAAATAAAAACTAGCACCATTGTCAGGCCGGGCAATCGACAATTACAGCGGAACTAATATATTTGCGACGTTACCAAGCTTGTGGATTTTTGTTAATGTTCTTTTGCAGAATTAGGCTGACATTGTCGGTTCTTACATTGATCGGTAAGCTCAAAACTGTCAGTATGCCGTTTTAGCCTAGTATGCCGTTTTAGGCCAGTTTCGCCTACCAGATTTTAAATTTTAATCGCGTAATTGAAGTTTTTGCAAAAATGAAGAACAGGAGAATGGCCTTTTTACATAGATAGATAAGCTTAAATTGCTATGCATTTTTTTGCAATATTTCTCTTCGCATTTTTCTTGTATAACCACCGAGTTGACGCCCAGTTTAATACCTCACGAGCCGCCACTGCATACAGGCAGTTCTGCGAAAAAAATAAAAATAAGGAGGTTCTTTACCCCTATATACCACCAACAAATCAACCCAGTGGAGAGAAGAAATCAAGAACTTAAGAAAGTATTACGAACATTATTATTAGGTAAGTCTGACAACAGGTGGGACACTTACTTGGACGAAGCCTTAAAAATATTAAGGACACGGAAGAATTAAGCTACCGATATGACACCTGCTAGGGCCAGAGAAAAATAAGATAGAGAGAAGAATATCTCGTACGGATTTCATTCATAAATACGATTTACTTTCTATGACCTCCAAACCGACGTCGAAATAAGCTGCCATGGGCGTGCGCTGCAGATTTTGGGCTATTATAAAAAAATGATGCAAAATAAAAAAGACAATATGAGTGTACTACAGTAGTATTAAAATGTATTAGTAAATATTTAATAACTAATCTAGGAACAATTAAGTAGGTACCTTATTTATAGAAATTTTACTTCTACAAGAAAACCTATAAAAAATGTCGAGTAAAATAAAGAACTATGAATACTGAACTCGTAAAATGAAAAGCATTGCATGAAATTTCAAAACTACAGCCTTTTTACAATAACTTAAGCCCTTTATAGAATTATGTAACAAAACATACCTAACTACATGAAATATAGTTTTGACAAAGTGTAAATTCTTAGACAAAATACCAACCAGTCTCTATTTCGTGTCTTTATTATGGCCGTTATTATGAAAATGTCTGATGTACGTTGTTATCCTTTATATTTTGCATCGAATCTAAAGCTTTTATCAATTGGAATATAAAACTTTTACGACAAAAGTAAAATTAGTTGTAAGGAACGGAACAACAAAAATAGAGAAGTCGGAAAAAAAGTTAGAAAAAGATGGGGAGAAAAGTTAAAAAGTTAAATACGTAGTTGTAGCTTTACTGCTGGCGATAATATATTCTTAAAAGTGAATGGGTTCCAGTGTAGACTAGAGCTGAAATCGAAGTATTGGAATACTTACTTCATTTATTATTCAAATATTCAAATTATTCAGTGTTCAAATAGTCTCCACGAATATTCAAATAGTCGATTCGACTAGTAGAATTTTCGAATAATCGAGTCGACTACTCGAATCGACTATTACAATAATTTATTCGACTATTCGAACAGTCGGTTCGACTATTCGAATAGCTGAATCGAATATTCAAATATTCGGTTCGACTATTCGAATCGACTATTCGAATATTCGTGGAGACTATCCGAATATTTGATTAGAATATTCGAATAGTTGATTCGAATAGTCGAATCGAATAGTCGATTGGACTATTCTAATATTCGTGGAGCCTATTCGAATATTCGATTCGACCATTCGACTAGTCGGTTAGACTATTTGACTAGTCGATTCGACTAGAATATTCGTGGAGGCGATTCGAATATTCGAATAGTGGATTCGACTATTCGAATAGTCAGTTAGACTATTGGAATAGTCGATTCGACTAGAATATTCGTGGAGACTATTCGAATATTTGATTCGAATATTCGAATAGTGGATTCGGCTTTTCGTATAGTCGATTCGACTATTCGAATATTTGATGCGACTATTCGAATAGTTGATTCGATTATTCGAATTGTCGAACTAAAATTCAAGCGAAATCGAAATTGTACCTAATACTTGAATTGATATTCATTACTGACTGTTACTGCTTTTTTGAAACTGCAAACTTTTTCTAAACTTACCTAAACAATTGAGTAAAGTGCATACGTATTTTTAACAGTTTCATATAGGTATTTGACTAATCAAATATCGGAATACATATTCACAAAATCGAAAACTCAAATATTTGAATACGCGAATACTGAAATTCTTATTTCAATATTCGAACATATGAATAATTTTGAAGGGAAAATATTCGCTATTCCAATATTCGAATATTGCATGCTCGGTTTGCGCGTGGTTCGCATTTTGGTCTATTGCGCAGATGTCAAAAACGTAATTTAAAGTTCCCACAGAAGGACAGATTATACAAAAGCAGTGATGTCATGATTTGAAAAACAAACACACGAAGATACAAAAAGATATATAAAAAACTATATATGCACGTAAAATACCCCGTTACAAAAAACACATATGAAAATCAACAATCAAAATTGAAAAACATAATAGCGCATCCGTATAAATGGTATAAAGCACAGTGAGAGTGAGTACTGAGACGCGCCGCAGAAAACTCTATGGCTTGCCGTGTTGCTACCGCACTGGCTATGTCGGGGTGTATTGTGAGAATCCAACGCGCCAATCTCGGGGTGTTGCCGTTTGAAGGCCATAGCGTGGTCGAGCTGGCGGGAAGAAGAGATATTATTCTCTCTATTTTATTTTTCTCTGCTAGGGCATTACTGGGTTATGAATTGGCAAAATCTGGCGAATGGACAACCCCTATGTATAACGCAGATCGTCGGAAACAAACACACATCACTACTGAAAACAGACACACCAAGATCAAAACCAATCAAAACAGGTATCATCAAAGATACGTGAAGGAGAACTTAAAGGCTTCGGTGATATTTCAAACTGGTGATCAGGTAATGATTCGTGAATTTCGATAACTTAAAGACCCTTTAAGCCCAGTGTGGTCCGGTCCCTTCGAAATTTTAGAGAAAGACAGCGACTTAGTATACAGGGTGTTAAGAAATAGTAGGCCAGTTAAAATGCATATAAATGACCTCAGACCTGCTCCTCTTGGGAACAAAACCCCTCGGTATGACTCCGATTCAGAGTCTAGTGTAACGAACCACGCAGATATGGATATGGATCTGAGGTGGACACTAATTCCAGTGCTGAAGCACTACATCTTTCACATTATTCGGATGAATGCGATACAGAACAAACCTGTTCTAATCCTACCTTATAATCATCTATCCCCTTAATTCTTAGCCACACTTTGGACAAAGTTGACACCAAAGCCAGTTCGCTTTCTCAAAGTGTAAGTTCTTGCACGAACCTTCCTTTTGGCGACACTCAGAAAAATTTAATTGATCACTGAACTACTTTTTTAGTAACCGACGCGACGGTCCCGTTTCTTCTAGACTGAGACGAGATATTAAACCCAATATGTGTACTTTTCATGGCTGTGACTGTAGAAACTATATAGACAAAAAATGTCCCAACCAATGAGTAGTACATTCCTTGCTTAGATAAGTAAGATTATTTTCTCCCCGATATATAGTTTAATTTTGTACTCGATTTAAAAATCGTTAGACCGCTAAACAATCAGGAATTCCTTTGTTATAATATACATATTTATACTTATTTTACATTCCTTGTATCATTATGTTCGTTAAGTGTTCAATAACATTTCCTTGTAAACGTATTATGTATCCATTTTATGCTATGTATATTCCTAGTATATTGCGTCTCTTCTTGTCTTGTATACAATATAAGATTTAACTTCTATTTTCTTTAGTGTTTTTATGTCTAGAACATGTTTGTTTGTTGAATTTCACCTTTCATATGTCCTTACATACCTTTTGTCGGTTAATTGATAGCCCATAGCCAGTAGCGTAGCCAGGGGGGGGCGAAAGGGGGCATATGCCCCCCCGCCCACACAGCCCGCCGCCCATACCAGCTTCATAATAAGTTACAGATTAATTTAAATCATACCCTTAAAAACAACATTCGCAAAAAAAATTCGACGCGCCCAGGACTACTATAAAAACCCTGATTGAATTTGCCGCCAGCCACTGCTGCATGCTGTCTCCATCCCCTGAAGACGGCAGTAAATCCTTTTCTATGACGGCAGTTTGCTAGGCAGACGGAGCGGCTAACCCATGTGTTCTCTTTGTTACCGATATTATGTGTTGCCGGTGCCGCCGACATGCTGACTGTGGGGTAGTAATTTTATTGTAGTTGCAAGGTTGTATTAATATATTTGTTGTAAAAACTTTCAACAATTTATAATTTTTGCCTCTATATTTAAGAAGTCCCTTTATTAAAAACGGAAAGTACAACCCATAAATATTTCTCTGAACATTTGACGGGAATTTCATTTAGTAACAATAAAAACCCTGACCCAAGCCCTAAAATGGTGCACCGTAATATAAGTTGACCTGCAAGCAATAGGGTTTTTCCACGCTGGGTCACGTCGCTTTTTAGTTTTGCTTAGTTACGCTGTAATAAACTCTTCTGCTTCTTTTGTTGGTTGTTCGGGTCATCAAGAAAAACTGTTTGGTGTGATGCAAAATTGGGACACTCTAACTTTAAGAAAGGTTTAGAAAAGATAGAAAAACATGAAATGAGCGAGGCATATCGTGAGGGTGAAAATAAATATGTCATAACCAAACTTCGTTTAATTAAAAACAGTTCAGTGATCGCAGAACAGCTACGTTCTGAAAAAACTGAAGTTTCAAAAAACCGGGAGGTTCTCAGGCGATTTTTTGAGGCAGCGTTATTTCTTGCAAAACAAAATTTACCTTTTCGAGGCCACAGGGAGAACGATAGTAGTAATAATAAGGGAAATTTTTTAGAGCTTTTGGACTTATTAAAGAAAACAGATGCGGTACTTGTAGAGCATCTTGGCAGTTTTAAAAAAATGCAAAATACACGAGCCCACAATTACAAAACGAAATGTTAGAATTAATGTCAAATGAGGTTTTAGCTAATATAGTGAAAGATGTGCAGCAAGCAAAATATTTCTGCCTAATAGTAGACTCCTCGCAGGATATTTGAAGAAAAGAACAACTTTCTTTATCTGTTAGATTTGTTGACAAGCGAGGTTTCGTGGAAGAACGATTTTTAAAGTTTATCGATCTTCCTGATGGTTCTGCAGAAACTTATTGCAATGTTATAACAAAAGAGCTATTTTCACTTGATATTAGCATTAAATTTTGCAGAGGGCAAACATATGACGGTGCCAATACAATGTCGGGTCATTTAACAGGTTTGCAAAGAAGAATAAGAGATATCGTGCCAGAAGCGGTATATGTCCACTGTTGTGCGCATAATTTAAATTTGGTGTTAGTGGATTCTATAAATTCATGCACAAAAGCAAAGCTATTTTTCGGTACTCTTGAACAAATGTATATTTTTATAACCGGAAGCTTTCCAAAACTTAAAATCTTTGAAGATATTCAAAAAAAGCTTAAAGATTCCGATGGTAGTTTTAAAAACCCTACTTTAAAAAAACTATCTACAACACGTTGGGCAAGTCATAAACGTGCTGTAGACTCTATATTTTTAAATATGCAGGCAATCGAACAAACGTTGACGCTAATTGTTGAAAGTGATATAAGAAACGTATCAGCGCAACACGTTGCAGAAGCTAATGGAATTTTAAATTGTATATCCACTTTTGAGTTTAAATGCTTATTAATATTTTGGAGAGATATTTTATCTAAAATTTACACACTCTCTAATTACTTGCAAAAGGAAACTATTCATTTAAATACAGTGGAAAATTTTGTTACCTCAACCATAAATGATTTAAAATCTGTCAGAAACGAAGGAAGTTTTTTAAAATATGAAACAGACTCTAAACAACTAGCAACTATTTGTGGCACCGCAGAGGAATTTGAAAAGAAAAGAATCGCTAAAAAAAAGAGGTTTTACGATGAAATGGCAGAAGATTATGTTCAAGAATGTCCCCGGCAAAAGTTTAAAACTGATGTCTTTTATGTCACTCTTGATAGTTTCATACATACAATGACAAGCAGGTTTGAAGATTTTTTTAATACTACAAAAAAATTTGACTGTTTGGAAAGTTGTAATTTATCTTGAGACGAAATTAATTTAAAGTCATTAATGGATTTGCAAATATTTTACCGAGCAGATATTGAGCCAGTAATTATTATTGACGAATATAAATCTTTGTTTAACCTTATAAATGAATTGAAAAAGGACATTTCAATTCACACTGAAGACATATTGGCATTTCTTATAGATAAAAACTTAGACTCCTCATATCCTAATATTACAAAATTATATAGAATTTACTTCACAATCGGCACCAACAGTGCCTTTGCTGAAAGGACATTTAGTAGATTAAATTTAATAAAAACATTCGCCAGAAGTACTATGACAGAACAGCGATTAAATAGTTTGGCACTTCTTTCAATAGAAGGTAGCTATGCAAAAAATATAAACTTTGATGAAATATTGACTAAGTTTAAGTCAGTAAAAACTAGACGTATCAGTTTGTAGAATTATAATTACAATTTTCCTATATTTTCTTAAATTTTTGTATACAAACCCCTTACTTTGTTAAAATCAACTTAAAATATTTAAAATAAAACCTTTTTATTTATTTACGCGCCCTTTTTATCTATATGCCGACCACCAACCCCCCCCCCCCCCCCCCAAGTTATCAGTAAATTGTAAACCTTTACAAATGAGTTAGTGGTACAGACGTTGTAAGGGCATGAAACTGTTGATCTTTTTAGTTATAGACATGTGACTATATGACTGTGTAGATGGTAATAGGATTAGAATTTGGAATGTAAATACCTTCAATTATATTTTTGATAAATGGTGAGGTACATTTACAAATTCAGCTCTCCAAAAGCGGGGGGTGTTAACGTATCTGAAAATTTTAAATTTCGCATGAATTGAGCATGGCAGTGAAGACTAGAAGAGCTGAATTGTAAGTAGCCCTAAACTGGCGGATTTATGGGGGTTTTTACTTTGCTAATCCATGACAAACTGGTTGAAAGTAGCCGCTGGCAGCTCTAGTTTAAAAAAAAAACTATGAACGGCGAGATATCTAATTGATATCTCTCCAAAAATCAAATACACAAAGAAACCCAAACAAAGAAAAAAAAATAACAATGGGCTGCCATAAGCAATGATTGGATATATTTTACGAACTTAAATTTACCAAAACTAGGTGGCAGTTGGTATTATTTTTACAATTATTTTGTAAAATTATATATTGTGTGTGAATACCTGTATTTACCTAGTATTTAAACTTTTAAATACCGCCAAGTCTTTCATTTCTTTTACAGTAATAATTCCCAGTTGGGCTCTGATGTCCGGACTTCGATTTCCAGCCAAAAATATCTCAAAAACCATAAGGCCTGTTAAGCTAAAATTTTGCAGGCAGGTAGCCCTTACCCCAAGGGCGAGTACCAGTGTCTTTCCGACCTCCCATCTGCCCGGGGGATAAGCTACCACCAATTTAATTTCTATCAAACTTTTACTAGATGACGAATGCGCTGGCGCCATGGAGCTTTATATTTAACAACTCGTAAAACCGATTTCATGTGTGTACCGATTGCGGTCGTACTTATTTTTACAATTCTCTGCTTTGATCTTCAATTGAAGGTTTATTAAAACACTTTGCACCTTTGATTTTTCATCAGGCCATAAGCTAGTTTCTTCATAAATTGGTGAACGAACCGTTTAAATGCGAGAATTTGCTTCAATGCAGGGAGTAAATCACTCTAGATAAAAACATATATTGAATTACAAGCATTTCTCATAAGAGCAATATACAAAAATATTTCCACACTATGCCCTAATCGAATATATTCTTCACAAAAGCATTTTCTGGGTAATTTATGTAATAATTTATAAGCATCTTATTTCTGTACTTTAAAATAAATAAATTAATAATCAAAAGTCACTGTTTTGTTTTATTAATTTACCTGGTTCACCCTTAGGAAACACGTTGTTTAAAGTTGTTTGACCTCAATTTGGAACAAATTTTATAAAAAGAACGCCCAATATAAGAACTCCCCTAGAGACTGATTAAAAAAAATTCAACACAACTTACAGCGCATCAGAAACAAGAATTTGATTTATTTTTTGAGGCTTGACTGCAATAAGAACCAGCAGTGAGTAGCTGAGCAAAAATATTGTAAAATTCAGAATAGGACACCAA
This sequence comes from Philopedon plagiatum, assembly GCA_963971165.1. Taxonomy (NCBI): domain Eukaryota; kingdom Metazoa; phylum Arthropoda; class Insecta; order Coleoptera; family Curculionidae; genus Philopedon; species Philopedon plagiatum. The sequence continues at coordinate 64,219,243 of OZ020190.1, forward strand.
GCTTTCTAAAAATTGTTATAGTGTACACAAAACAAATAATATTGCGAGAAACAAACATAATACAATTAGAATTGACACAAAAGTTTTTCTCGATAAAATTTAAATTTTAAAAAGTCCATTACGGTCCTGATTTTATTATTTTGCCAACTTAATTACAAAATCAAAAATCACTAGTATTTAGGGTTATTTGGAATGCCAACACAATAGTGTTCCGTTAGACAGAGTTTATTGAGATAATCGACCAAACATGATACAAAGAGCCGCCATCTTTGTGACGTTATAGCTACTCACTCCACAAGTTGGGAAAGCGCCAAAAGGCTTTTTGCTGCTCAGGACGCCATGCTGTTTATGAAAATGTCGGTATAAATCAGTTCTGTTCTGAAAATTTTTATTTGTCGAGTTAATTTTATTTGGCTTCTACACTATAACTCTAGAACATTAGCTTACAAGAAATCATATTTTATTAACAAGCCTAAGCAGAGGATTTTACGTCGAAAATAAGATTTTTATACAGGGTGGGAAGATAAAAAAAATCATTTTATTTCTACTTTGAATGTGTTTTATTATTGTAATAGTGCCCTAATATACCACAACCTTCTTGGTTAAAATATGGGGTATATATAGCTATGATATAGTATTTTTTCTTTGAAATTTTTGGTATAAAAACTTTTATTGTAAAAAACTTAACTACCGAACTCACTAAAAAGGTTCATGACTAAGGTCCGCCCCGCACTTTTTTTTTTGAGTTGTATTAAAGTTGAATAGTTGATACCAATAATAATACAGTGTATTTTTTTAAAGGGTTCATAGGGTTTTACATGTTAAATTTTTAACCCCATTAGAAGTTAGAGATAAAATATGACATAGGTAAATTTCAGAGTCTTAAGATTATGTTAATTTCCCAATTAGGTATGCCAAAATCTAAAAATGCCTTTATTCTTTGAAAAACATTACTTTTTCCCATCCATCGTATTTATTGTTCTTTACCTTTGCATATCAGGTGAAGATGACATATTGCCTACCGTTTAAAACCTTATTGTTACAATTTTGTTTTAAAAATGCCCCTTTACGCAGATACGCTATTAATAAACCAATTAAAATGGTTTTATATGTATAAGAGGAATGCCTTATCTAGAAGCTGCCGACAACTTTGCTGCCACTTATCCAGATCGTCCATTATCTAGCAAGACCACAATACTACGATTGCAAGAAAAATTTGTGATTACGGATTGTGTCGTCAGTTCACATGCAAGAGAAAAAGAAGAAATTTCCCTCTAGTGCCCGAACACTTTAAAATGGACCTATGCCTAGCAGTTGAGGAGAGTGTTAGTCTTAGCCAGCTTGCTGAAAATTCCACAGGATCTCGGAGCAGTTGCTACAAAACACTAAAGCAAGAAAAATACAAATCTTATAAAGTCCGAAACGTTCAAGAACTTTTACCGCATGATTATTTCAAAAGGACGGAGTACTGGATGGATAAAATTAATAATGGTTCTTGTGGGATACAAGACCCATCAATTTTTACAACTTTTTTGGGTTTACTAGAAAGCTTATCTCAAATGATAAACTTTAAAGCAAAAAAAATGTTGGATAACGCAGTTTTTTACAAAAAAATCAAATCAAATTTATAACTCCTGGCTATATTATTTTGATTGGCTGGTACTTACACTACAGAATATTACATATATATTATATATACAGGGTGTTATAAAATTCACTGCATATATTGGAATGGGTGACTCCTGGGGTAGTCTACATATATTCCCAATACTTTTTCCCTCAAATCGCACATTTTCTTTATTTTAAAAAATGCCCAAATACCGGCTCTTATCCGACGCGTCTGAAAAGCGTGACGTCATATGCTCTAATATTATTAAGGAAAAACAAATGATCCATCTCATCTCATTTTTTTATCAGTTTTGGTGAAAATCGAAAACAATCCAAAGTATTTTTCATTCCAAAGACGCATTTTACCAAAAATGTGTATTTTAATTTAAAAGCAATTTTTTTACTTAATATGGGAAAATATGGGCCACTCACACAAAGAATAATTATTATGACTTACCTTATATTACGTTACTAATGAGATGAGCATTATTCTTACTAGCTTAAACTTTCTGCTAAAAAAAGGTTAAAAATCAAAACGAAAAACACTAATTGACAACTACACAGTATTTTTAAATTATAACTAAAATTCTTTCATTACAGCATTTGCAAAAAAAACATTATTCCGTTTTACAAATCACTTTTAGAAAGTTGTTGTTCGCCCTTTTGTCAATATCATTATCGTTACTTACCGATTTGTTTGAAAATATCCCCTAAATGAGTTTTTCTAAAGTCGAGATGTATCTAAATCGCTGTCTTGAACTCGCAAACGTTACATAATACGTAAATATTATTGGTGTTAAATTTAATTTAGTTTTCAACCTATTAGGCTGATTTAAGAAACACTATAACCAAAACACAAACTAGATAACACTGAGCAAAATATTAGTTAACAACGGATCGACGAAGACCATTTTCTAGGTAGCAAAAAGAAACTACATTATTATTTAAAACTAACTTCTAAAGAAAAACTATTATTGATAACATTCATAATATGTACGCGTCTTTGTATAGTTGCCTATGCAGTAGAGTAGGTACGTTGAAATAAACAAAAACCAGACAGGGGTAAACCTATCTCAGTCATTTGGATATTTCAACGTTAGTCGCAGAAAGTTTGGTTTTGTTTTATATAACTGCGAATTGCAAAATTGGCGAAAAATCGATGAAAAGATTGAATTAATTGCTGAACGCTGCTATTATTTCCACACAACTTTTTTCCTATCTCTTATGCAACAATAACTATTGGTAGTTTTTTTGGTTGCATATCTTTTGTTATGTCAGGGGTAAAAGTATTTGATCGGACCGCAAGAGTTGTGTGGTATAATAAATATATAACTTCTTAGTTTTTCCGTGCTGATAGTAAAAAAATACCGTCGATTCTTTTAAGCATTGTGTTTTAATTAGTTAGTGGACCGTTTTTTACATTAATGGCTTAACTTACTGTTTTGTTAGTGTTGTATAAGTTCAATGTAAAACCTATCAAACCTATTCTATTTTCTTTGGTAAAATCTTTCTACAAGAAGTGTATTTTACAGAGATTTTACTCTAAAAGTAACAAAAACATTAGTTTTCGTTTTTAATAGAGCGGATAGTGACAAAAAAGCGTCGAATCTTTGTGTTTAACTTTTGTTAATTTTACTTATTAGTCAAGTGCTTTTTTTGCATTAATAGCTGTACTGTGTTGTTAATGCGTATTTGCTAACCTAAAATGCCTATGCTGACTTGTAGCATAGAAAAAATTATTATTAGAATTGGCAACTTAATCGTACTATGTGTTTCTTGCCAGTGGCGGGTACCGTCGGCGTCGGTTAGAGAAAGTTTAAGGGGCGATTACTAGCTTATTATTGCGAAGCGCCATTTATGTTTATTTTTCTTCAATCTAATTTCATACCAGGATTTACCGGTTTCAATATATTCAGTGAATTTTATAACACGCTGTATATAATTATTATATAATTTATTATTATAGAATATCAATTTTTTTATATAATGTTTTTCAAAACTATTTTTTAAAGTTTCATGTCATTTTATGATATCTCCCGAATATGCGTTTAACGTTCACGTGACTCTCAATTCTGTCAGCTTTTGTCTTCGTCTGTCAAGCTAGTCAGACACAAATTGTTGTTGCAAGTGTAATTTTATTTTAGCTGAATTTCATTTGGACCGAGTTATTAAATTCAACAAAATCCTTAATCGGTGGCATTTTCCTTAAAGGTATTGGAACAAGAAAAAACAGACTGATGGAAACATTAATTCAAAAACTGGCCTTTAAACCTGATGTGATGGAGCTCAAAATGGAAATTAATTCAGAAAAATAAGTTGAGCTTAAGTTAGTTTAGGTTAGCCTGGATTAGCTTTTAGTCTTTTAAAAGGCTTATATCAAGTTTAATAAAGTTAGAAAACTACAAGTTCTAATAATTTCTATTGTAACATGATTTTCACTTTATTCACAACATCATAGTTCTTGCAATATTACGCGTCCCATGGGCGGCGAGTCATCTTGCACATAAAAAAGGCGAGATCAGGTTAGTCTAGCTTTATTTTTAGTCTTTTTAAGTCGAGTATTTCAAGTTGATTTTGAAGTTAGATGGAGTGAATTGTTTTGTACATTGATAAAAAAATACTCCAAAATCCGCATTTTTCTTGTTTAATTACGTCATATTGTCGCAGATCTGATTTCTTTTAGGAAAAATTGTTTTATTCTGCTTATGCCAAAAATCCCGTGTCGTAGGCAGATTGTCACCAGAGCCTTGTCTTGAAAATCAAGAAAACTAGTCCAGTCCGGCAACATTATAAGGAACATTACTTAGTAGAATCGCAATGTTTTGAAAATGACCCATTTTGATCCTATTTTTTTAAAAATTTTTGGTACAAAAAGTGCTTCACCCAACAATTTCTTTCTAGTTAACTGTTCTATATAGTACGATAGGTTTCCAATAAACAAAAATTTGTTTTAAAAATCGATGGGTCTTATGTCGGACAAGACCCGATCCCAATACAAATCGCATCCTATTTACCAATAAAAGTCCCTTTTGAACAAATGAGACAGTTAATAAATAAAATACAAGAATATGGGCTAGGGACAATTACTATGTAATTTACCGAACACATACCCAGAGGCGTGAAAAAGGAAATGTTTGGACGGGAATTCTGGAGAATAGAATTATTGGTCCTTATTTCATAGAAGGTACACTAACAGCAGAGAAATATTTGGAACTTAAGCAAATGGAAATGGACCCTGCGTTAGAAGACTTAGCAATAAACAGAAAAATAATATTTCAACAATATGGACCTCCAGCTCGCAGCGCAGCAGTTGTTATCGATTTTTAAATAACAAGTTTCAAGGAAGCTGGATTGGACCAAATATCTCGCCTCTAGATTGCTTTTATTAGGGATATCTATCATCAAAAGTTTTTGACAATGTACGAGAGAGAATATTAATGTAGAAGAACTGAAAAATAGAATTATTGAGGTTTGACGCAGCATCACGGTATCCCAGTTGCCTAAAGTTAGAAGACATTTCTATGACTTTTTAGGGTACTCTTCATGATCTTCACCTGGTATGCAAAGGTAAAAACAATAATTTCGAGAGATGTGAAATAGAATATTTTTCAAAAAATAAAAACATTTTTAAAGTATTTTTTGGAGCTTTTTGGAATAATTGGTAAATTAACATAATCTTAAGATTCTGAAATTTATCTATGCCAAGTTTATTCTAATAGAACATTGTTAAAAATTTAACATGTAAAAGCCTATGGATCATCTTTAAAAATTGCACTGTATATGTAAATGTTAGGAACATATCTTACTATGTTTTTACCTTTTTCTGGTATGATTATTAAGTTGTATGGTATGTGGCAGAATGTCAGGTTGTTGTCAAATAGTTTGCATTAAAGTATTATATTCAAATATTAAGAATCTTATTTTGTAAGGAAAGTGTAGATCATAACAGTTGGCGACGAGGATGAAGGAAACATGAGTAAAGAGGTGCAACAAGCGATATTAAGTTTTATAAAAACACAACAAGAACAAGTTCAGAAACAACAAGAACTAATACTCCAAAACCAACAAGATTTTTTGGTTCACTTAGCGAATGCTTTTGGAACATCTAACACTCGAGTTTCAGGTGATGTTAGTGATGAATACCGAATGGAAGCATTAGGAAATAGCATTACTGAGTTTCATTATGACTCAGAATCTGGTTTGACTTTTGATCTTTGGTATAAAAGATATGAGAGTCTATTTGAAGAGGATGCTAAAAAGCTAACAGATCCTGCAAAAGTTAGATTATTACTTAGAAAATTAGATACTATTTGCCACGAACAGTATGTAAATTTTATTCTACCACTGGAAATTAAAGATATCAGTTTTAATGATACAGTAAAAAACCTCATCACCATGTTTGGACAAAAGTCATCACTTTTTCAAGTAAGATACCAGTGCATGCAGCTTTCAAAAGGTGAATTAGAAGATCTTGTCGCATATGCTTCCAGAGTAAACAAGCACTGTGAGGACTTTAAATTAAAACAACTAACCCCAGATCAATTTAAATGTTTAATTTTCGTGTATGGACTAAAATCCAGTAGTTATGGTGACGTTCGTACTAAACTTTTGTCTAAAATCCAGGACAAGAGTACAGTTACTCTTCAGGAGTTAATAACGAAATGCCAGAGTTTTAAGAATCTCAGAAAAGATACTGCAATGATTGAAAATGGAAAAATTGAGAACGAAAATATCAATCTGGTAACACAACAAGCACAGCAAAAGAAATATGGGCAACAATCAAAACAATCAAGGTTTTCAACAAACAGATACAAAAACAATGCACGTAATTACTTCCAAGATGATTGAGTACAAGTTCCGAGAAATCCATGTTGGTACTGCGAAGATTTCCATTTTGCCAGATACTGCTCATTTAAAAATTATAAATGCCAGCAGTGCAATAGAATTGGTCACAAAGAAGGTTTCTGCAACAATGGTAAAAATAATTTTTCACAAAATCAAAAGTTTAAAACAAATGTGATTTACAACATAAATAAAATTGGATCAGAAAATAAAAGCAAATACGTACAATTACTAATCAATGAAAATCCAGTAAGATTACAAATCGATACCGCTTCAGATATTACAATAATCTCAGAGGAAACATGGCACTCAATTGGAAAACCTTTGACTTGCCCCACCAATCACATGGCCAGTAATGCCTCTGGTGACAAACTTACCTTGATATCCGAAAGCCAATGCAATGTAACGTTTGATGGGAAAATATATGCAGGAAGATTTTTTGTTACACATATCAGCCATTTGAATTTATTAGGAATAGACTGGATTACCACATTAGGCCTTTTGGATGTTCCAATAAATTCTGTTTGCAACAATATTAAGTCAAATGAATCCAATTTGCCAATGAATACACAATCATTAGAAGTTGTTTTTCCAGGAGTTTTTCAAAACACTTTAGGACGATGTACAAAAATGAAGGTAGATTTAAAGATTAACGAAAATGCAGTGCCCGTTTTTTGCCCAAAACGTCCTGTTGCTTATGCAGTCATGGACACGGTTGATGTTGATGCAGAACTTCAAAGATTACAAGAATTGGACATCATTTCACCTGTTGAATATTCTGAATGGGCTGCCCCCATAGTTGTCACGAAAAAACCAAGCGGAGATGTCAGAATTTGTGGAGACTATTCCACTGGCCTTAATGATGCTCTTAAGTCACATCATTATCCGTTACCAACAGCAGAAGATATTTTGGCTAAATTAAATGGTTGCACAGTTTTTAGTATAATAGACTTATCTGATGCATTTTTACAAATTGAAATAAATGAAAACGCAAAAAAATATTTAACAATTAATACACATCATGGTTTATACCAGTATAACAGAATGCCTTTTGGAATCAAAGTTGCTCCATCAATTTTTCAACAGGTAGTTGATACTATGATATCCGGTTTGCAAGGTACAGCAGCCTAAATTGATGATATTCTTGTTTCGGGACGAACTGCTCAAGAACACCAAGAAAATGTAGCTAAAGTTCTTCAACGCATACAAGATTTTGGATTTCACTTGAAGTTACAAAAATGCAAGTTTGCGGTAAAAGAAATAAAATGCTTGGGATACATTATAAATGCAGATGGGATAAAACCTGATCCAGCAAAGACAGAAGTAATAAGAAATATGCCTCCACCACATGATATAGCCACATTGAGATCATATCTTGGAGCAATAAATTATTATGGAAAATTTATAAAGAATATGCATAGGTATTTTACGCAATCCGCTTGATGAACTACTTAAGAAAAATGCCAAATTTGTTTGGACTGAACAATGTCAAGCGTCTTTTAACAAATTTAAGGAAATTTTACAGTCCAATTTGTTACTGACACGTTATAATCCTAAGCAAGAAATTATTGTTGCCGCAGATGCAAGCAATTTAGGAATAGGAGCTTGTATTTTACACAGATCCCAGGATGGCCCCACCATGAAAGCAATTTACCATGCCTCAAGAACATTAACAGAAGCAGAGAAAAAGTACAGTCAGATTGAGAAAGAGGCATTAGCACGTTGGCGTAACAAAATTTCACAAAATGATATATGGAAGATTTTTTACCCTACAGACCGATCACAAACCTCTTTTGGCAATTTTTGGGTCCGAGAAAGGTATTCCCGTTTACGCAAATCGCTTACAGCGATGGGTGCTTATTTTGAAGGCATATGATTTCAAAATTGAATACACCAAAACTGCAGAATTTGGACATGCAGATATTTTATCTCGCTTAATCAATACTAACACTGACGATAATGAAGAACATGTAATAGCATTAGTTACTATAGAGTCAGAAGTTTGTCAAATTTTTGATGAAGTCTTACAAATTCTGCCGATTACTTTTAAAATGATATATCAGGAAACCCAAAAAGATGCCGTTCTCAGCAAAGTCATGTATTTTATTCAGAATGGTTGGCCATTAAATAAAAAAGAAATAAGCACAGAAATTTCAAAATATTACACACGAAAAAATTCCCTGTCCATAGTCAAAGGTTGTCTAATGTTTTTAAGCAGAGTGGTCATTCCTAAAAGGTTTAGAGAACAAATCATACAACAGTTACACAAAGGACATCCAGGGCAAGAGAGGATGAAGTCATTAGCAATTAAGCTATGTGTATTGGCCAAAAATAGATAGTAACATTGCAGATTTTGTCAGAAAATGCGTTCCTTGTGCAGAAGCTGCCAAATCGCCTTCAAAAGCTTCACCGTCATTCTGGCCCAAACCAAATAAACCTTGGCAAAGAATTCATGTAGATTTTGCTGGACCTGTTAATGGTATCTATTATATATGTTAATTGTGGATGCTTATTCAAAGTGGCCGGAAATTTTCACCACAAAGACTATAACTTCATCATTTACTGCAAAAAAATTGGAAGAAGTTTTCGCGCGCTTCGGCCCTCCTGAAATCCTTGTAAGTGATAACGGAACTCAATTTACTAGTGCAATTTTTAAACAATTTTGTTTGTTAAATGGAATACAGCATATACGCACAGCACCATTTACACCTCAGTCAAATGGACAAGTGGAACGATTTGTTGATACCTTTAAGAGAGCACTACAAAAGTTTAAGAAAACAGGTCAATATAAAACCTATTAGATTTTGGTGTTAAAGGGACTTTTCTGTTAATGTATTCAAATAATATTTGCAAAATATGTAACCGAAATGAACCTAATATACTTATAAAATATTAAATATTCGTCTACCTATTGTTACCCTCCTTTTATTGATTTAATTAAAAATGGAAGACATTTTTTTATTTAGATTTGGTAAACGATCAAGCTGTAATTAATATGTTTATGTAAAAGAGAATTGTACAGTATAGTACCTGTAGTTAATGCTGGGGTCCACTCTTGTTCGCCAGTAGCACCCCACAAAAGAGTACTGCTCTTTGTAGAATTTCTGGTTGACGCTGGAGTATTTGAGCCAGCAGCGTGGCTTGGACGCTTTTTGCAATCTAAAAAAATGCTAATATTGTACAAAAGCAAATTCCGAACAAAAAAAAATACGTTATGATTTTCAAAAACGGAAGCTTATTGCTATCAAATTTACTGCTATCAATAGAAAGGATGAATAAGATTTATAAAACGGAAAAAAATTAAACAAACTGGTTTTGAATAACTAAAATATTTATTCTTGCTTTATTTTGGTTACAAAAAGACAAAAAAAAAATTAAAAATATAAAAAAAAGAAATAGACATGTAATTGTAAGGTTAAAGTTTGGATGTAAGGCACCTTAATTCGTAAGGAACTTCTTTTCTTTCTCTTTTTCTCCCCGAGAGGGAGGAGGGAGAAGGGAAGGAGAAAATGAGAGCTGGCCATTTGGTTTCAACCAGAGCCACTAATCCGAAAACAACAACAACAAAAGACAAATATAAACAATAAATATTTTTATTTTTATACCGCGTGTAAATAAGTTTTCTTGCCAAGAAATTACTCTTCTGAAAATGGTTTGCTTCACCTAAAGCCTCAAATGCCATGCTTAAAGCCAACCTGTCATAATCAGGTTGGAAATAGTGCCTTTAATTTTAATGTCCAACTTGTTTTTTATATTGGCTTCTTTTAACATGACATTGTTGTGGCTGTATATACAAGGCGATCAATATTTTTAGAGTTACTCATTTCGTTATTAGGATAAAAAAATATCATTTTAAATAAAGAATAATAATACCGGTCATTACGTTACTAAAAGAAGCCTGGTTAATTTTTTTTATTAAATTACTGAAACAACAATTACCTGCTAGCAACAAAAACAAACAATAAAACATAAATAGGTCCTAAAATGTTTAAATAACTTTAAATAATTATTATTATTATATTATATTATTATTATTATTATTATTATTATTATTATTATTATTATTATTATTATTATTATTATCATTATTTTTATTTTTTCTTTTTCTCCCCAGAACGAAGACCAAATCGACAAGCGGAACCGTGTAATCAAGAGTCGCAGCAGGATCTGCGTTTTGGTATGTGTAATTCTTGTAACATGTCTATATTTCATATCAACATTCAAAGTCTAGCTAATAAAGTCGATCAAATCAAAATATTGTTAAATGAACATTCTTATGATATCATATGCTTTTCCGAACACTGGCTTAAAAAAGAAAACATAAACATGATTAATTTCAACTATTACGAACTGGCAGCTTGCTACTGTCGCTCACACCACGCTCATGGGGGCGTGGCAACTTTTATAAAGTCACATATCCAATATAAAACTCTCTGTCTTTTCTTTTCAGCGTGTTTTCACGCTGAATTTTGTGCTTGTGGGATAGTTAACTCTAACACTGTTTTAGTCACAGTCTATAGATCTTCTACTAATGGTACTATAAACATTTTTATTGAAAAATTAGAGGCACTTATTGACTATCTTTATTTCAGATACAAACATCTTATATTAATAGGAGACTTAAACACAGATCCATCTAGTAATAATACACATGCCAAAGAGCTATGTTGTGTTTTCGAGGCCTATGGCCTTCAATATAGTATAATGTCATCCACACGTCAAGTAAATCAAAAAGAATCATGTCTTGATAACATAATTACAAATTTAAATAGTAGTAGATATGTAACAGGTCTTTACGACCCTGACTTGAGTGATCATACTGGTCAATATATAATTATTAATTTGAATAAAATTTCAACTGATGCTCCTACACTTCCGAGAAAGATCATAAACCAGAAAGGTTTAGAAAAATTTAAAACAAATTTGCTAACAGTGCATTGGGAAAATTTGAACTTACTTAGCAGTAATCAGTTGGCTATAAAAATTATGGATATTTTATCCTACAATAGAGAAATATCTTTTCCAGTTATAAAAATTAACGTTAATAACAAGAAACTAAACTGGTTCACTGACAACTTAAAACAAATGAGACGGTTACTCCACGAAAAACAAACGATCTATAAAAAAACCAAAACTGAAAATGATTGGATGAATTACAAAAATTATAAAAAATTATACAAAAGCGCAATAAAGACTGAAAAAAAGAATTACTTTGAAAATAAAATACTTTCATCACGAGATAGACAAAAAACAGCGTGGGAGTTGGTTAACTCTGAAAGAAAAACTACCAAAAAGCACAGCAATGTGATTTTGCCTCCCGATATATTAAATAACTTTTTTACAACGGTATCAGAAGTAATTTCAAAAACAATAACAAACCATAACTTGGATTTCCGAGATTTTCTTAAAGTAACCTCTAAGCCACAATTCTCATTTTTTATGTCACCGATAACTGAATATGATGTACAACAGGCGATCTTTAAATTAAAAAATTCTAAATGTTTAGATGCATATGAAATGTCGAGCATCATTCTTAAAGATTGCGCTGAGTTTTTAATATTACCTCTAACTACTTTAGCGAATAAATGTTTCGAGGAAGGTACCTTTCCTGACGTATTAAAAATAACCAAGATAATACCTTTACACAAAAAAGGAGATAGAGATCAACCGGATAACTATCGACCAATCGCTATCATTCCGGTAATTGGTAAAGTTTTGGAGTCATTAATGAAGGATAAACTAGTTTCATATTTTGAAAATAAAAATATTTTTTCCGAAAGTCAGTTCGGTTTTAGAAAGCATAAATCCACAATAGAAGCGCTAGTTGAACTCATTGAGAATGTAGTCGGGGGCCTCGATGAGGGGATGCATACGAGCGCTCTGTTGTGTGACCTCACCAAGGCGTTTGACTGCGTTCCGCGTGGTATTCTCCTTGAGAAATTGGAATTCTATGGTGTCCGCGGTAGAACGCTCGATTTTCTGAGGTCGTACCTTGCGGGAAGGGTGCAGTACGTAAGTGTCGATGGCGTCCATTCGCAAAAAAGATTAATTTTTAATGGTGTGCCGCAAGGGTCCATTTTAGGACCCTTATTATTCATTATCTTTATCAACGATTTACCCAGTGCCATTGATGCTGGGCGCTGTATCATTTTTGCTGACGATACGACAGTGCTTGCTTCTTGCAAAAATTTTCATGAATTAGAATGTCTAAACAAAATGAACAAGTATAAAGCCAGTCAATGGTTTTCAGCTAATAACCTTAAAATTAATGAGACAAAAACTCAGTCAATTACATTTACTTCTGATAAAAAAATTACAAAATCTGAGCCGGTCAAGCTGCTGGGCATAATGCTTGATACATTTCTGACGTGGCTGCCGCAGGTCGAATACGTATGCAAAAAAATGGCACCGCAAATATTTGCGTTGAGACAACTAAAACCCTTTCTGTCTACTAGAACTTTAAAGTCAGTATACTATGCCACGGTCCATTCTCATTTAACTTATGGCATTATATTGTGGGGAAACACACACCATTCCATTCGAGCATTTAAACTGCAAAAAAGTGCAGTTCGAGTTTTGGAGGGAGTGCCAGTTGGGAGCCACTGTCAGCCTCTCTTTAAAAAACATACAATTTTACCTGTACCGTGTCTGTTTATTTTGAAAACCCTATGTGAAGTGCATAAAAGGAAAAATATTCCGTCCCACTCAAATATTCATAACTATCACACACGAAATGCGAATCAATTAATTACATCCACATCTAGAATCAAACAGTCTAGCAATAACAAATTGGACATTAGCATTTACAATGCTCTAGACAAAAAATTCAAAACAAAATATTCGCAGTATGAATATGAAAATATTCCAAACTTTTGGGCGAAATTTTTTGGCAGAACACTGTTTTTATGATGTGGACGGTTACATGAATTATGTTACCAAAACTTGAAGTAATTAATATTAAGATATCTGTACTATATTATCTCGTTTAGTTTGTGTTTTTTATTTCTTGTTTTCTATTTATTTTTGTACCTATATTTTGTACATTAACTATTTCTGTAAGGGACTATATTATACATGTCCTAGGACTTCAAATATACTGTATATATATAAAGGTCAATAAACTATGAGTATGAGTATGAGTATTATTATTTATTATTATTATTATTTGTTATATTATTAAATTTATGTTACACTGTATAATACTACTACCAGTGGTAATCGAAAACAATTGTCATTGTCATAATAGAGAAATAGAATTGTTTGATATACGAATAGTTTGCTTACTACAAATAACATAATAAAACATGGTGTCAGGCGAGAGGGACCACTAATTAAAGCAGTGTTAGAAGACAGAAGAACGCAGAAATAATGGAAGAAGAGTACAGAATAAAATTAAAAGAGATGGAGCAGATGATTATGACCTTAAAACTAGAACAAACAAAAAATGCCGTTGCTACCACAAATAATGTTCCACTGCCACGAGGAATCGATGTAAAAAACGGGGATTTAGTAAAAAATGTTGAACATTTTAAACAAATGTGGAACAACTACTTAATAGCAAGTGGATTACACAGACAGTGTGAAGAAGAAAAGATTGCTGTACTCCTAATAGCTATTGGAGAAGACTGTTTTAGATTATACCAAAATTTTCCGATTCAAAATGATGAAAAGAAAAACTGTGAGACATTATTAAAAACCATTGAAAGAAATTTAACACCTCAAGTAAATAAAAGATATGAAAGAGCTATTTTTAACACTGCAATACAAGAGGAAAATGAAAGTATCGATGAATATATCAACAGATTAAGAGGTTTGATTAAAAACTGTCAATATGGTGATATGCAAAATGAGTTATTATTAGACAGAATAATTGTTTCAATTAAAGATATAAAGTTAAGACATAGGCTATGGGAAGAAAAAGATGTTACTTTAGAAAAAGCAATCAACATATGCAGAGCTGCAGAATTAACTGAAAAGCAACTGAGAGACTTAAATAATCTAAATAAAGAAGAGGCTCAAGTTAAAAAAATAAGAGGTGAAAGTCAATCATATCTAAGAAACAACAAACCAAGTTATGAAAACAGAAAAGAAATAGGAAATAGATCAAGAACATATTATGAAAAAACGAAGTGCAATTTCTGTGGATACTCACATGAATTTAGCAAAGGGAAATGTCCAGCGTTAGGTCAGATGTGCAGAAAATGTAATAATAGAAACCATTTGAAAGAATGTGCAGAATTAAAAAAACACGACATGAGTTAAAGGAAATATATGACACAAGCGACAGTGAAGTCGATGAAATTTTGAAAATTGGAGAAAATATTTTAAAATGTGATATATATTTTATAACAGATAAAGAAAATAATGATATTAAGTTAGTAGAATGTCAAATGGATACTGGTGCATCATGTAATGTAATTGGGATTCAAAATTACTGCGACATTTTAAACATGAACAGCCCGAAATTATTACAAGCTAATACAAAACTTAAGTGTTTTGGTGGCTTTATAGTAAAACCAATAGGAAAAATCAACGTTCAATGTCTACATAATGGAAAAATAAAAACACTAGAGTTTCAAGTAGTATCAAATCCACACATTCCGCTTTTATCTGAAAAGACATGTCGTGAGCTAGGACTTATTCAGATTTGTCAAGAAATTAGCACAGATGTAACCAAATCTCAACAAGAAATAAGATTACAACAGAAAAGTAAAGAGATTATAAAGAAATATGAAGATGTATTTTCTGGAATTGGAAAACTGGAAGGCGAAATTACATTAGAGATTGACAAAAAAGTTACACCAAAAATTCAGACACCAAGAAGAATTCCAATAAAATTAAGAGATGAACTGAAACAAAAACTAGATGAAATGGAAAATAATAAAATTATTTCGAAAGTAGAAGAACACACAGAATGGACAAGTAATATTGCATTAGTAAAAAGGAATGACAAACTAAGAGTATGCATAGATCCATTAGAATTGAATAAAGCTTTAAAAGATATTAAATACCAAATGCCAAAAATTGAAGAAATTTTACCAGAACTTCAAGACGCAAAAGTATTCTCTACATTTGACTGCAAAAATGGATTTTGGCAGTTAGTTTTAGACGAAAATAGCAGTAAAATGACAACTTTTTGGACCCCATTTGGTAGATACAGATGGCTTAGGTTACCATTTGGAATAAAACCAGCTATGGAAATATACCAGAAAAGACAACATGAAGTACTTCAAGGGCTCAAAGGAGTAGAAGTTATGGCCGACGATATTATACTATTTGGAAAAGGGAAAACAAAAGAAGAAGCATTAGCAGACCACAATAGAAATTTAGAAGAATTGCTAAAAAGACTTAGAAATGTAAACATGAAACTAAATAAAGACAAAACCAAACTATGCAAAAGTGAAGTTAAATATTTCGGACATTTACTAACAGAAAACGGGGTAAAACCAGATCCATCAAAAGTTGAAGCGATAAAGATGTTAGCAGCACCAACTAATCTTGACGAATTAAAACGTTTGCTAGGAATGGTATCATATATAAGCAAATTTTTGCCAGAATTTTCGAAGAAAGTTCAAAGTTTAAGAAAATTGTCAAATAGTGAAAAGTTCGAGTGGAGCAAAATACACGAAGAAGAATTAAAAAAATTGAAGCAAGATATAAGCAAGGAAAATGTTCTCAAATATTTTGACTCATCAAAACAAGTCACTATACAAACAGATGCATCTTCTTTTGCCATAGGATGCACGTTAATGCAAGAAGGACTACCAGTATGTTATGGATCAAGAGTACTAACGAAAACAGAAATAAATTATGCTCAGATAGAAAAAGAAACACTAGCAATATTGTTCGCTTGTAATAAGTTCGATCAATACATAGTAGGAATGAATGAAGTAATCATAGAGACAGACCATCAGCCTTTGTTAACAATATTTAAAAAACCATTATGCAATGCCCCTAGAAGAATACAGAAAATGTTAATGACTCTACAAAGATATAATATTAAACTAAAATACAAAAAAGGAAAAGAAATGTATATTGCAGATACATTGTCAAGATTAACCAAAGAAGACACAACAGCCTATGAAATATACTCGTTTGAAAATATTAAAGAAATATCAGATATTAATCCGTTAGAATATTTAAAAATTTCTGATAAGACTATTATAGAATTACAAAATGAAACTAAAAGGGACTATGAGATGCAAGATCTCAAGGAAGTTATTATTAAAGGGTGGCCAGAAAATAAACAGACTATGAAACAAAACTTACATAGATACTGGAAGTATAGAGAAGAATTAACTATATTTGAAGACATAATACTAAAACAAAATAGAATTTTGGTACCATTTGAACTAAGAAAAAATATTTTAAGAAAACTACATTCAAGTCATCAAGGTATAGAAGCCACAATTAAACTATCACGAGATTCAGTCTTTTGGCCGAATATTACAAATGATATTAAAGAAACAATATCAAACTGTCATACATGTATGAAATATTCAAATAATCAACAAAATCCTGAAATGATATCACATACTGTACCTAGACTCCCATTTGAAGTAATAAATATGGATGTCATGGAAATAGATAAAATAAATATGAGGGCAAAATATTTAATAACAGTTGATCAATATTCAGATTTTTTTGAAATAGACAGAATTAAAGACTTAACTGCAAAATCAATAATTGATATATGCAGAAAGAATTTTGCTAGACATGGTATACCAAAAATATGTGTGACTGACAATGGAACAAATTTTCAAAATAAAGAATTTACGAAATTCGCTAAAGAATGGAATTTCATACACAAGACTTCAAGTCCCCACCATCAACAAGGAAATGGTAAAGCCGAGGCTTCTGTAAAGATTGCAAAACAGTTAATAAAAAAATCTGAAGAAGACGGAACAGATTTTTATAGGAATCTTCTAATTTGGAGAAACACACCAAATAAAATAGAATCAAGCCCTACACAGAGACTATTTTCAAGAAGAACACGGAGTGATATACCTATGATACCCTATTTATATGAACCAAATGTAATAAAAAATGTCCATGAGAAAATATCAGAAAGAAGAAACATTTCAAAAGAATATTATGATAGAAAAAGCACACAAATTCAAGAATTAAAAGAAGGCGATTTTATTTATTTCAAGAAGAATGCAACATCTGATAAATGGATACCCGGAACTATAGTAAAAAAATATGATACTAGATCATATATCGTAAAAAATAAAAGTAACGACATGGAGTACAGAAGAAGTAGAGTACACATCAAACTGTATAACACTCAAATAAGAAATCCAGAAAAAGAAAATATTAAAGAACAAACCAATACATATGACTACAAATATATTGATAGTGACACAGATAGAGAAACAAACAAGTTTGAGAATGATAACGAACAAGACATACAGGAAGATCAAATGACTGAAAAGGTTAACAACAAATCAAAACATGAAGTAGAATCCGGCCGTGAAGTGGAAGAGCGAGAACAGGATCAATTTGCAAACAACACAAATGAACCACAACCATCCACAAGCAGGTGTCAAAGGAAAATAAGACTGCCAGACAAATTCAAAGACTTTGTTCTATAAAAAGGAAATGTTATATAATTAATTTTTTGTTATAATTAATTTTTGTTACGTTGTATACCTAATATTAGTCAAACACTTCATTTTGTAAAAAAAGAGAAGATGTTATATTATTAAATTTATGTTACACTGTATAATACTACTACCAGTGGTAATCGAAAACAATTGTCATTGTCATAATAGAGAAATAGAATTGTTTGATATACGAATAGTTTGCTTACTACAAATAACATAATAAAACATTATTATTATTATTATTATTATTTTTTTTTTTTGTCGGGGCGGAACCCTTTATGGGCACCGGTTACTTGTTCTCCCTTTCGCCGGTAGTGTGCGACTCCAAGATGGTGTGTGCAGATCCTGTTTACGCACTAAACCTCCCTCGCCTCAGAAACCCGCCCCGGAATCACCGTGAGGTATGCCGTCAGGGGGGGCCCTGGTCCTTGTCTTTGTCTTCCTCTACCTTCCGTGTCCAGTAAGCACCAATAATCCTCTTCCTCCTCTCCATGGCACATCGGAACCGTCCAGGTCATCCTCCTCAGTTATGTCCCATTCTGTCTTTCTCATCAGTTTTGTCTTTGTCTTGCTAGTTCGTCTTTCTCTTTCTGACTCATTATGCTTGTTATCAGCTTTTGCACTTCTTTCCAGTTTCTTCCGCTCTCCGTCATTGTCTCTATGAAGTTGTCTGGTGTTAACGCATGCCCTAGTTTCTGGTAAACGTCGTTTCTATTTCGCTCCCACTTGTTACAATCGAAAATGGTGTGTTCCACGGTGTCGGTTTGTTGGCAGTATATGCAATTATCCGGGTCGTCTTTTTTAAATCTTTTTGCATACGCACGGAACACTCCGTGTCCTGATAGTACTTGGCTTAAATAATAATCAGTCATCCGATGTTCGCAGTTTATCCATTCACTTATATCTCTTATTAGGCGTTTTGTCCATTGTGCTTTTGTCGTCTCGTTGTCCCATCTTGTTTGCCACTCTATTAGTAGGCGTGTTCGGTTAATCCTCAGCGAGGCCTCGGATGCCTCTGAGCGCCAAAATTCCGTTCGGTAAATGTCTTCGAGCGAACCGAGGAAAAATACACCGCGTTCGTTTATTCCCAGGCAGAGAACTCTGAGCTTCATCTTTTTCGTCGGAGGATTTTGACCGATTGAACGGAGAATCCAAACACCTGATCAGCTGATCACTTGTTTAGATATTTAATTTAGATGAAAAATGAGGTTAAAAAGGGGATTGGATTGAATGGATTGTTTAATTTAGAAAAGAATATTGTTGTCGCAAAAAGACCTGACCACTTTGTAATTTTTTTCGTTTCCCTTGCTGTACCTTGTTTTGGGTTTTTTTCGTGATGAGTTTCGCAAGAGTAGATGACCACAATTACTCTTCAACATGAAAATAACTCCTATAACTGTCTGGTAACCAAAGAAGAATATAATAAAATTAATAACGGAGGTATTGTTGATATAAGTTTATGTCCTAGTTGAATAATAGGCACTAGTAAATTCAGATCCATATTTAAAACACAGAAAAACGGTTATAGTGGTTTAGAAAGTTATTAAGTTATAGTGGTTTAGAAAGAGTTTTAAACCTAAACAGTTCAAATTCACAAATCAGTTTAAGTTAAAACAAAACAGTAGCGAATTCCATTGAGAAAACTGCTGCAGTGCCACTGTATTTGTATCCTTCCTTCCCTACTGTGGGATAGAGAAAGAGAATTTCTGTCCCTATTCCACAGTATAGAAAAGAAGAGGATAGGAAGACACTGACACGGCACCAGTTGCCCAATGGATTTCGACATAGATTAAAAATTGCGTTCGGTAAATGCCGCGATCGTCGGAGTGCTCTGTCGATCAGCTGTTACACATCTGCCGTCTGTCTGATCTCGTCCGCGAGGATTAACCGAACACGACTAGTGTTCGTTCTCTGGCCCTACGTTTTTTAATACTTGGATCTTCTTCAGTGTTTTCGTATATGTAAGTTCTTTCTGTTATCATCAGGTCTATTGGTATTTTGCCTGTTATTACCTGTAGTGCCACTCCTGAGGTCGTTTTAAATGCAGACGCCACCCGTAAGAGTATGTTTCTCTGGGTTCGGTTAAGTAGTATCTTTATCCTCTTGGTGCTAATAGCTTTCTTCCAGACTGGTGCCCCGTACAAAATCATGTTGTGGAGGGCACTACACAAGACCGCTCTTTTGCAGCTGTTTGGCCCGCCGACATTCATAAGAATTCTGGTCAATTTAGAAATTTTTTCCTCTGCTTTATGTGCTATAACCTCTATGTGTTTTCCAAAACTTAAGCGGTCATCTAGCAGGATTCCTAGGTATTTGATATTTTTTGTAGGAGCTATGGTTGCTCCTTCTAGTGTGAAGCTAATGTTGGCTCTGTTTTGACCTCCTCTCACCACTACTGCTTCTGTTTTGTGTGGCGCTAGCTTAAGTCCATTCTCCTTCATCCATGTATTGATTCGCTCTAAGTTATCATTTACTCTCTCTATAAGCTCGTGTTCACTTTTTGCACCACATATTAGTGCTAGGTCATCGGCAAATGCAATGGTTGCAGCATCTCTTGTCAATTCCAAGCTAAGGACATCGTCGTAAAGTATGTTCCACAAGGTTGGGCCCAGTACCGATCCTTGCGGAACTCCTGCGCCTACCTCCAATTCTTCCCTATTTTCCAGGACTATTTTTCTTGACTTAAAGTAACTAGATACTAAGTTGACTAGGTATTTAGAGATGTTTCTTTGTCGGAGTTTGGCAATTATCAGTTTATGACTAGCAGTGTTAAAGGCATTTTTCACATCTACTGCTACCAAAGCACAGTATTTCATTTTGAACTCCTTGATCGTATGCAGTACCGCCAACACCGCGTCAATAGTAGATTTCCCTTTACAGAAGCCAAACTGATATCTATGCAGCCCGCCCTTTAAATCTATCTCTTTGTTTAGCCTGTTTCTGATCAATGCTTCCAGGAATTTGCTAAGTGAATTCAACATGCATAGTGGTCTGTATGTGCTGGGTTCATGTTTTGGGATGAGTATAACCTTAGTCAGTTTCCACTTATCGGGAAAGACTTGTTTTGCCAGTAGTTCATTCATAATGTCCTTGATCCAGTTTGGTGCGCATTGTGCCAGTATCTTTACAGTGTCTGAGGGGATGCCGTCCAGTCCTGGAGCATTATTATTATTATTATTATTATTATTATTATTATTATTATTATTATTATTATTATTATTATTATTATTCAAATAAAATATTTCACTAGACACATGTAAAATAGGTTCGTTTCGTTTTCGCAGAAAACTTAGGTCAAATACAAAGAGTAAGTATAAGGATATAATAGTTATTTATACTATAAGGGATGTAAGTAACATTTACCAGTCGAGGACGAATTTTGCGCCCGAGCGATAGCGAGGGCTGGCAAAAAAGTCCGAGACTGGTTAATGTACTTACATCCCATATAGTATATAACATTTTTCCCCCTCCCTGAATTGTATGTTTACCAGAAAATGCTGGATATATTTTTGGATTTTTATTATCATTACATTCGATAGCATTCTCATTAAATTATGAAGGCAGCCGTGATCCGTTGCCAGAGCAATATAAGCAGTTTTTATTTTATCAACAACGTCAAGTTGACAATTCATAGCGAAAAGCTTGAAGAAGTCGAATTATTTGATTCTGTGTGGACAAAATGGATGTTTCAGACATAGAAGAATCAGCAAATATTGCTTGTTTATCTCTACTACCGGAAAAGTCGAAAAAAAGGTATGAAGCAGCATATAAATCCTTTAAGAATTGGTGCCAAAGCAAGACGGCTACTGCAGTCTCAGAAGCCTTGTTTTTGGCGTATTTCCACGAGAAAAGTGCTTTACTGAAGTCCCCATCAAGCTTATGGTGTGAGTATTCGATGTTGAAGTCCACCCTTTTTATAGAGGAAAATATAGATATTTCTAAGTATCCAAAACTTCGAGCATTTTTGAAAAGAAAAAATGATGGTTACAGACCCAAAAAATCGAATGTGTTTAACAGGGAAGATGTGAATAAGTTCATGCTTGAAGCCCCCGATGATATGTACTTATTGATGAAGGTCGTAATGGCAATGGGAGTTGCTGGGGCGTGCCGTTGTAATGAACTCTGTGAAATGAAAATGGACAATGTTAAAATAAGTCAAGAAGTCATAATTGTGACCATTCCTGACTCCAAAAATGGAATGTCACATACATTTACAGTGACAAAAAGTGACGACACTCAGGTTTGTCATTTCAAAATAATTCAAAAGTACATTGATATAAGATCCCACATGACGACTATTAATCCGCGCTTCTTTATGCGATATCAAAATGGAAAGTGCTTAAACCAGCCTGTTGGGAAAAATACGTTTTCGTCAATTCCAAGTAAAATTGCGAAATTTCTAAAGTTTGAGAACTTCAAAATGTATACTGGACACTCTTTTAGAAGAACGTCGGCAACTTTATTAGCAAATACTGGAGTTGATGTATTAGCTATCAAGCGACATGGTGGATGGAAATCCGCTACTATTGCGGAAAGTTACGTAGCCGAGAGCCTCAACAATAAAAAGGAAGTAGCGAATAAAATTTTATACAATAAGACCCAGCCAGAAGTCTCTTGCAGTGCTTCAACAGTGACAGAAACATTGGTTAGAAATGAAGGATCTGTGGAGTCAGAAAATGTAATACACATCAAGAAGAAACGAGAAAACGTGTTTCCAAATTTTGTTAATAATGTGAATAATTGTAATAATTGTACCATTAATATTCATTTCAATTAATATCACCGGATTTTTGTAATATGTTGATGAAATCAAAAATTAAAGTTATTCTTATAATAATTTCAGATTATTATTTCCCTAGGGATGTAAGTTGACTTACATCCTGTCGTTAAGGGCAACCAATACCTTGTTGAGTAACTTTCACTTCCGTCTGTCAAAGCAGTGTCAAAATAGGTTGCTTACAATACAGGGAGGGGGAAAATATATTATTGTTGTCCGCCTCCTTGATTTCCTTAACACCATATCTCGAACAAACCAAAAAAATATGTAAAAATAGAGGTTTATATTACAAACTTAGGAAAATTTAAATGAAACTGTACCACTCAGACCCGTTTTTGATGATTTTTCACAACATGCGCAGAAACCAAAATGCGTGTTTTTGGTAGTAGCGATGGTGCTACTTGTGCGCAATTAGTGAAAAAAGTGACTTCGTCACCCCGGCTGATAAAGATCTCGAACTGAAAGACATTATATTTTATATTTATTTTGACGTAAGATCGAAAATTATAATTTTTTTAAGTTTTCAGGACTGATACAAAATTTAGTTGTTACAATACAAAATTAGGCAAATTTAAATCAAACTGTACCACTCAGACCCGTTTTTGACGATTTTTCACAACATGCGCAGAAACCAAAATGCGTGTTTTTGGTAGTAGCGATGGTGCTACTTGTGCGCAGTTAGTGAAAAATGTGACTTTGTCACCCCGATTGATAAAGATCTCGAACTGAAAGACATTATATTTTATTATTTATTTTGACGTAAGATCGAAAATTATATATTTTTTAAGTTTTCAGGACTGAAACAAAATTTAGTTGTTACAATACAAAATTAGGCAAATTTAAATCAAACTGTACCACTCAGACCCGTTTTTGACGATTTTTCACAACATGCGCAGAAACCAAAACGCACGTTTTTGGTATTAGCGATGGTGCTAGTCGTGCGCAGTTAGTGAAAAAAGTGACTTCGTCACCCCGTCTGATAAAGACCTCTACTTGAAAGGCATTATATTTTATGTTTATTTTTGACATAAGATCGAAAATTTTAATGTTTTTAAGTTTTCAGGACTGAAACAAAATTTAGTTGTTACAATACAAAATTAGGCAAATTTAAATCAAACTGTACCACTCAGACCCGTTTTTGACGATTTTTCACAACATGCGCAGAAACCCAAACGCATGTTTTTGGTATTAGCGATGGTGCTAGTCGTGCGCAGTTAGTGAAAAAAGTGACTTAGTCACCCCGGCTGATAAAGATCTCTAACTGAAAGACATTATATTTTATGTCTCTTTTGACAAAAAAAATTAAGTAAGATATATCAAGTTTCTATTATTTATATAAATTATAAAAATCATTATATTATTTGAATTAATAACAACAAAATACGTATATTTAGGTAGTATACGTTACGATTCGTCTATCAGTCTAGAACGATAAACTTATCACTTGATTTTGTTATGATGACTCGCCGCTAAAAATAGGAAGAAATTTAAATGTTCTACAGTTAAACGACGACGCGACGTTGCAACGTCACACAAGTTAAAGTACAACTTTGTGTTGTAATTGTCTGCTGCTCATTGTGATCGTCAGTAAAATGTTGCTATACGAGGTGCATCGTAAATAATGTTTTTTCCTTTTTTTGAACTTTTTAGTGAGAATATTTGTATTACAACGCGTGGCGGCCTTGCTTTAAAGTGTGTACAAATAGAAAAAATCAGCTTCGTCTTTCTCTCTCTCACACAGCCCTCGCAGCAACAGCAGCAGCACAGTCTACTTTAAACAATAAACTATTTATTTTAATGGCTTTTTAACATGTGTAATCATTTTAAAGCACCCCTCGTAATTTTATATTAAATAAATTATTGCATCTTTAAAAACAAAAGTTAGTTAGTTAATAGCTTTTAACAACTATTAAATTTATTAATGATGCCAACTGAAAAAACTTCTGTTTTTGTCTTGAATCTAAAACGTTAATACTCTGTATATTTATGAACTTGTTTTTGATAATCCTTAATGAGATCGGGCTCAAATCAAGCATTTTATGGATGTATAATTAATTATTAATTATTTGTATGCTCGATATAGATTTTGTTTTCAATGTAGACCTTACTTTCTCCCCATTTAGTATCTTGATGTAATTATTTCTCTAATAAAATATATTCGCTAGACATGTAAAATGGTTTCGTTTTTAGTTTTATGATTTGACCCAATTCTGACCACCTCTATTTTATTAAAATTACTTAATTTTACTAAACTGTTCTTATTATTAAATAAAATATTTCAATAGACATGTAAATCTTCCGATTATTCTAGACAAAAGTTTAGAAAGCAACTTTACATTTTATATAGTAGGAAATTCTAACGCGCGCATGAGTACAGGCTCGGCTAGGCTAGGCTAGGCCAGGCTAGGCTGCATCCAACAAAAAATAATCTTCCAATTGAATAGGTACAACCAATGTAATGCACATGAAGTTTGTCTAGCTCTCACTTTAAGCGGCGTGTTTTTACCCACATCAATCCGACCTCCTACTAACCATAATGCAATAGAAAATGACAGAAATCAATCGATTTTTTCTACTCCAAACTATTTTCTTCTTATAAAAATACAGAAAACATACCTACCACACGTCGTCGTCACCTCCGAACTCACTTACGTACATATCATTTTCAATGTTTTGTTATTCAACTCGCTACCGTGGCCTAGTACTTGGTTCTATAGCAGCTGGGAATACGAAATTTATACACGACATGGTGTGTGTGCGCGGGTTCGACCTTCGCCTTGGGCAAAAAAACTTTTTTTTTGCAATGCATACGACGAATTATTGATACACCAAACAAGTGAAATGCAAATACACATCAACCAATTTGCAAATATTAAATAATAGCACGAGTAGCGCAGTGACTAAGGCGTTGGTCTACCAATACAGAGGTCCCCGGTTCGAAACATAGCAGCAGCAGCAATATTATATGGTGGACTTTTTTCAATTAAATTCTTGACGAAATGGTGGCGAGACACCTACGCAAATCGAATAATGCCTTTCGGGATTTTTAAATTACGTTATTTCATAAGGCCATTTTGGTCAGCAGCCTCTGGTCGGTGATGACACTTCTTGTAGACAACCCCCCGCAGCTCGAGAGGGGTGGAAAAGGGGTGAAATATGTTTGTAGGGGATGATGCCATCGAGAGTGCCAAAAGGGCACTAAATTGTCGCAGTACCCCGCCCTCTATACTACTAAGTATCAAGCTGATATAAACAGGAGCATGGTATACAATACGCGGAACGTATATAATATTTCTCTTCCCCAATCAACCTCGGCTAAAACACTAAAAACTCCATATTTTATAATTCAAAAAAAGTTTTTAATCACCTTCCCTTAGCTTTAAGACAGTTGAAGGATAGCAGAGGGTTCCGTAGGAGGTTGAAAGCGTTGCTAGTTGTGAGACCCTACTATGACATATCAGAGTTTTTTTTTATGAAAACTTTAATTAGTACATTTTAATAAATAAATTTTTAATGTGATGACGGTGAAACTTTTGGTTTTACATTTTTTGTTTGTACCTTGACTTTTACTACTTTTCAGTGGCGCAGCCAGGAATACGCTCTGGGGGGAGGGGGGGGGGGGTGGTTGACAACAAATTTTGACAAATATTGCTTTATTTTCGTTAGATTTAGATGGGTATTGTATAATCTTTAGGCCTTTGGGGGATGGGTTTTAACGCCACCCCCCCCCCCCCACCCCGTGGCTGCGCCACTGCTACTTTTGTTTTGGAAGACTTGTCAATTTAACAATTCAGGGGTAGCCTTGTGGTACCAGCTTCTTTGTCGCTGATTTTGATTTTTTAGATATGATTTAGTTGACTTGGCTTGTTACTTTGACGCGGTCTTGATGTTAATTTAAAATAGTCAATTTTATTGTTGCTTTGTGTATTTAATTTGACCCTTTGTATTGTGCTGTTATTTAGCTGTGGCTGCTTTACACAGTACACAGTAATCTTAACTTTTATATTGTAGATATACATAATATTTTTAAGCCTGTATTTTGATGTCTGTATATGTACCGCTTTGTCAGTAAGAATCCCAGGCGCGGTCCGTGAGTTTTTTTACAGGTGGGTCAAAATTTTGTGGGCAACTAGTGATATCAACGCAACAAGCACAATACACTTATTTAATTAAGAAAGGTTTTTTAATAATGTGTCAAGAAATTGTTTACCTACAAATAAACACTGCAAAAATCATAAAATAGGTACTGCAGAATATTGAACATTACTACTCTTGATGTTTATGACTTTAGTATCACTTTTCTGTTTATGGCTTTTTCTATGTGTTTTAATACTCTAAATTAGTAGATTTTAGCGGTTTCCGTTGTGAAAAGTTTAGCTTCTCCTCAATAGGTGTCGCGCCTTGTACTAAAAGCCCAGAATATAAACAGAAAAAAATTCTGACCTAAAAGTATGATTATTCGTAAAATAAAATTAGGAACGCTGCCGAAACTCCGTTTTCTTTAATAAATACAATGCTGGCGACTAGACATAGTAATACGATATTTGTCTACGCACGTGCAGGCTGCAAGCTGTAGTAAATATGAGATTGCCAAGAATTTTAAAAATATTTTATCGAGGAAGAACTTTTTGCCAATACACCTTTTAGAGTCGATCTAATTTTTTAAATAACAAAAAATTAAAAAAAAAGGTATTGCCCCAACACAGATTCGAAACCGCGAGCGTCGGGTTACCTCGCTGCGATCATATCCCTTGGACTACGCCGGTTATGTAGGAAAATCGGTCCGACACCGTTAAATTTGATGCCTAGCGCTGGCCTGACAGAAATCGTATTTATAATTTTTTATGTTTAACCTCTAATTAATATTATTAATACGATGCAAATACAATGCGCATATTAGGTACCTAATTAGTTTTTCTTTTTCCGAACCAAATGTTTTGAAATAATATATTTTAGGGGGCGGTTTGAGAGTATTTCCATAGTGGGAGTGGCCAGATATTATGGGTGGGCCGTCGACCAATTGTGTCTCTTTTTAACTTCCTAAAGCGCGTATGTCTGTTTCTCTCTTGCTTTTAATGAATTTATATCGTCCATATAAACCTATAAGATCAATTTACAATATGACCCATCCCGGAACAAGCTTGGATATTCTTTAACGATGGCTTGACTTGATTCTTTCTTGGGGAGTTTTCGCATGGAACTTTGAAACAAAAGATTCTTTTTTGGTTTTAAAAAATTAATAAATAAATTATTAGGTAGATCACTGAAAATTTTAGGTGGGTCATTGACCAAATGACCTTATGGACGGGCCGCGCCTGAAGAATCCTTTTATTCTTTAGATAATAAAGCATTATTGACTTTGACTTTGACTTTATGCAATTGTTGCATAAATTACTATTTTCCTGTTTTACGCTTATTTCTTGTTATCAATATAATATGCCAGTATTATTTAAAAAATCAGTTTTTTGCAATATACAGGCATATAACAATGTTGCTTTTCCTGAAGTTCCTATGTTCCTAAGATTATAAATAAATTATAGCCGTATATTTTAACATTTAAGTTTTCTATTCGTTTCGATATCTTAATAATTAGAGGAGAAAGATGGTATAATCAGTTGTTTAGGTCTGATAAATCACTGCTTGAAAACCTATTATTTCGTCACCTTATTGATAATAATTAAGTAAACGTATGTATGACACACTGCTGGCCTTTGTCGGTGAGTCTCATTAAAATCGTGAAGTTGGGCGATATGGTACCGATAATTTTGAATATTTAAACGCTTAAATAATGGCGAAAGATAGTTGTCAAATTGTTTCCATGGGTAACATTTGTAAATGTTTTTGGGCATGTACAACTATTTTTTATCACTGATTTGAATTTCGCAGTTTACTAAGTAAGCTAAAAAACTGAACTACAAATATCCACGTTACGATAAAAGCAGCTGCACATCTTAAATCAAATATTTTTTGTAGACCAGATAACAAATCAATTTTGTTAAAAATACAAGGTGAAAATTTGTATTTTACTAATCAACTTTTCATCTTACAGTGTGAGCCAGAAACAACAGCTTTTTGGCCAAACCTTAAGAGCTGTAATTCTTAGTAAAATTTGATTTATACGTATTAAGGACATGTACGTCCCTTGACCTAAAGTTTTACGGAACGGACATGTCCCTAGTACATCGTTTTTATTTTTCTTTTGATAATCGTTACAAAATTTGTTTTATTGTACCTAGTGTTTCAAAACAGACAATATCGAGCATTGGAGGCTTACGTACAGCTGTAGGTCCTGTGTACTAAAACAAAAATGATAAAATCGACTCCTATAAATTTATGAGACTTTCAGTCCCCTATTATTACAGATAAAAGTAATTTGTTCTCGTAAAAGTTCTAAAAAAACTGGGTTGCTAAAATAAATTTGAAATTCCTAAAAATTTTCTATAATTTTCATTAATGAAAAATTAATTTGATGTATAATGATGAAGGATTAATGGGAAACGATTTTAAAGCTTTTGTTTTACTATTGTAATCAAAATAATTTTGTATGCCCCATGGGCATACAAGTGACAGATAAGCCTAGAGTACCTTTCCATAAACTAAACGAAATTCATAAACATCTTGCCCCCTTAAAATTCAGTAAAGAACATTTTAAAACTGTATTGGTAATGTTCATCAAACTTATGGTCGGTTTTTCAAAGCAATTCAATCAATAATTATACAATTGGACACTTGTAATGTGATAGCATAGTATATTATGTTGAGGTCATTGCAAAGGTAACTCTACATCAACCAAATGTATTGACTAATTAAAGGCTTTGAGAAACTGAGTGTAAAAGTAGAAGGTACTAACAACAAATATAAAATAAGTACACTTGTATTTCAAAAAGCGATTTTTTTGTTTGAAACGTGCATGTCAAGCATAAAAGTTTTTTTAACCAAGTAAAATTGGTGAAGCAATTTTGTTGTTAGACAAACTTAAACTATATAGTAGGTACTAAAACAAAAAATAAAATACGTACACTCTTGCAGAGCAGCTGTTACAACAATGGATTTGTTTTGCTGTTGAATGTTCTGTTGTTCCGCATAATTCTTTTCACAGTTAGGCGGATCAGATTGAGCCGGTACAGCTTGGTAATGATGTTGCTGAATTAAAACACCAGTTGGCCCTTTTGGAAATATATGTGTCCATCGTCTTCGATTAGACGTTAATTTAATAGTTACATGAGATGGGTCAAAAGGGTTTATTAATGCTCTAGATTCATGTGGAGGTGAACCTTCTGAGCCTACCACCATTCTAACTGGCGGTGAAAATTCTTTATCTAAAATAATATGACTAAAATTAGTATCAAATAAAACTGAAAAGATACCGACAAGAAAGTGCATTACTTCTATAAAAAAACATTATAAAATAAAAATAAACAAGTAAAATAAAATAGCCATTATTTTCTAATTACAAATATCATACCATCTAAGAAAGAATTTTAGATTTATAATTTAAATTACCCCAAACTGAAATGTACATATTATATTATGTGGCACAACAGCAAAATAAATTTTGATAGTGTTGCTTATACTACTATTTTTCTTATTTAAATATATATATATATATATATATATATATATATATATATATATATATATATATATATATACCTATATATATATATATATATATATATATATATATATATATATATATATATATATATATATATATATATATATATATATATATATATATATATATTTTCTTTTTTATTCTTTAGCCATATATAATATATTTTTTATAGGAAGTTTTCTTGGGTATAGGCTATTTTGTATACCACATATGAAATTTAAAATTTATTTAAAAACACACAACGTTTCGCACATTGTACAATATTGTGCTTCTTCAGGCTTCTTAACCACTTGGAAAGTGTGCATTTATACGGTTTTAAAATGCTTGAGCATTTTAAGCATTTTAAAACCGTACAAATACACACTTTCCCAGTGGTTAAGAAGCCTGAAGAAGCACAATATTGTACAATGTGCGAAACGTTGTGTGTTTTTAAATAAATTTTAAATTTCATATGTGGTTTATATTATATTATATTATATTATATATATATATATATATATATATATATATATATATATATATATATATATATATATATATATATATAATCTATTTTATCACATTTTTCGGTAAAGCTGTTGCACGTACTGTGTAATAAGGATTCGAATAAAATATTTATTTTGTATTCGGCCTGGAAAGGTAGAAAGCATTTTTTTGTCTAAGACGTGCGAATGGAGAATAAAAGTTTATCTGATCAAGTAAGTTGGTGGATTAATTTTGTTGTTAGACAATTTGAATGTGTAGATGTGGATCTAGTGCCCTTCCCTGGTATTTAATTGAAATTGATGATGAAACTTTATGCAAATCAATTGGTTAGTAAATTTTATCTAATTTGTATGCCAAGTATTTTAATAGTTTACATATAACTGTGGATGGGATTGGTAGTTAGGGAGCAGATCATTAATGTGAAGAAGAAATAGGGTTGGTGCCAGGTCTGAACCCTGGGGTACGCCAGCATTGATAGGCTGGAAGTTAGATGAGTGACAGTCCACGACGGATGATTTTGTGTTGTTCTAGATATTTTAGAATTTGCAAGTTGATGACTTTCTCCATAACTTTTCTGACAACGGGGAGAAGAGAGATAGGGCTATAATTAGATGGAAGGGACTTGGAACCTTTCTTCGGGACAGACTGCGAGACTGCACACGAGCAGTCTTCCAGCTATCTGGGAAGATACCCCTGTCATAGTAGATCTCGAAAAGACGAATTAAGATGGGTACAAGTCTGGAGCGCATTTTTTAGAACAATTGCTGGTATGCCATCCAGACCGGAGGACTTTTTGGTGTCAAGGGATAGAAGAATTTTTTGAACTTGTTTGACCTTAAGTATAATGTCGGACATTTTGTGGGGTACAGACGTAGCGGTTGGAAGAGCGAAATTGGCAGGAGGAATAAGGGTGGAATTCGCAGCGAATTGTTTGGCAAATAGCTCAGCTTTCTCTTTAGAGGTGGAGATAATTTCGTTGTCGGAGGTTAGGGGATGAAAAGCACTTCTACAGAAGTTTTGACTGTTTTTGGCAAGTGACCAGAAAAATTTGCTGCCGTTGGAACAGGAAAGCACTTTATCTTTTATGCGACTGTTAAAAGCATTTTTGGACTCTAAGATAGTTTGATTGTATTAATTTCTTGCCACGGTGAAAATTTGACGATTTTCGGGTGTAGGATTTTGAAGAAACCTTTTGTGAGCTCGGACTTTTTTGAGCCTGGCTTTATCACAGACCTTGGAGAACCAGGGCTTTTGATGGTGGAGTTTAGGTTTCTTGCGGGTATGTGGAATGAAACTTTCAATACCTACTTGAATGGTTTCTGTGATATGAGAGCAAATTTCGGAGGGATAGGGAGTGGAAAAACAGACAAGGTTCCAAGGGAAAACAGAGAAGAATTTTTAAAGACCATCCCAGTCGGCAGAATTGTAGTGCCAGCTCGTGCGTCCGACATGATTTCAACGAACTCGGGATGTATGGGACAAGAGATGGTAATGAGGCCGTGGTCTGAACGACCAAGGGGAGCGCATACAAATGTTAAGTATGGCTCAGGATGGATGGTAAGGAAAATCTCCAGTCTAGTGGGTTTGAATTATGGGTAAGAACGCGGGCAAAGTATGTTGACTCCCTGATTAAATTGGTGAGCGAGTTGCTTATTGCGAAGTTTTCTGCGGCTGTGCCCTTTGGATCGATTTTTGTAGATCTTAGCCATTCCTTGCTATAAACGGTAAAGTCGCCTAGGACGATGACTTCAGCGGAGGGCAATTCAGAGATAAGGTTGTCAATATTTGCTGAGAGGAAGTCAAAGAACTCATTGTAGGAGTTGTCTGATGAGGACCGGTAGATGCAACAGATAAATTTAGTGGAAGATTTAAGGGTAAGTTTTAGCCAGAGAACATCGGGCTTGCCTGTCCAAATTGGAATTAGGCCCGCAGATGTTGGCAAAGGTTATTTACTTTTGGAATTCCTCGATGGTGGTCCCCCCTGAGCACCCCTCGCCCCGAAATCCAAATGGGGGGGGGGGGGGTAATTTATCTCCGGAATTTCTTACTTCTGGGAGCGCCATCATCATTTTCAAATTTGTTTTTTAAGAGGTGAATAGTGAGAAGAGAATAGAAGTGACGAAGAAAGAAAAGAGAAGAGAAAGAATGACAGTGGGAAGAGGAACGGGAAAAAAACGACCTACGCACCCAGGGCTGGAAACATCAGTCAAGATTTCACTAGCTCTTTAAGTGGGTGCGTGTGGTGGTACCTTCTCGGTCGAGAAAAAGCTACTCTGTCACCTCTTATGCTCATCTACCACCTCTTAATATTATATTACAAATTCGAGAAACCTACATGGTTTTTCAACGGTAAAATTTTTTACTTTAAAAAAATTATTATTAGGTTCCTACCTGTGAATTAAAAAGTTTTATTGCTATGTCAACAAATCAACAATCATTGTCACTTTAATCTGTCAGCTAAAAGTTTTGGTTAAGAAAAGCAGGGACAGTCATTTAACTGTACTTTAAATTTTGTAAATCAATAAAATATTGTTGTTAAATAAATAACTTTGTTTACCTAATAGTCATGGCGAATACCATACAAGATAAAATTTTGTTAACAAAATTTTTCTTCAAGATTGCTGCTTTTTGGCAATTTCGCTCATGAAATTTTATTCAAAATCACTCGACTGTCGTCTCGTGGGTTTGTTAAAATTGTCAGTCTCGAAATTGCCAAGCAACAGACTTTCATAACAATCGAAAAAAATTTTCGATAAAATATTCTCTCTGATGATATTATACCTGAGAAAACTGAATGAGACCAAATAGTAGATAAAATGGCTAGTTAGAAATCCAGAAAAATAGCGTGATAATTTATTTTTGCTTGTATTTTTGTATCTTACGGAGCACTAGAAGGCGCGTCCCCGGGTGGAGAAATAAAATACCTTTCGCGGACCAACAGGTGGGGTAGGTAGGACTCCATCATTGTACAGAAAGCAACCTACCTGGTAAAGATAACCCTGAGAAAAAATCTGAGTCCTCCAAATTGGGGGGTTGAGGCTATGGGCTGCATCCCTCAAGTCAGAAAACAAATAACTGGAAACAATCCTCTAAACTTGCCTCGGAATCAAGGAAAGAAGGACTAACGATGACACATCATTCGAAAAAGGCTATTAAGTTTAGGTACAGGGATATCCAAATAAAAGTGAACAGGCTTTATAACTTTTTTATTTTCAAGACGGGAAAAAATGTTAAATATGAAAGTTTTGGGGATTTTTATGGATCATTCAATAGACCTTATCAGCAAAACAATTGAGCATCGAATAAAAAAAATATAGTATACAACATCGATTTTCTCGCTTATTTTAAACTGGATGGTAGGATTTTTATCATATTTTTGGATTCTAGGAGAAGTTCTACAATTTTTTTTATATAACATGCGGTTTTTCAATTGTATTTGAAATATTTCAAATTAAAAATTATTTGGCATAAATATACTTTAAACATAACTATCCAGGTTAGTCAAAGTTAATGTCAAGGTTGACAATAATACTTTAGTCACCGTTAATTTATAATTTTATTTTTATGCAAAATGAGTTATTCTATTAAACAATAAATGTTGATTTTTATTAGTCATTAATACTTATAATTATTACTTAGAATTATAACATAAACAGATAAATTGTTAACATTGGCGAATAAATACAAAAAGAAATTTTAAACATCTCCGTTTAAACATCTCCATTTAATTCTTCGCACTTTTCAGACATTTTTCTCTGCCTCTAAAGTGTGTTTATAATAATTTCAGCATCATATTCGTTGAGATTTCTTACTATGAAGTAAGAATGATTCTTACCTTCCTTTGAATTTCTTCAATATTTCCATAAGGATTGCTGTATACGACATTTTTCAAATTATCCTAAAGAAATGTATCTAAAGGTGTGAGGTCTGGGCTATTTGCAGGCCAATGTAACGTTCTATATCTACCGATCCATTCGTTATACCGATGGTTTCCAAAATTGCGAACCTCAATTATATTAAGGGGAGGCGCTATGTCCTGTTGCCATATAATACGTCAAGTGGCAATTCCTCGAGAATATCGTCGATTTAATTTTCTAAAAAATTAAAATGGCGCTGGCCAGTTAATGCTCCCCGGAAAAACAATGGTCCTAGAATTTTATTTTGTAATGTCCCACACTAAACGTTGATTGAATTACGTCCCTGAAAAGCAATATCTTCGACGGTAAAGGGATTTTCATCCGACCAAACATGAACATTTCGTCTATTAAATATTCCCGCAGTTGAGAAAGTTGCTTCGTCTGTCCAAACGATAGTATGAAAAATTAGGATCTTGCCGCCTTCTTTCGTTAATATTTGTGACAAAAGTATATCTCCTTTCTTTTTGATTAGCTTTTGAACTGGCATAATTTTATATGGCCTATACTTAAAATACTTTAACGTTCTTTGAACTGTTGCATAGTCAACATTTTATCTCTTCTTCCATATCTGAGATACCGCTCACAATCGAGAATTGATTTTTTTTGGATTCTCTTGAAAATATAATAAAATAACTAGGTCCCTTTTGTACCGCCCACCCCTTCTCTGGGGTTTCTCTTTTCCTTTAACCAAGGTACAAATAAAAGGGGGTTCGTAGTACCAATTGTATTGCACTTAACTGTGGGGTCGAAAAATGGAAATTTACATTTGCTTGTTTGTTTCCTGTATTTTTAAATGTATTGTTTCAAAAGGGGAGCTCTTTACCAGGATTATTTTTTCTTTTTAAATTCAATTAAACTCAGGTTCCACTAACTTAATTTTATTATAATTAGCAATAAACGTTATCTTCAGCATGTATATTAGTCACCATCTCTTATCAAAGAAATTTGCTTATTATCTATAATTCTTTCCTTGATATCTTGAGAACCTTAACTCGTTTAAGCTCATAGCAATTATGTATACAAAATAAAATATCATTTCGATTTCGAGGCCTATTCTCTGTGCTAGTATTTACTTATTTCACCGCTACATTCAAAATCATTTTTTTTATATGTTTATAAGTCGGAACCACTAATTTTACGATAAAATTACTTTTAGTTTATGTTTAAAATATTTTTCTCATTAAGTAAATTTTCAGGAAAATTATTCAAGTCAATTTTATCAATGCAATAAGAATATCATAATTTCAAAAGTTACTTAATATTTTTTGCACAACTAGAATATCACATCTTATAGTTAATTATACTTGCTTTTTCTGTTCACTCGTTACTTTTCGCACTTATGGTTTCACTAACTACTTTTGACTTCACTGTACTTAACACTTTCTACATTATAACTTTTGGCTACATCTTGAATGATTGAATATGGAATGAGAATAGAACTAGAACTAATACTGAGAATAAAACTGAATTTTCCAAGGAACATTTTCTGCTTTATACAGATCTTAGCGTTTTTCGTTCGTTTTTCGAGGCTTTACGACCGTTAAACGAAAATGAATCAGGCCACCTGTGACCTAGTTTATAGTTATCAACATAAGTACAATGGCCCAAAACTGAGAACACCTGCAAGAGTCGGCTGATTTTCGGGATTTTCCGAGTCTTATCGAATTACAATGGCCCAGAACTGAGAACACCTGCAAGAGTCGGATGATTTTCGGGAAGGTAACGAGTCTTATCGAATTATAATCGCCCAGAACTGAGAACACCTGCAAAAGTCGGCGGGTTTTCGGGAATTTGACGAATTTTATCGAATTTCGGCTATGCACTTAGATTTTAAGATTTTATTATTTCAATAATGTAGCGTTCTTTTAACTTGTGCTGGGTGTGTGTGCGGTCCAGATGAACCGGGTAAGTAAGTTTACGGACTTAGAAAATTTTTTGCATTTGTTTGTTTTTACTTTGAATGATAGAAATAAATAGTTGTTTTGCTAATAATTATTTTCAAATGAGAGAGCTTCATAAATTAAAATACAGTTTACGCATAATTTTAATTTCTTATTATTTTATTATTTTTTAACCGGCCGTAAACATTATCGTACTTTACCAATAGAAATTTAAATTTAGATAATTTTTCTAAGAATTTAATACGGGTGCTCATTACAATACTCCCTTCCCAATAAAAAAAAAAGAAAGAATTAATTTCTTTGCTTTTTCGGCTACTGTGACAAGCCTCAAGATAAGATATGTTTTTATCAATAAATTTCACAAATTAGGGCCTACTTTGTGTCGTTTTACGTTTAAGGGTCGCCTCTTGCCTTTTTAACATAGATCACCTTGATAATATATTTAGTGTGAACAGAAAAAATTTACCATCATCTAAGGGTTAGATTTATATGACATATATAAATGTTTTTGCATTAGGGTAAGTTAAAAAAAAAAGGTCTTAACCTGTAGATGATTCGATCCTAAATCTATCTTAAAATTATATTCTTAGATTACACGTTTTCTTAAGAGCCTTATCGGGTCTAGTCTGACTAGGATTCCACTCGGAGAGTTTTCACATCAAAATTTAAAAGTAAATCTTACTACCTTGTAATAATAAAAAAAAATCATACTTGCAAAAATCTCTGTCAATAAAACTTATTTTTTAACTAACTAGTTTTTCTAAAATCCATTAATTGCGATAAAAGTAGGATATTATTCATATATAAAGGAATGTGTGTGTATGGAATTATATACGATTTATACCATGACTTAATTGTAA
Organism: Philopedon plagiatum; assembly: GCA_963971165.1. Lineage (NCBI taxonomy): Eukaryota > Metazoa > Arthropoda > Insecta > Coleoptera > Curculionidae > Philopedon > Philopedon plagiatum. Next base: position 64,256,858 of record OZ020190.1, read on the forward strand.
TAACTATATACCTATTATTAATATAAAAAGTAATTAAAATATGGTGATAAAAAATGGTGATAAAAAAAACTACCTCTGTTATACATCAAAATATGAGACTTACAATAACCATGCTTTGTTATTTTTCCTTCTTTTTCGGGAGACTCTAGAATGATGTTGGCGGAGGAGGGGAGGGACACCCTCCTAAGGGCTCTGGAGGTCTGGAATCTTGCGGGTCTTCCGGTGAATTCTGGATGGTCATAGTGGTAGGATCCATGGGTTCCAGCCCTTGAAGATCTTCTGGCCAAACGAGGGTAGCTGCGTGGTGAGATTGGTGCCTTTGGATGGGGACCAATGGTGGAGGGGAGCTGAGCAGCTGGCGTCGGGATGGTGGTGGCGTCAGGCGGGTGGACGGGCCTGGTGTTGGTTCGTCTTCCGTCTCCTGTTGCTCTGCTTCTTTTAGGGCTTCTGAGATTATTTCGTCTTCCAGGATGGGGTTATTAGTATATATAATATACCGCTGCTGGATAACACCACCACCACCCGCCATAAGGTTTCTATGTATACCGGTACTAGATATATTACACATGCATACCGGTTCTGAATATATGTGGGATTCTGGTTCTGAATATACATCGCGACCTGCCTGGCCGCTCGCTACGCCTTTGTTTTGAACGACGCCGAATGCAAATATAATAACACCACCACATCATAAGGTTTTCATGTATACCGGTGGTAGATATTACATGCATACCGATTCTGAATATATTATGTGGGATTCCGGTTCTGAATATACATCGCGGCTACGTCTTTGTTTTCACTTCACCTTGAACCACGACGAATGCAAATTCGTGGGAATGGCGAGCTGTCAGGTTAAAATTTATTTAATAGATTATCGATATTGTACAATGACTAAATTGTCTACGCAATTATTAGAATTAATTTCTAACAATGAGATTTGCATAAGTAATGTACCATCTTCGGTAAATTCTCTTGATGTCATTGGAACATTTTCCGAAGAATTGGGCCCGGGAATGTGTTTTATTAAATATGAAAATGAGGAATGGCAAACATACGGTATATTACATATAAGCAATAAATTGTCTATTTCGAGCATGAGAACAAGAAGTTCATTTAAGGATGTGGATATTAAAATTAAAATATGGTTCCCTAGTGTTTGTACTTATGAACATACGGGAAAAGTACATGTGATAAAATTTGAAGAAATGAATGGTTATCTTGACTTACTCGACCATTATCAACACGTGGGAAATGATGAAGTAGACACCACCACCACGCCATAAGGTTTCTATGTATACCGGTGCTAGATATTAAATTACATGCATACCGGAGCTGAATATATGTGGTGATTCCAATTCTAAATAATTATGAATACTAGAAAGTTCAAGGTGGGGATTTACACCCTTTATAAACAGCTGCAGTTCATTATTGCATAGAGAGTGTAAAATGAGTTTAGTTAAATCAAAAACCCTAATTAAGTATTGTGACAAAGTTATTTCTCAGTTGAGAGAAGAAGAAAATTGTGATGTTCCAGAAGTGATAATCGAGGGCAACAAAGATGGAGTTTTAATAAATCCAACTTACAAGGAAAATCTAGTAGGACCAAAAAAAGAAAATATTTCAAACCTATTTGCAGTTCATGTAGGAAACATTGCTTGACATAACGAAAGCTGTAAATTCTGCGACGGGTACGAGAAACAAGTATATAGTGTGTTTGTATATTAATCGAGGTTGGGGAAACGTTAGAGTGAAAATTAGAGACGTCAGCTCCGATTGGGATATGGACACCCTATTTCGGCATCTTTTAATAAAGGGCAGTTATATCAATGTACATAGCTTGGGATATGGGGCAGCAGAATATGAAGTAATGGAAAAGCATAAAGAATACAAAAAACTTCTTCGAAAAAACCCAAATATGACATTTAGAGACATGGATGGTTACCACTGTGTATTTGTAGAAGACCACGCCTATATACTTATAAAACAAAGGTTATCGGCTCAAGAAAATTATGAAAGCACCTATGGTGGATATCTCAGATATTTATATAGAAAAAAAGTTGAACAAGGATACGAAATATGACTAAGCAAAATGGAAATAGGAAAAAAATCGGTGTTACGTTTTGTAATTAGGAAAATATTAGCGTTAGTACGGGGCATTGAAAGAGATATTCTGCAAAAAAGAATGGAGACTGAACGTGAGGAAATTTATGGAACGTCATGGACATTCGACTATGAAAAAAATCACCAATTATTTTATAAAGACACCTATGAAACTTATAGTGAAATATCAAGTTGTTGTAAAAAAGTGAAAAATGACATAACTTAACGTATTTAATGAAAAAATCAAAAATGAAAACTAGAAATTATTATAGCCTAGATAAATTACTGGGTAGAATACAAAAAATGTAAATAAACCGAAGACATCGTTACACATTGTTTTATTCCGTATAAATTTATTAGCGCACATAAGATTAGAATAACAACACAAGAAATTTCTTAGTTAATAAGATATTCTCATCAATACAATTATAAAAAGTGATAAGTAAGAAAAACAGAACTTTAAAAAAATAAAATATATATGTCGATTATAATAAACTTAAATAATATAGTCAACTCGCCATCAGCTTTAAATTAATTACCAAGTCTAGACGTTTAAAAAAGTGAAAAGACAAGTTTAATCTTGAACACGAGCTGGTATTCAATAGACAAAAAAAACGATACAGGATAGTTAAAAAAAAGATATATCCAGTCAACAAATCTGGTTGGTGTGAACTTGAACTCTGCAAGTGTCATTGTCTGGGAGAGTTACATAAATACCCGAAACATCTTCCTTTAGAACCATTCACAGATTGAGTTCTAAGATATCTCTGTCAAGTCTTGTGTAAAATTTTTTTGCAAATTATTTGTTAAAATGAATTCCAACGAGGATAGAAATAATTCTAGTAGTACAGTGAAAAATAAAAAAGTTTGCTTAAGTTTAAATAAAAAACATAAAAAACTTGAAATGCCTAGTTGCAGTTTGAGGGAGTGGGACAATAGCGTAAATTGTGAAAATAATAAAAAATCTCGAGATATATTATCCGAAACGGGGTTTACCAGGGAAGAACTAAACAATTTAACTCCGGATATATTCGATGAAAGTAGCACAAAAGATACAAAAATTAAAATTCTTAGTGTTTCTACTATTAAGCCTGACGAATATGACATTGAAAAAAAAATTGACATGGGGGAAATTAAAGAGACTCCGATACAATTTGAGCAACTAGAGCAATATGATCCGGAATTCCCTGAAATTAATACAAATTATAATTTCGCGGTACCAAATAACGATCTTTACGGAATAGAACCTTTTCAATTTAGTCAAAACGGTCAAAGATGGGATTTTCCTGAAACCCAGGAGCCCACAACAGAAAATAAAAAAAATTCTCAAACTGATCTAGGGGGTGCGACATAATGAAGTATTTTTTTAAAATAAGGAAAGAAAATGTTAAGGTTGCACAAGAAAAACTAAGCAAGTTAAGGGGAATGGTAAAGAGAACCATAAAAGATAAAAATTTACTTAAAGAGTTTGAAAACTATTTTAAAGTGAACCAAAATATTTATTTTTCCCTAAACCAGGAGGAATCCTTAAATCAATATTTTTCATATAAATGTTAAATATAGTATCGTTGGAATTCATATATATTAACCCCTCTCTCTATTGTTTTAAATATAAGTCCAATACAAAATACCATTAAAGTTAAAGACAAACATGAACTGCGAAGGGTGTGCTGCAAAGTTTTCTCGTCCCGACAGTTTGACCAGACACATGCGATATTCTTGTAAGCGTAAAATCAATGGTAAGTAACAAACATAATATATCTAAGTAGCTTATCCTGACACTGTTTAAAAATATAGTTATGAATTATTTCTATAAAATCTGAAATTTCATTTGCAGGTGACAGCTTACAACAAACTAAGAGGTCAAAGCTCGAATTGTCGGGACAACACTCCGCTTCGTCCGCAGTGACGTCGACAGGACAGTGTAAGAGACAGTCTGTTCAAGGCCCGCAGGAACGCGAGTTTACCATGTCTGAAGCGAATTACCCCAATGGTAAGTACTGTACTTGGTGCATAATTTTTAAATAGTATATCCAACATTACAGTTTATTTCCGTTAATTATTAGTTTCACTAATTTATATATTTTTTTAAATTTAGACCTCACATTTATCGATGAGGCGGGAACATCGGGGACAGCCAGCTCAACTAGCAACAATGAATTAATCCAACCACAACAGCCTTGCGGGTACAGACCCAGTGATTTCAAGCACCATTATTGCAGCACATGTGAATCCCTCATCCCTCAATCCAATGTCACAGGACATCTACGCAGTAACAAGCATAAAGCAAATATATGGACTCCAACCAATAAAACACAAGTAAGCGTTTGTAGATCAGCATTTAAAAAACGTATAATTAGTTATAAAATTACAGCCAAAAATCATCACATCTATGTAAACGAATTTATAAATGAAGTTAGACAATACTTACTTGAAGTATTAGAAAACGAAGTACACAAACATAACTCAATAAAAGTTAATCTGGAACTCTTTGGTTCGTACGTAATACCTTCTCAGGATGTCCGTGACATAAAATCTCACCTAACCAAAAATTATGTACTACAAATATCAAGTAACCTTAATGCATTTATTGATGAAGTCACCTCAGTCCTAAACACTTCCTCATTAGAATTTTCAGAAAGAGACTCAGGTTGGAGTATTGAAAAACTATTGTATTTGGAAATAAATATAAATAAAAATACTCCACTTAAAGCCTCCTCGTATTTAAAGCTTCCCAAAGATATCAAAAACGACGATCAAGCTTGTTTTGCTTGGTCGTTAGTTGCGGCCATTTATACACCAATCTCTAATAAATGTCATGTTTCGTCATACCCACATTATTCGAACTATTTCAGTTTTACTGAGTTTTCATTTCCTATGAATTTAAAATCAATTTCAAAATTTGAGGAAGTTAATAATGTATCAATAAATGTATACGGACTTGAACCAATGTTTGAAAATGAAAACTTTAGGCACCAAGTAGTAGGTCCGCTCCATTATACGAAACAAAAACGCGAATTGCACGTTAACCTCTTACTTATTGATGATTCAGAGGAAAATACACATTTTTGTCTTATTAAAGATTTTTCTAGATTAGTGTCTGCTCAATTAGCGAAAACCAATCACAAAATGTATTTTTCTGACGCATGCTTACAATACTTTCATGATCCTCAAAAATTGTTTGCTCACAAAGAAAATGATTGTGAGTTAATTTGTGTCCGGTTACCGACAGAAAATTTTAAATTGGACAAGTGTGGAAACTCCGTTAAGGAAAACATTTTAAAGTTCCAAAATCGTGTGCCTTTTGTGGTATATTGCGATTTTGAATGTATCCTTAAACCGGTAGATGATAACACAAACATAGAAGATAGGGAAGTGTATACAGTTAAAAAATGCAAACATATACCCTGCTCTTTCGCCTATTTTATTAAATGTTCTTATGATGACAAATTATCTAAACTTGTATTGTATAGGGGAGAAGATGCCCCACAAAAGTTTATGGAAAAATTGGAAAATGATCTAAAACAAATTTATAATAACCATTTAAAAAATATTAAACCTCTAAATCTCACAACTGACGAAGAGAAAATATTTCAAAACGCTACCCATTGCTCTATATGTGAGGAGCCATTTGATGAAATGTCAATTAAAGTAAGAGATCACTGTCATATAACCTCGGCCTTTCGTGGAAGCTGTCATTCAGTTTGTAACTTAAACTATAAACTTCCCCTTTTTGTACCAATTTTTTTCCAGAACCTTAAATCTTACGACGCTCGATTATTTGTACGAAACTTAACTGTAAGGAAGGAGAGACTCGAGGTCATAGCACAAACTAAAGAAAAATATTTAGCATTTTCGAAATATTTATTTGTTGATGAAAAAATGTCAGAAAAGGGAAAAAAAGCAAGGGTATATTTAAAAATGCAATTTTTAGATTCGTATCAGTTTCTACCATATTCGTTGGATAACTTAGCCTCCTCACTTTCTTCTGAACAGTGTATATGTTACGGTTAATTTGGATACTTGGCTAGTTTACAAACTAACCAGCTAGTTTGCAAACTAACTAAAGACACTGTTATTTTGAAGGAATCAGCCATTTCCCACAAAATAGCAGACGGTTTATAAACTAGCTGGTTAGTATGCAAACTATCGATTTGCTTCAGTTAAGATGAGGATTTTATTGAGGTTACTTTAACCTAAAAATCATGTTTTGTTTGTTGTCCAGAAAATCTAGCCAATGGTGGATCGGAGGGACCCTAAGGTCGGAACAGGGTTAGCACCTGGTTAGGGGCCCTGACCAGTCTCTTTCTTCGCAGGCGAAGAGGGATCGGTGCGAAAAAATCCACTATTGTTCCTTATGTACAGATTTTTCATTACTGCATGCGCAGAGGAAGGAACAATAGTGGATATTTTCGCACCGATCCCTCTTCGCCTGCGAGGAAAGAGACTGGTCAGGGCCCCTAACCAGGTGCTAACCCTGTTCCGACCTTAGGGTGCCCTCCGATCCACCGTTCGCTAGATTTTCTGGACAACAAACAAAGCATAATTTTTAGGTTAAGGTAACCTCAATAAAATCCTCATCTTAACTGAAGCAAATCGATAGTTTGCATACTAACCAGCTAGTTTATAAACCATCTGCTATTTTGTGGGAAATGTCTGATTCCTTCAAAATAACAGTGTCTTTAGTTAGTTTGCAAACTAGCTGGTTAGTTTGTAAACTAGCCAAGTATCCAACTTAACCGTAACATATACAAATATCAAAATACTTTAAAGACGAAAACAAAATAAACTATATAAGGCAAAAGGGTGTATTTCCTTATTCTTATTTAACCGACTTTGAAAAACTAAATAATACTGAACTGCCGGCTAAAGAGTTGTTTTATAACGATCTCAAGGACGAACCAATATCGAATTCAGCCTATCAGCGAGCCCTAGATGTATGGAATTTATTTAAATGTAAAACCCTGGGAGAATACTTTGATCTTTATTTAACTAGCGACGTACTTATTCTTGCAGATGTTTTTGAAAATTATCGAAATATTTGTCTAAAAACCTATAACCTCGACCTTTGCAGTTATATAAGTAGCCCTTCTTTATCATTTTCCGCTGCATTGCTTTATAGTAAAATTCAATTAGAGCTGCTAACAGATATTGACATGATTCATTTTTTAAAGAACAACATTCGCGGAGGAATAAGTACGTGTGTTAAAAGAAAAGCAGTAGCAAACAACAAATTTCTTCAAAATTTTGATAACAAAAAACCGTCAACTTACATTATGTACCTTGATGCTACCAATTTGTACGGCTATGCGATGCAACAATACCTACCCCTCAAAGGTTTTAAATGGTTAACGCAAGAAGAAATTAATATTTTATCTCAAAGCATTTTAAGTTTGTCTCCCACTTCATCTGAGGGTTATATTTTTATGGTGGACCTAATTTACGATCCTTGTTTACACAGGGATCATAATGATCTGCCCTTTTGCGCAGAAAATGGTATTCCACCTGACAGTAATACACCAAAATTAATTCCAAATTTAACCAATAAGGAAAACTACGTTATACATTATGTCGCTTTACAGCAAGCAATTCGTTATGGGCTTATTGTAAAAAAAAATCATAAAGGAATAAAGTTTTACCAAGCTCCATATTTAAAATCATATGTGGATTTAAATACGGAAATGCGTCGCAGGGCAAAAACCAAAGCCGATGGCGATGTGTTTAAGTTAAAAATTAACAGCATTTTTGGTAAAACCCTGGAGAATGTTGAAAATAGGCTCGATATTAAATTAGTTACAGAATGGGAAAAAACTATTAATAAAAATGGGGCATCAAACTTGATATGCAAACCAAGTTACAAAAACTCTGTTATATTTTCTGAGAATCTCATAGCTGTTCAGATGCAAAAAATGAGTATATTTTATAATAAACCACTATACGTAGGCTTTGCAATTTTAGATATAGCGAAAACAGTAATATATGAATTTTATTATGGATATTTGAAAAAAACGTATGGTGATAACATTAATTTATTATATACCGATACGGACAGTCTGATAGTTGAAGTAACTACCCAAGATTTTTACCATGATATGAAATTAAATATAAATAAGTTCGATACATCTAATTTTAAAACTAATAATATTCAGGGTATACCTGTTAACCCCTCCATAATTGGTAAAATGAAAGACGAGTATGGGGGTCGAGTTATACAAAGTTTTTATGGAACAGGTGCAAAAGCTTATTGTCTTAAAGTTGATGAATTTGTGGAAAAAAAGCCAAGGGAATAAAAACGGCTGCAGTAAAAAATCAGTTGGAAGCTTCCCACTATCAAAGAATTGTCGATGGTCAAGACCATAAAATTTACTGAACTATGTACATGTTTAAATCTATTAAACATGATATGTTCACCAATTTAATAAGAAAAGTAGCACTTAGTTTTAATGACGATAAAAGGTTTTTGATACCGGGTTCCATAAAAACATTGGCTTGGGGTCACAAGGATATTATTAGGTATATAAGCGCAGAAACGCGACAAGACAAAAGACTAGAACAACTGGTTCAGGTAATGGAAAACATGTGTCGTCCAAAAAAATGTCGTAAGCGTCTGCAGTTTGAACAACTCTAACCCGCTAAGTGGGGGAAATCGGAATACTATATTAATCGCGTTTCAACTTAATTCTTTAGTAGAGTTCATTCATATTTCGCTTCTTAAATATTCTTTCACAGTAAAGTAAAAGTAAAATGGACGTTAACAGTGAATACCAGAAATTAAAAATCGATATTAACGAGGGCGTAAGCAAACATTATACCCAGTTTATTGAAAAAATAGTTGAGGCCAATCCCGGTGGACATCATAATGTTCAACTCTTAAAAGTTTTACATAGGTTTATCCTACCGCAAAGTATTTTTAAATGGATGTATAATTCTGTTAATGGAGTAAACCGAAAAATTTTTGAATGTGTCGTCAAGAAGAAGTCCGAGCAAGATGACATGATCAATCAAGTTATGAACCTTTTAAGTGTACTAAATTTTGATTCAATAAGCCTTGCAACGCTTGAACCGTTACTGAGTAATGCATCTATTTGTAAAAATGAATTTCATAAAATATTTGTGTATGAACTCTTAATTGGTGAAGGCTATCATGCAAATAGTGATAGAGAAAGAAGGTATCCTATCGAAGGCATCCGAGGACGGTATACAACATTAGCGGAAGAACTTAAACGAGGTATATACGAAGTTGGCTTTCAAGCTGACTTTGGACTCTTAACCCTTATTCTCGATCAAATGTGTAAATATAATATACCTTTTATATTTGACCCCAAAAATAATACTAATCACAGTTACGTTTATTCGTGGATAAAAGAAAATGTTATTAAAGGTTGTAACAATATGATGGTTGGCTCCGGACAAAGTGATAGTAAAATGCCATCGCAAAAGTTTGAAGATTATTTACAAACATTGGTAATTTTTGAGCAATATCAACAGCCAATCAACCTCAAGTATTGTTCATTTAATGTCTAACTTCATAGTTCGTAAATCTGGTTATAATGTAGAATTCTTGTTTGTACTTATGTAATTTTTTAATTTTAAGCATCCACTGTAGTATTTTTATTTACTGTCTAACATTTTGTATGTCTTGGTTGTAATGTAAAAGTTTTGTTTTAATTTTTAGACAAATATAACCGTTTACTACGTTTTCTGTTTTACTTGTATATTTTAGAACTCAATCTGTGAATCAATATATTATAGTTACAGATTTAAACGTGTCTTATTTAGTATTAAGGGTGGGGCGATGATTATAAAACGCTAGAGATTGCTTGCGATCAGCGTTAGTTAGCTGAATGAAGCACATTATCGAACAGCTGATAGTAGTTGTAGCTTACATAAGTATTTTCAAGTCAATTTATTTCATTTTACTAGTCGCCGTCAAGTTATTAGTGCGTATTTTGAAGCAGTGTAACAGTAAGTTTAATATCTTTTCTAATAATATTATGCCTAAAACAATTTTTTTCTTATAGTGGAATCAAACTCTAGCTTCCAGAACAACTCCTCGTTAGAAAAAACATGCACACTGTTGTACGAAACTAGATATTTTCTTAACATTTCAAAATCTAACTATATGCATCTGTTGGAATATATTATGACAATTACACCCACTCTTTTAAACCAAGCGTCTGGTTTGATGGGCCAAAGTTTAAAAACTGTATTCTTCTCGACAAAAGGGACTGGATAAACTTATTAAGTTTTAAAGACATAATTAACAGTACTGATAATGAAAGGCCTATAATACTTAACTTATGTAAAATTAGTTTTGACTCATTTAACGACATTAAAGTCTTAAAATTTGAAGACAATTTTTCCAACTATTTATATTTGGGTGAGGAATACGTTAATGGTCTTTGGCTAATTAGCGATGTTGTTCAGTACAGGTTAAATATGCTGGAATGTTTAAACTTTGACAGTTACTTTAAAAACATTCTAGCAAGTCTAACCAACTCTAATTTTGATAACTTGACAGACTCTGTAAATAAAAAAATTACTTCATGTCCGATAAGTGAAAATGTATGTATCGCAAAGGAATTTATAGCCCACTATCCGTCCTTTCTACAACAGATTAAACAGAAGCCTTTTGGATTTTATTAGAAATGTCTGTGCATTTTAATGAAGAACAGAATACAACCGTACATATGGTAGCTTGGTCCTTTGCCTATAGAGCTGCAAGAAGGGGTCCCTGGGAACTGTACGCAAGAGATCGAGAACGATTTGGTAGAAAAATGAAGCGATATGCTGTTTTTCTTGATAAAATTTTAGATCCAAAACATAGACAAAATATATTTGTACAACGGTTTATAAAATAAATATATTTAAAAAAACATTGTGTGTTTTATTTAGAAACAATCTATATTAGGTTACAGAATAGGTAAATATTACATAGCAAAGAAACAAAAAAAAAACAGAAATACAAATATATAAATATGTTAGGTTGCTTAACCATAGGAATATAAAATAATAATTTTAGGTTAGTTCACTTTTATTAATCCACGAATTGTGTCTATTATCAAATCCTAACCACTTTACATACACCTTATTTCCTTTTCTTTTTAAAACCTTTTCTACAAGGTATATATCGGGAAATTGGACCTTTTGTAGTTCCTGCGTATAGAAGGTTCCTTGAATTTCCTCACCATTTGAGTCGGTTAGCAGATATACGCGAGGATTGGTTTGACGCACCTTAGTTATTTTAAAAATCTCGTTTGACCAGTTCGCGATACTTTGATATTCTAACATAGTCATTCACCTTAAATTTTGCTGGTTTCGCGTCAACAACTTTTAATTGGTTATAAGCTCGAGTCAAAATTTCTTTCTCATTTCTTTTTGTAACTTTAGCCGGGGATATTCCAATAACAGAATGACGTGTATTATTATAATCGGATACAATTTTGTCTAAAACGTCCAACCACTTGTAGGTGCCTTGTAAACTAAACTGCTTCCACATTCGAGTTTTTAAGGTTCTAATAACTCTTTCGACTATACTGGCCGTTAAATTTGAAAATGTGCTGTAGTGATTTATGTTATATTTTTTCACTAACCGTTTAAAATGTGGATTATAAAATTCCGTTCCCCTAAAATAAAAAATATAGTTAGTACTAGGACAACGAGTTAGGCTAAATTAGTCACTACCTATCTGACTGTAAATTTTTAGGAATTGCTCGTTTGTCATCAAGAATTTTTTCATAGCATCTGCAACTTCTTTTCCATTCTTTTGTTTTATGGGCACGACTCGAACATACTTGGAAAATACGTCAATTGAAACCAATATGTACTTATATCCTCGATTAAATTTTGCATAAGGGATAAGGGATATTAAATCAATTTGGTTAAGGTCGTTGAGGCCTAAAATTCGAACTTTTCTTCTAATAAACTTTCGACGAGCTGGTTTGTGTAATTCGTTGACAATAACTTCTTTAATATTACTCATATTCGTCAGTAGAAATGGGCGCCTTTACAATTAATTCTATTATTCCATCCCCTGTTTTTGGGGAAATCTCCGACCTTACCACTAAGATTTTGTCTTGACTGGACAGAACCTCGCCTTCTAAAGTTTCTACACGTCTATCATTGATAACAAATTGTACTGCAATATGAAACACGTTGCAACTTTTAACGACAGCCTGAGATAAAGGATAACTCCAAAAATTGGTTTGCCTATTTATTTTATAGGTTATCACGGTGGTACCGTCTTGTAATGTAGCACGTTTTCCCAGTCTTGAACATGCAATGGTATGTAACAAGAATAATAGCCAGTTTTATGTAAATATTTGTGGGAAATATGACTTCCAAATTTGTCGATCGTCATGATGAAACTGTTAAAAACTATTTGAGACCTTGACCTTTATTGAATTATTTTTGCCTCCTTTAATTCTTCAATGATTGATATTATTTCATTTGTATGTGCATTATGTCCAGCCGAAGTAGAAGAAATTAATAATCGAAGTCTATTAACGAGTTCATTTGCATTGTCCCAGTAAACAAAGTCGACATTTTTTCTGTTATTTTTTAGCATTAGTCCCTTTCCCGATTTCGCAGTTTGTCTAGTTATTCTGGACGTCGATGGTTTGGTAGTTCGTGATGGTGGTGGTGGCCTAGCAAATGAAGTAACCCCAGACAGAACTTTAGCCCCTTTTTTTGTTATCCCTTTTTCATGTAAATAGGGTAAAATGATTTTTCGGAATTTTTCATAACGATTTGAACTTGTGCTTACATTACCCATTTCATCCTTATAAGCATTTGTTCTAGTTAATATGTCCATGTAATTATCTAAATCTTTAGATGTATAACCTTGAGGTTCCTTTTTAAACAAAAGTTCGTAGAGACCGACGGTACCGGGATACGTAATATTTTTTACTAATAGATTTTTTCCTTTGAAATCTATTGGTTCCTGTGTCAAACCTAACGTAAATTTGTTTTGCATAAAATCATGGACAACTCCGTATCTATGATCGAATTCATTTTGACTGTCTCTTATATTGGCATCAATATATGTTCTAGGTAATTCATCGAAATCCTCCAGATATACAGAATAACCTGGCTGATCTACATATTGTTGTACAGCTTGTCGGGTTTGATTAATTATATCTTCCAAGGTTTCTGTCGGAGTACGTTCGTTAGAAGTTTCCGGTGTTGTCTCGGATTCCGCCACGATACTAGTTTCTTGAAATGGTACATTTCTATCTGTGCTACCTAGATCACGTGCGAATCTACTACCACCGAAAAAAGACGGCATTTCTAGGGGAATTTGTGGAGTTTGATCGGTTGACATAGGTCTGGACTTTTTTTTAGGGGTTGAAATGTATGGAAAATCATATGGTTCTTCCTTTATTTCCTGCTTTGGCTCGACTAACCCTAAATAATCATATTTAGTAACTAACTCTTTAAGTGGTTGAATAATTGGTTTATACGTGTATTCCAATTTGGCTTCAGTAGCGGCTATATCAGACCTTAATTTTTTATATTTTTCTTTTACAGCATTGCGTGTTTTTATAAGCTCCTGAGATGCACGTTTGTCCATGTTTGCTTATTCGAGACTGTTTGTATTTTCTATTCCAGTCCTTAATTTATAGGATAATAAATCCATCAAAACCCCGGCGATATCTTCCTTTACTCATTTCACAGTCCTTGTCCAAAACAATAAATCCATAGGGTTCTTTCCAGCAGTTCGAACAAATGTCTTTAAATTGTTGAAATGACATATCAACGTTAACATGGTCGTCGTAAATATGTTTTAAATTGGTATTGTCCTGTTTGAACATTATTATTAAATTGGCATTGTCACGAATTAGCTGTTTTGGTATAGTCGAATAGGTCTGACATAAATAAAAACAATCTACATCTTTGTGCCGACCAAATCAAAAATAGTCTCTTATTATATTTTGATTACAAGAAGCAACGTCGTCAAATATTATTACTGAATTCCGTTTTACTTGGTCTGCTGGTAAGATATCTTTTCCATCTTCATATTCAAAATACCAAATTTCTTTAATTGGTTTTATTAGTTGTCTAAGGTACTCATACTTTGGCTGATATAACGATTTTGAGTAAAGATATATATTTTCAAATCGTAGGCCGTTCGGATGTTCGACTAATGCAATTAAGGTATTTGTTTTCCCAGAACCACTCGGTCCCACCAATAAGCAACGTTTCGATTGACCTCCAAATAATCCATTATGTTTTTGATATCCTTTGACATCACTCTTAGTATCATGATTATGGATGGGGAGGGTAATCTTAGATTTTTTTACCTTCATTGCGCTAAAGTAAAGCAAAACTGAGCCTTTTTAAATTTAATTGTATATTTATACAGCGTTTTTAAATTTTAGGATTAGTATATCTTAAGTAGTCTTATAAAATGTTAGTACATCAAGGTAAAGCGGTTATTTGTAAGCGAGGCCGATTAAGGAGAGGAGCAGGTTTATTGAATAAGTTTATCGACAAACTACCATTTGAAGCTCATATTCCGGGATACAGGTTAGTGTATTTTCAAAATTAATTTTGAATTATTTCAAACACGTCTTTTTTATTCGTAGATTCTGTGGTCCGGGTACAAAATTAGAAAAGCGAATTAATCAGCTCGGAATAAATCCCTTAGATAACGCTTGCAAGGAACACGACATTGCCTATTCACAGTCAAAAGATTTGGAATCTAGACACAAGGCTGACAAGGTGTTAGCAGAAAAATCTTGGGGGCGTGTAAAAGCAAAAGACGCTTCGTTTGCAGAAAGGCTTGCTGCTTTAGGAGTGACCGGAGCAATGAGGGCTAAACGTAAACTTGGAATGGGTCTAAAAAAGCGCGTAAAGCGTGGAAGCGGTTTAAAGGGTAAATCCAAAAAAAAGCGCGTTATTAAAACACCAAAAAAGATTGGTGGCTTTTTACCATTCTTGCTACCCCTTCTTGGGGCATTAGGTGCATTGGGTGGTGGTGCCGCCACTATAGCGAAAACAGTTATCGACGCAAAGACTGCAAAAAAACAACTAGATGAAGCTCAGAGGCATAATAAAGCTATGGAAGAAATGACAAAGGGTAAAGGCTTGTATTTTAAGCCACAACCGAAGGTTGGCAAGGGGATGTTTTTGGCGCCTTTTAAAAAAAAAACTTCCGTTGATTCTTCCTAAGCATGCACTAACAAACGTAGACTTAAAAAAGTATGCACATATTCTTAAAATTCCCCATTTTAGAGGTGTCTTTATGAGAAATAATTTGCCTAAGAAGATAAATACACATGAGTGCGGCGTTGTTAATTTAGATGATAAAAATGGTGGTGGAACTCATTGGACAGCCTACCTAAAACAAGGGAATAACGCAATATATTTTGACCCATTTGGAAATTTGAAGCCACCCCTTGAACTTAATAATTATTTTGCAAGTCGTGTAGTTCAATATAATTATGACACATTACAATCGTATGATTCATACAACTGTGGACAACTGTGCCTTAAATTTCTATATAATATGTACAACTAACAATGTAGCAACATTTGACATTAAAGCTTTCAAGTGTCAAAATGTCAACTACAGTTACAATTTCCGATAATAAGTCGATTTTAAGTGCAGATTTTAATCCCCCGATATATTTGGACGAAGATAAGGAGTACGTTCTAGGCCTGGCAGACTTTGAAACTTTTATGACAATACGAAATATTGAAAAGGGTTGTAACAAATTTTACATCGGGGACAAAACCATAACCATTCCGGATGGCTCATATGAGATTTCAAATATTGAACGCTATATTAAAATGGAATTATTGGAGCATTATCCAAGGGAAAAAATTTATTTATCTCTTGAAGGCAACCCAAATACCCTTAAATGTACAATCAAGTGCACTCAATCGATTAATTTTATACATGATGATTCAATTGGAAAATTGCTTGGATTTGATAAGAAAATTATTCCTCCGAATAAGAAATACGAGTCTGACAACTTAACAGCCATATTAAAAGTCAATGCTATCTGTATTGATTGTAACATAGTTACTGGTTCATTTCACAATGGAAAACCTGTCCACATAATTCATCAGTTTTTCCCATCTGTATCTCCAGGGTATAAAATAGTCGAATCGCCCCTTCCCATTCTGTACTTTCCTGTCAGTGTAAAGGTAATCAACAACATTACCATACAAGTGCTTGATCAAGATTTTCGTTTAATAAATTTTAGAGGTGAAACCATTACAGTTAGACTACATATAAAATCCCTATCATCAGTTAACGATGCCAATCAGATATAATTCTTCAAAACACGAAAACAAATTTGAACAACTTTATAAAAGACTACCCCATAAAAGTACTCTTTGTAGTTCTAAACCGAACATCAAACGTTTAACAGCTAAAAATCGTTTGTTCCTTCGTTCACTTGGTTTCAAAGTACTTCTTTAACATGAGTATCTTAAATGTTACTGAAAAACTCTTTGTCGACAACTCTATCGTCAGCTCGGAACTGCATACCTATCAACCCTTTGTTACTTCCAAATTTGATTACAACGACGAAATTCGACTAGGCGTTCAAGACCTCAATACCTACACATTACCTGCCGAAAGCTATTTATACATCGAAGGAAAATTAACCAAAGATGATGGTACGAAAGCTACTAAACTTAAATTTATTAATAATGGAGTTGCCTATCTTTTTCGAGAAGTACGTTATGAAATCAATGGCATTACAGTTGATTCCGTTCGGAATGTGGGTCTGACGTCTACGATGAAAGGATACCTGTCTTTTAATACCAATGAGAGCTTAAAATTACAAAATGCGGGGTGGTTCCCAAAATCTGACTCTTCCATGACTGTTACCGACAAAGGAGCATTTAATGTTTGCATACCATTAAAAATGCTCATGGGATTTTTTGAAGATTATCATAAAATCATGATGGGTATGAAGCAAGAATTGGTTTTAGTTCGTGCTAGCAATGATCTCGACGCCGTAATCTGTGAAGATGGAAGTGAAACCCCCAAGGTCTCAATCGATAAGCTATGTTGGAAAATTCCCCATATTACTGTCGATATACCGCAACAGTTAGCGCTTACTAAAATACTAGAAAAAATATCGATATCGTTATGGGTTTTAGGTGCTGGGAATTAGTAGAATATGCTACCCTACCATCGGCTACACGTCACACGTGGCCAGTGAAGACCACCAGTAAATTAGAATCCCCGTCACATGTCTTATTTGCCCTATCCAAGGACAAAAAGGGCAAACTAAAGGAAAATATGAGCAAATTTGAACATTGTTCTTTAACCAACATACGAGTATTTTTAAACTCGGATCGATATCCGTACCATGACTTGTATCTCAACTTTGAAGACAACAAGTTTGCCTCGTTATACGAAATGTTTACAAATTTTAGATCGTCATATTATGAAAAATCCAATGAACCCGTTTTTACTCCTGGCGAATTTAAAGAAGTTTGTCCCATAGCCTATATCGACTGTTCACATCAAAAAATTAGTATGCAAACCGGTTCTGTAGTTATGCGAATTGAATTTGAAACTGATAAGTCCACCGAAGAGGGTACGTCGGCTTACTGTCTTATACTTCATGACAAATTATTTAGTTATAGCCCTTTAACAAAAATGGTTAGACAAACTTAATAAACCAACATGGTTTAGGCTTTTTAAACACGTTCCCGAGACATAATGGCTTCCGATCGTCTAATAATGGATTTCTAATCCTTTAGGGCGGATAAACTTCTACCGAAGGAATTAGCGGCGTATGACGGTCATAGAATCAGTCATTATGTTTTAAGCCACCCTTCGGATTGGCTTGTTTATCACCAGCTGCATTAAAGCAGACAAAGTGGCTAATGCGCAACCATCACTGCATTGACTGGAATGAAGGACATACAGCCTTATACAAATTTGCTAGTATTGTGAAGAATTTTACAGAAAAAGCTATCATTTAAGTTAAGGGAAAGGAAAAAGCAGACTTTTTAAGAAAATACTCTAGCAATCCCATTGTAGTATTAGATGAGCAACCAGCCCTTAAAAAGGACGTCCCTAAATGTTTTTATCACTTAAATAATGATTGTGTATGTTCTTTATTTAATGTACTTTTGTTATATGATCAACTTGTAATGCAATCTTAATTTCTAAATAAATATTTAAACTTTTATTTGTGTTTTTGTTTTAAAATAGAGTAAAACAACCCAATAGTTAATATTTAATTTATTCATATTATATACATTATAACTCATACTGTCATCTACATGTTCATAAAAGTCGGTAATGTCCTTTGAAAATTCTAATACTGACACTCCACCGGCCAACGGTAAATCTTCGTAATCCAATGTTTGTACCCCTCCGTAGTCTTCTGTATAATCCCACTGCTTTGGAAATATCACTTTAATTCTAATATCCATATTATGAGGAGAGTGTTCTTTTCGCATACAGCTAATTAATAAGTTATCATGTATCGTAGAGTGAAAATTAATTGTTTTCCATTCTTCATGACCAAATTTTATAAAACAAATTCCAGGGCCAAGTTCCTCGGAAAATGATCCACAAATATCTATGCGATTTATAGTAAATGGCATTTTTACGATTCTTACTTCGTTCTCTGGTATGAAGTCTAACAAGGGCGTCGATTGTATAATTTTATTGGGACACTGTTTATCGGTCAGTCCAACTTTTACTTCAAAATAGTATTCACTGATGGGTTTCATTATAATAAACTACACAATAATCATTTAATTTGCCTAACTACTTTCTTCGACGGTACAAGGTGAACACTGAGAGTTCCTTAAGTTAGGTCCTGCCACTTATTTATAATCGGAATCACCAAATCTATATTCAGAATCGGTATGCATGTAATATCTACCACCGGTTTACATGAAAACCTTATGATGTGGTGGTGTTATTATATTTGCATTCGGCGTCGTTCAAAACAAAGGCGTAGCGAGCGGCCAGGCAGGTCGCGATGTATATTCAGAACCGGAATCCCACATATATTCAGAACCGGTATGCATGTAATATATCTAGTACCGGTATACATAGAAACCTTATGGCGGGTGGTGGTGGTGTTATCCAGCAGCGGTATATTATATAAACTGTTATTTTCCATAAACATTAGGATTTCTTCCCAGTCTTCTCAAATCAGCTGTAAGACTTTCTTCTGGTTTTTTTTGGTAGTACTTAAAGAGGGAGTAGCATAAGGGTTCTCTTGTAGGGGGCAGGGGAGGTATATGCATTTCCGCAGGTCCCTTTTGACAAATCGGACACTGACAACTGGGCAGTCCTAGCTCTTGCCACGTCTGATGGAAGGGTGGTAGCTGATAAGGCGATACGTTTTTCGGCTCACATAGGGGGCAATCACATCGTTCTATTTTATAGGAAATCTTCATTTCCATAGCTTGTTGTATGCGTACTCCGGTATACTCTATATGCAGCAATTCGGCCCACAGGTTAACTAATGCCTTTTGACCATGCAAAGCTTCAACACATGGCCCTTCGCCTCCCAGTAATTCGTTTAACTCTCGTAAGTGATGAAACGCGAGTCGAAATAAAAGATCTCGGACTGTGTAATCTGTAATTAGTCTGAGGTACGTCAAAAATGTCACTATCCACATCATTTTAAGTTCGTGTTTAATACGCGTCACGTTGTATTTAGAACTGAAGTTTTCCAAGGGAAATCTGGGGTTCTTACAGGCACTTTTCACATAAATTTTTAAAATCTGTACAAGATAGTCTTTACTATGAGTTGTTTATTTGACATTTTAATCGTTTTATTTATTATTTTTAAGGTTTCTTTTCTTACCCTACTACAGTAATCACCCCAGTAAATTTCAACGAATCAGTCTTATCACTCTCCTTTTTATCTAATTTATATGTATTATTTATTAATAAAATAGGGTTGCTATTATGTTAAATTTTAACTTATCGTATCTACGTCTTAGTTATCAATAATATTTCACGTGTTCTTCACATAAATTTTTCTTATCCAAAAATTATGTGTACTAATGTTTAAAATTTATGGTAAATTTAATTTACTTTATTATCATCACTGGTAATATTTTAGAGAAGCTCGACAAGTTGTTGACTCGTTATCTTCTTTGTAACATATGGCCGTCTTGGTCAGAAGTCGCAAGCTGATATTCTCGTGTTCTTGTCTGTTGAGCACGTATCCCTAAAAATATCTTTGGGCTATTATCCGATCTTATGCATTTCTATCGAACAAGGTCCATCGCATTGGATTAATATTAGCTAATTCTTTTCTTAAAGTGGCGAGTAGTTATAGGGTCGCTTGAAACCACCAGCAAGATTTACAACAGACAGTCGATTAATGTACTAATTAATTATAGTCCACGTGTGCTACAGCGATTTAAATTCGCGGTGCCGACGCCGCGATGACAGCGGTTCCTTTTGCATCGATTTACCGACTTGAGGGCCAATAATTTACGGCGTACCTGTCCCTTTCTGTAGTCGAGCTTTATTACCAGCTGTCAAGCGTAAATAGGGTTTGATGTTTATGTTAAGCCGATTAAAAGTGTGTGATATATATTTTACAATGGGTCCTTTCAATTCTTTAGATTTACGTGGTTGCTCTCTGTAGATAGAGATTTATAAGTATTGGCATTTATTAATTAAAAATAATAAATGAACGCGGGTGATATATATTTTTAAAAATAAGGAGACGTTTCCTCTTGAAATAAATTGATTGTCAAGACGTGATGTACACGTGGGGAGCTAAAAGTTTATAGGTTATAAAAAGGATAAAAAAGGGGGGCATAAATTAGTAATAGTGATAAGTTTTCTTGCATTATTCCTAATTGCGGACGGGAAAGGTTTAAGTTATCAGCTGTGATGCAATAGAAATATTAATGCGAATACATGTAATATTTGTCTTTCTTAATGAAAAAAAGTAATAAACAGCGAGTGTGTGATATATATTAGCTCACGTGCACGACCTATAATATTGTCCACGGGTACTATATGATTTTCCCTTTTGCGCGTGTGAATAGAGACCAATGATGCCGACATCATGTGATTTATAGATCTCGAGTGTAGATTATGATTTCCACAAATTTTTGTGTATGGATGTGTACGTATGTAAGTGTAATTTAGAGCTTCATACCAAAGAGACGGGTTGCTAGATGTACTGATAGATGAGGAAACGGGTCGAGTTATTCGAACAGGTAGACAAAGTGATGGGTTGGTAGACATTCTGATAGCTAGTTAGTCAGACAGACAGACAGGTAAATAGTCAGTTAGACACAATGCAGATAGTCAAATAGATAGACGGAGCGGCAACCGGATAGACTGCCTGATAGCTAGTTTTCAGATAGCTCCACAGTCAGTCGGTCAGATGGTCATACGTGTGTGCGTGTGGTCAGTCAGACAGTCATACGTGTGTGCGTGTGGTCAGTCATACGTGTGTGCGTGTGGTCAGCCTGACAGTCATACGTGTGTGTATGTGTGATATTTATATTAATAATAATACCTACAGATTAATTTAAATTAGAAAGATATTGTATCTGATTTAGTTCGGACAGTTGTCCTTAAGCCCTATCACCAGCGTCAAGGTACAGATACATTGATAGGGTCCGCCCTCCCTCCACTCAGCTGTACGCTTTAATTTTCGCGGCGTATATGTTGCGTTCACGGTCGATAATGCTTTGATACTTTTTGGATAGACTACGGTTATAATAAGATGATAAAAGCACTGTTTATAGTTTAAGAATGTCATTTGTAATCCAGACGTCCACGGAGTAAGATGCACCGTGAAATTAAATTTAAGCTCCTGGATATGCCCGCTGAAAATGTTTTTGGGTTTAGAAAGACGGAAACTGGATGGTTTATCGGCAGTCAACATGTGGAATTCAATGGAAATGTTTTGTTGATTGATGAAGAAAAGTATACGTTAACTGAGGGGTTATTGAATTTGTTAACTCAGCATCAGCCTAAGAAATATACGAGTTATGAATTGAACCAGTATAAGGAAATTCTCTTATTATCTGATGCACACAGATGGGGTTTTCAAAGGAATAAGCATATATGCTCCAGTAAAAGCTGGAAATATTTAAATATTATATCCAAGTTATTTCCACCCAAAAGAAAATATATTAAATCAGAGACTAAAAGAACATATAAAGAACTAACATTATCGACGAACAGGAATCCCTGGACGAGATGGATGCAGCGTTAATATACTTTGCACTAAAAAGTGGAGATCCTAATTACAATAGGGATTTATATTTGCAGTTCTAGAATTAGGCTTATTGATAACAAAATTGTAAAATATATAGGAAACATATGTTTGCACAATAAAAATAAAGTAATATACAAGTTTTGATGTTTATTTTTTTTGTCCTAGACGTATTAAAAATCATTCAGAGACCAGAATATACTATAGTGTGATAATAGGAAAATTAGATCTTAAAATAAGACTTAATCGTATTGTAGAGAATTTGTAAAACTGCTCGACGTAAATTTTTTTCCTATATAGAGCTCTCGCCTTGACCAGAAATGAGATTTTTATGTTTTTAGGTATTGGAATATTTCTAATAAAATTACCTTTAATTTAGACGGCGTTCCTATACTACAATCACTACTTTACAATATTTCACTTAAATATATCTAGAAACAAGATTTTTATGAGATTAAAGTATTGGAGTACTTCTTATAAAATTACCTTTAATTTAGGCGTCTGTCTACACTATATTCACTAATTTACATAGTTCACTTTAGACAAAGGATTAATGAAAGAGAATATAATAATTTTTAAAATAATAATATGTATTGTTTACCCTTACGGTATTACACATACGTTTCTACCGATTACTGGGTTATATTACACCTAAACGATTTATCAATTAAAATATTCAAAACGACCTTTTCAACAGTTTATTGCAACAACACAGAAATTTGGACAGTACTATGTTCTATTTAAGTTAGTACATATATACATAATTTTATTAAATATAATCAGGTAGAAGTACATCTTAATCAACTTATTTTGTAAATAGTAAATATATCAATGTCTTAATCAATTATTATTTGTTTGTACATAGGAATATCTAAAACTTAACTATTCGACGCGGCGCTTCTTAAATCCGAAGGGCAGTTTTCAAGGTTGTCGGCACAAGAACTTGGCCTTGAACGCCAGCAGCTGTTTCTTTGTTTGTTGATGACCAGGTGTACGCGACGCTTGTTTCAAAGATACATTTGTGATGCATATTTTCAAGGTTGTCGGCACAAGAACTCGGCCTTGAACGCGAGCAGCTGTTTCTTTATTTGCTGATGACCAGGTGTACGCGACGCTTGTTTCAAGGATACATTTGTTTAGCCTGTTTTCAAGGTTGTCGCCACAAGAACTTGGCCTTGAACGTGAGCAGCTGTTTCTTTATTTGCTGATGACCAGGTGTACGACTGTATCGTTCAGAGACCAGAATATACTATAGCGTGATAATAGAAAAATTAGATCTTAAAATAAGACTTAATCGTATTGTAGAGAATTTGTAAACTGCGCGACGTAAATTTTTTCCTAGAGCTCTCGCTTTGACCAGAAATGAGATTTTTATGTTTTTAGGTATTGGAATATTTCTAATAAAATTACCTTTAATTTAGACGGCGTTCCGATACTACATTCACTACTTTACAATATTTCACTTAAATATAACTAGAAACAAGATTTTATGAGATTAAAGTACTGGAGTACTTCTTATAAAATTACCTTTTAATTTAGGTGTCTGTCTACACTATATTCACTAATTTGCAATAATTCACTAATATCCACTAATTTACATAGTTCACTTTAGACAAAGAATTAATGACAGAGAATATAATAATTTTAAAATATGTATTGTCTACCCTTACGGTATTACACATACGTTTCTATCGATTACTGGGTTATATTACACCTAAACGCTTTATCAATTAAAATAAAACATTCAAAACGACCTTTTCAACAGTTTATTGCAACAACACAGAAATTTGGAGAGTACTATGTTCTATTTAAGTTAGTACATACATACATAATTTTATTAAATATAATCAGGTAGAAGTACATCTTAAACAACTTATTTTGTAAATAGTAAATATATCAATGTCTTAATCAATTATTTATTATTTGTTTGTACATAGGAATATCTAAAACTTAACTATTCGACGCGGCGTTTCTTAACTCCGAAGGGCAGTTTTCAAGGTTGTCGGCACAAGAACTTGGCCTTGAACGCCAGCAGCTGTTTCTTTGTTTGTTGATGACCAGGTGTATGACGCTTGTTTCAAGGATACATTTGTGATGCATGTTTTAAAGGTTGTCGGCACAAGAACTAGGCCTTGAACGCGAGCAGCTGTTTCTTTATTTGCTGATGACCAGGTGTACGACTGCATCATTCAGAGACCAGAATATACTATAGTGTGATAATAGAAAAATTAGATCTTAAAATGAGACTTAATCGTATTGTAGAGAATTTGTAAACTGCTCGACGTAAATTTTTTCCTAGAGCTCTCGCTTTGACCAGAACTGAGATTTTTATGTTTTTAGGTATTAGAATATTTCTAATAAAATTACCTTTAATTTAGACGGCGTTCCTATACTACATTCACTACTTTACAATATTTCACTTAAATATAACTAGAAACAAGATTTTATGAGATTAAAGTATTGGAGTACTTCTTATAAAATTACCTTTTAATTTAGGTGTCTGTCTACACTATATTCACTAATTTGCAATAATTCACTATAACCACTAATTTACATAGTTCACTTTAGACAAAGAATTAATGAAAGAGAATATAATAATTTTTAAAATATGTATAATTTACCCTTACGGTATTAAACGTACGTTACTATCGATTACTGGGTTATATTACTCCTAAACGCTTTATCAATTAAAATAAAACATTCAAAACGACCTTTTCAACAGTTTATTGCAACAACACAGAAATTTGGACAGTACTATGTTCTATTTAAGTTAGTACATACATACATAATTTTATTAAATATAATCAGGTTATTAAACAACTTATTTTGTAAATAGTAAATAATATATCAATGTCTTAATCAATTATTTATTATTTGTTTGTACATAGGAATATCTAAAACTTAACTATTCGACGCGGTGTTTCTTAATTCCGAAGGGCAGTTTTCAAGGTTGTCGGCACAAGAACTTGGCCTTGAACGCGAGCAGCTGTTTCTTTGTTTTTTGATGACCAGGTGTACGCGACGCTTGTTTCAAAGATACATTTGTGATGCATGTTTTCAAGGTTGTCGGAACAAGAACTTGGGCTTGAACGCGAGCAGCTGTTTCTTTGTTGGCTGATGACCAGGTGTACGATGTTTATTTCAAGGATACATTTGTGATGTTAGTTTACCTTGAGTTATTATTGGGGTGTAACCGACGCTTGCTTCAAGGTTACATTTGTGTTGCATGTTTTCAAGGCTGTCGGATGTATTCCTCCCGCTCTAAATGAATATTTGACCTTGGATTATTTTCTGATAAATATGACTCAATTCGGAAATAGCTTTCAAAGTCACACGTACATCGTATGCGTTAACTATTGCCTAGACATATAGAGCTATTGTATTTGTGGTGTGTTCTACAAGTGTTTGTCAAAGGTACGTAACAGTAATTGCTTTTATCACATTTTAAATCATAATATTTCATTCATCATTCATTATATACTTACCTACATCAATTGTATTACTACCCGTATAATGTTCTTAATAGGGAAACAAAGTAATTATTTTTAAACTTGTTAGTGTTTGCACTTGCTTGCCAGTACCGTATAGAACATTGCTTTAATTCTTTGCTATTTTGTGAATAATTTATCTTTCCAGTAAATATTTTGACCGGATGTTATTGCTAAAATAATTTATATTTTCATTACTATCAAGGGTACTTATATTATTACAAGTTCTTCTTTATAATCTTTAAAAAATTTAACGTTTGGCAAGTGACAGGCGACAGTTGTCACATCGAGGACGATAGGTAACAGCTGACAAACTTTACATATACACACCTATGTCTTATGACGCCAACCTCAGCATGTGACGTATGTTAATTAATATTGTTACTGTTTGAAATTAACGATTTAAATAATTTCGGTACATTAACACTGTCCCTAGTAAATTCTAAATTAACAATATCGGGTATATTCTTCAGATATTTCAGCATGGAAAAAGTTTCAAGTACTTAAAAAGATCTTCTTTACATGACCCTTAACACAGATGACATCATCATCTCGTAGATCGTCGTAGATAATGCGGTAAAGTTCATTGTAATCTCGCCTTTTTTTGCTTCTTCATAAACAAAATACAATGACGTATCTAGCTGTTCGCGGCTCTCTCAGACATGGTCTTAACGGCCCATATATTACGCTTTGTCGTTCTTAATATGTACAAAAATAAAAATTATCGGAAAACACAAAAAACAGGTTGCATCGTGGTATAATAATTTATAAATTCTTGGTTATTTATTTGTGTAATTAACGCCTCGATTACAGTTTTGGTAAACCACTCCAATAAATCTACTCGTTGAGGGAACTCCATTTCTATCGTATTAAAGTTCTTTCATTCTTTTCCTGAATTAAAACTAACGGAAAACGCTATCTTGACTATATCAAGTGTACCGCTTAGTGCTAATTTTATCTGTTTAACTCGGCTTGAAAACAACCTAAAGTGTTGTGTAAATATGGTCCTCTGTCTACGATTTAAAATATTTTTGCTCTGGCCGAACTGGATTCACGACTATTACCTTTAATAATTCGAAGCTTGCTTGTTCATATTGACCGATATCTTCCTGATATCATTCAAAACAATAAGTTTAGGGTAAAATTATCTTTCTTTTCTTAAAAGGGTCAAAGGGCGGGGTAAATTCTTTAATTGTTACAGACATGCATTGCCGTAATTAAGCCTTTTTCTTGGTAACTAAAATATTATGATGTTTAAGGTTGTTGTTTAAAATGTTCAAATTCTGTTGCATTTTTTCTTTTATTCTATTCAAAGGACTTTTATGATAATTATTTCTCCATGTTAACTTATGTTTATATATTTATAATAATAATAAAGAAATTTATTTGTACCAATAAATATTTAACCATAATTATACCCTAAATTACAGACTATGTTGTTCGTACAGGGCAGGTTTCAACAATCCAATACCAAATTAGGAAGTTTCCATTTTTTCATTTTCTCTTAATAAATAGTCCTAAAAATGTAAAAAACATATGTATTTTTTTGTTTTTAATTATCTGTAGAAATAAAAAAAGTTATCGCCCTTCAAAGTCTGAGATGCTAAGCTCACGTTGGCTGAGGCTCGATGACGTCAAAATACACTCTGCCGTCAACAGCGGAATAGGCGCCCGTTTAATCTTTAGTGTTATTCTTACCGGACAGGATCCAATGCATTAAAGTAAATGCGCGAAAGCAGCAGCGGGCAGCTAGCCCGGCGACCACGGGGCGACAGAGTTCTGTATTTTGACGTCACGGCCGATAAAAGCCGCGCGCGAAGTTATTAAATAAGAAATTGAATAAGTTCGTCAATTTTGAAGATATCGAGATAGTTTTTTTTGTTTGTCACGTTAAGTGAAAGACTATTAAATGATGTTGAAGTTACTCGATATTTCTACCATAGGAAACTTCCTAATTATATTATTTTAATGGTTACAGTTACATAAACTATGCATAGAATCTCTATGCAAAACTTTAAAATTAAATGATTATTATGGGCTAAACGGTATCGTTTTAAAATATATTGAATAAGCATTTAAATATGTTCAGTTCTCAAGTGTATTTTTCTTAATTTGTATTATATTTTCGCTATCTGTTAACTGTCCAATATCATAGAAGGCGCTGAAACAACCTTATTCGAGTTGTTAAAATTTTCCTAAAACGTATCAAAATTTAAATACATAAATTAAATTTCCCCCATTTATCATCTACAGGTTTATTGTTTTTAAAAATTTTCTGTTCAATATTAAAAGAAAAAGCGTGGAAGGTAATGTAGAATACTGCAGTTCTTTGTCTGTTATTTATGTTCATAGTATATATTTTATGATTACTCCAAAGATTCTTTTAAGTGGTATTATTTCATAGGTAATATTTAAATTTTCACAGCCGAATAACTCATATTTTCTTAAAATTACAAAACAAATATTATCCATATGTACGCTGATTTAAAATATAGATTTATCTATTTGTTTCTGCCTGCCACTTCGTACCATAGAACGCTGTTTCTTATTAATTTGTGAGTAGTTTAGCTTACCTATAAATATTTGTATTCAATGCTGTTGCGAAAATAATGTTATTCCCATTACTATCAAGAATACTTACATTATTTCATGTTTTTCTTATTATCTTTAAGAAAACCAAAAATTCAATTATCCTACAGAGTATATTTTGTATTTTTTAATTTTAAACAATAAAATGAGAATAGTAAAAATAATAACCATAAATTATAAACTATGACGGTTGATGGTGCTCAATTCATGTTGAACGGATTTCAGCAATCCAATACACATTTTCAGGAAATCTAGTACTTTGGTAATAAATTATAGTTGTATATTATAAAATATGTATGGAACTGTCAAATCAAATACCGAACATGCTAGGGTTTAAATTTACCTTTATTCTTTTGAAACTTATCCGAAAAAGTAAGTTTTTCATCTTTGATATACTTACTGGTAAAAGAAGCGATTGTGCCATCTATGGATTTAAAAATAACTATCGCGAATTTCATATTTAGTCTCAGGAGTAAACAAAAGTTAACATGTGTGAAAATTTACCTCGCAATCCCATGCCCCGATTTAAAAAAATGATTATTAAAGAGTGGACAGGACCGCTAGAATATTGAGTTAATAATTAAGAATTTTAAGTTATATTTACTTCTGCAACTGTTTAATTTTGGTTATTTATATATTTTTCCCTAACAGATAAATATATCTTTTATCAAAGAAACCGGTACATAGATTTATTTAAGTTCTGAAATAAGTGTTTTAAAAATTACCTGAAAGGCACCAAAATTTGCATGTATTATGTAAATTTGCATTATATGTAAATTTCACCATTTTATTCATCTACAAATTTTTAATTAAAATTTTTCTATTTAAATATTTAAAGACATGTATAAAAGGTAAAGCAGAATGTTGCAGTACTTTCGTATATGTTTATAGTGTATATTTTACGATTGCTTAAAAACCATTTTTAGGTATTATTGTTTCTTAAGTACCATTTAAATTTTCACTTGCTGAATATCACATTTATTAAAAATCACGGAAAATCATCTTTTCATCAAATTCTAGAAACATTATTTCAATATTCGTATTTAAAATTAAATTTGTTTACCGATAACCGAGCTACTTGCAACGCGATTTATTACTACTTATAGGCTGTTTAATTTAGAAAAATCAAAATAATTCTTTTAAATTTGTTAGTTGATGTACTATTTCCCATTTGCGTTATATAATACAGATACATTTTAGCATCATTACTATTAACTACTTGATGTATCAGAAATAAATCGACCACACTCCAGACAAAAATTTGGAGAAAATTATCTTTGAATTTTTGTCAAGAGGTCAAATTAAAATGCGTGAGTGTTTGTAACCGTCATAACATTTATATCCCTACAGATCACTGCTTTTGTTAATTAGCAAATATATTATCCTATGGATAAATATTTTACTGAACGTTGATGTGAAAATAATTTAAATTACTGTCAATCTGCTTACATCATTACATATTTTTTCTTTATTCTCTTTTAAGAAAAACCAAAAAAAATCACCCATCATACAGGATAAAGTAGATTCTGTACTTTTCCAGTTTGTACCTTTTCCATTTTTTGCCTGAATTATACGATTAAAAGCTTTTAAGCTCTAGTGCACAGTGCAGGTAAAGTTTAATTGGCCCTTTAATTTGGCATAGTAACGCATACTCTTCAATCGCCTGAGCGTTATTCTTTCCTTATTATGTAGGTCCATACGCTACTAATTAACTTTATTAAATAAAAGGAGTATTTATAGCAGTATTATAGATTTTACCTAAACAATAGGTTTCTTGCTAGGAATCTGTTTATGCCCGAAAGTAATCTATATATACTATGTGATATGAAAGAGTAACATATAGTTAAACGCGTAATTCCCAGGTATCAGCTCTTTTAATATGCATACATAAATAGATCTTAAAATCAAAGTACACTCGACCCTTTTTCACTTTACGTTAAATAATACCTTGTCCAGTATGAAGAACGGTGTGGAAACAGAGCGAGTACCGATTTGTGACTATTTTTCGCAATTGTTTTTACAAAAAGGTTCACGGTCTTAAATATCAATATTTTCGTAAGGGTTCAGATTGATTAGCAGTACCTTTTGAACCGATCTGCAAATTTAATATAATTCTCGAAAGCGGTAATTATATTCTACGTATGTAATTAACTATTATTACACTCTGTAATTTTCACAGACTCTGTTAACATCTTTTTAGCTTAAGCATTTTATTTGCGCTTTTAAGTTAAACTACCGCACTTTAGGATTCAATTTAAAATTTAAATTCATAAATGCCCATAAAAATCACTTATGCCTTTGTTTATTTTAGGCAACCTCTTTTCATAAATCTATACCACATATCCTTGAATTATCCTACAATATAATTCGTGATTGCAACAATGTTTATTTAAATTATTTTCATTTTAACTAAATCAGTTGTTGTCGTACCCTAAATGCATAAAAAAGTCTAACTTTACTAATCCTTATACGTATATGCTTACTTATAGTTTCTTTTTATATTCATTTTAGATCTCTCAAACTAACACATACAGATTTTCTTAAATGTATTATAATTATTTGTAATGACAATTTCTTACGCGCTGGCGCGAAATGTCATAATTTATTCGTAGGATGTTTCGGCGAGGAGAAATTGGTATCTTTATAAGTAATTATCTTTCACATAAAAATTCATAGAGATTTTCGTTTTATATTTTGAAGTATTTGAACTTATTTTGCTAATGAAAGATAATATACATATATAAATCTCTTAGGATCTCTTTTTCGCTTTATAAAACATTGCTTTTTGTTCATTCCATATAAAATTAAAGTGTTATTTCCATTTATTTCAACTTTTTTAGAGCTAGGTAGGCTAATCTAGGCTGCCTAATTCACTAAAGGGTTTAAGATTTAGTACGGTCTTTTAATTTAGGTCTTCCAGTTTCCCTGTTAAATTTTGACATGTCATGTCATTATTATAACGTGACATGTAAAAAGAATGTTTTATTTTAATATTTTCGCCATTTGCTCCTTTGTTAGATATTCTTTTGTAGTGGCTCGTATTGCTAAATGTATTTGGTTTTATTAGCGAAAGCTTTACATACCTAAATTCTTGTTTATTTTTATTTAAGAAAAAAAAGACATTTTAAATTTAAGAAAAAAAAAGACAAAAAAAATAATTTAATGGCACAAAACTCACTTGTCTTAGTCTGACACCTGTCAATGTAAACCCCTAACTGCCAAATTATACCAGTTTAGCGTTAAAACTTCTTAGTGAATCCGATTGTAAATATAATTTTCTTCTATATAAATCAATATGTAAAAAAAATGTTGAATCAAGTATTAGGAGTAATTATTAAATTTTTACGTTTCTAGAATTAACGCATCTCGATTTTCGTAAATGCATTATGAAATAATTTACAATGACAATTACATTCGCCAAAACAATTTTGTCATGTTCGTAGGGTTATTTAGGGTTGTAAAAGCAGGTATTTTTATAATTATTGATACCGGTTACATGTCATAAAGCATATTTTGATTATTTTGCATTTCTTCGTAATATTTAAAATGTCCAGACTTTGATATTTGTTAATAAAAAGGAAAATATGTGTGAAAGTAATATTTTAAGTGAGCTCTAGTACAGGTATACCTATCGCGCGGATATGCATAAATAAAAATTTTCGGGATAATCTGTTGAAATTATCCAATTATTAATTGTTGCTTTATTCGGCTTAATAAGTATTGAGGTCTTAGATTGTGCGAAAACTTCTGTTTAGAATTTATAAAAATTTTAAGCATTTCAACGGAAAGACATATGATATAAATTTATTGGACACAGTATTTGTGATATCAGTTTGAGTTTAAATTAAATAGATAGATAGAAAAACACTACAAATATTTTACCACCGACTTTCTGTAAAGAAGTTTGGAAATAAAGGTCACATTAAATGGTCAGTCCTTCTTTTGTCATCATAATGACACCGTTATTACATTAATTGATCAAATTATCTCTATTCGACTTGTACAGAAACTGCTACTAACTTAAAATGCCTGACACTATTTTTTAACAAAGAACTATTACTTTAAATTTCTTACACAGGCAATTCTACCCCTTTATGAGTACGGAATTAACTTCTGCTTACCTTTGAAATGCATTTAAATATTTAAAAGGCACAATTAGTCCAGATTTTTGATTAACATTAAACCTTTTAAACTTTTTCTAACAATTTTATCTGTTACATCTCAAATAATTGTTTCTCTGTTACTATCTAGATAATAGTAGATTTATATTGCCTAATAACAAATTTTAAAATATAACCCGAAAAATACAGCAGAAATTTCTGATAAGCTTTTATCTAAAATACTTATTTACGGTTTCTTTTGCAGATCTCTGGAACGACTCTTTTCTCTATAAGAATTATAGGAGTTCCAAGAAGAAACGCATTTAAAAGAGGGATATCGAAGCTGCTTCGTGCAAGATATACCAAGTAGCGTAAAATACCTGCTTCTGAGAAGTTTACACCTAGAACTAAAAAATTGTCAATTGCTATTTTTAAACAACCCAATAAGAATTGAAGGTCGTCCTTCGAAAAAAAAAAACGTTTAAAGCAGTTTGTTGACGTCGGACGTTAATTTGTGTATTCTAGATTCGGTATTCATAACGATTTCGGTTGTAATATCGGATATACGAATAAACTTTTTAGTCACAGACCTGGTATGCACGCGCTCTAATCTACATTACATAAACTGTATATGTAACGCGACTTCATTGTTAATCCTCAGTTACATTTTAACCTTTGACACGAGCAGTAGTGTTCTTCTGCTCTACGTTGACTTTAAAAAGTTTGTTCTTCGATACCAATTCTTTTCGTTTTGTGAGTTACAAAGTGGTACTTCATAGTAAAATTACAAGAAATGGAAAAGTTTATTGTAATCAAGGATGCCGTAAAACGGGTCAAACGATTCAATCTTCATGGCCGAAGTATTGACTTTAGAATTAAAGATATCCCCAAGGGTGAAGAACCAATTTCTTGGATTAAAAAGGCCCTATCGGAGATGTTGGACTTTAGTATTACGAACCTAAAACCTACTGACAAAATTGGACTGAGCTTTTGCTCAAAAGACTTTTCAAGAGGCGATGGATGGATTCCATTTAAAGAAGTTCGTGAAATCAGTGTAGACGATGTGTGGTCTATAATTCATAGTATATATCAATCAAATTCTACTGGATTTAATACCGATACCTTCTGCTTAGGCATTACCAGCGTACGTCTGCCCGTAGGAAGAGGCCCCAGAAAAAGTGGGGACAAATCTTTCATTGAAGAAATTAAGAGAAGGAGAGGTATAATACCGGTAAATAATACCGATAATCTCTGTTTACCAAGAGCTTTAGTGGTTGCTCTTGCCCTTACCAACAAGGACCCCAATTATACTAAAGTACGCAGAGATATTGGTAAAATTCAGAAGAAAAACGCATTGAAATTGATGTGTGAGGCAAAAGTAATAATTCCTGAGGATGGAGGAGGTGTACCGGAACTTCAAAAGTTTCAAGAATATTTCGGTAACACTTACAAAATAATTGCATACCGTTACGGATTTAAGGGACGAGAAGTAATTTTTGAGGGGGACGGTGGTGGTAAACACTTAAACTTACTGTATCATAATGGACATTATTGCGTTATAGGATCATTATCCGCTGCTTTTTGCTGTGTTTATTATTGCGAATCTTGTCACGAGCCCTACAACACTAAAAGCAACCATCGTTGTGGGCAAAAATGTGTTGGATGTCACCAATCTCCTAGCTGTAACTTTGAAGCAAAAGTTCAGTGCCCTGACTGCCTTAGGGCCTTAAGAAGCCCCCAGTGTTTTGAAAATCATAAAAAACCCGAGTCGTACGATAAGAAGAGTACAGTTTGTGAGCGCTTACAACAATGTTCGTTATGTCTTAAGATAATCAAAGATAATAGAAATCATACATGTGGAGAGATTTTCTGTAAAATTTGCAGGAGGTATCAACCAGAAAACCACCTTTGCTTTATACAAGTGGATTCAGGAAAACCAAAAACTAAAAAGATATTATTCATATTTTTTGACTTCGAAACACGCCAGGAAGAATTGCTGACTGATGGTTCGCTACTGCACGAAGTTAACTTGTGCGTGTTTAAGCAATTCTGCGATGCCTGTATTGATACAGAACCATGGCTGTGTGAAAAGTGCGGCGTTACCAAACAAGTGTTACGAGTCAATCCTCTAGACAGATTTGTGGAATATGTACTGAATCAAAGAACACTTTTTAAAAGTGTAATAGTAATAAGTCATAATGGCGGTGGATTTGATAACCAATTCATATTGAATAAACTCATGATAGATACAGATCACACACCCGAAGTAATTATGAGAGGAACAAAAATAATTCTAATGCAGATACTAAACATAAAGTTTCTTGACTCTTTAAATTACTTCCCTATGGCCCTATCAAAATTACCCAAAGCGTTTGGTTTAGATGACAAGTTCAAAAAAGGATATTTTCCGCACTTTTTCAATAAAAAAGAAAACGAAAACTATGTCGGGCCCTTACCAGCTGTTGAATATTACGCTCCGGATAGTATGAAGACGGAGGACCGAACAATATTCCTCGAATGGTACCGTCAACACAAAAGTGACACGTTTAATTTTCAGCAAGAGATCGTCGAATATTGTGTTTCTGACGTAGAAATACTCTATGAAACGTGCAAGAAATTTAGAGAACAAATGATAAGTACTACAAATGTTTGCCCGTTTACAGATGCAACTACTATCGCTTCTGTTTGTAACAAGGTTTTTCGAAGGAATTACTTAAAACCTGAAATTATTGGGTTAATACTGAAAAATGGATACCGGTACAGAGACAACCAATCTAGAATAGCAATTAAATGGCTCATTTGGGAAGAACATCAGCGCGGTGTAAATATTCTTTATGCAGCTCGAGGGAGCGAATCCATTTTAAACGGTGTAAAAGTCGATGGTTATTGTGCAGAAACTAACCAGGTGTTTGAATTTCACGGATGTTATTACCACGGACATCCTGCATGTCTAAAACATCACAGAGACAAACCCCTCACTGATAATCCTACTGAATCGTTAAACATCCGCTATGAAAATACAGTCACAAAAACCGAACGTCTGAGAGGCTTAGGATATGAAGTGATTGAAATGTGGGAATGTCAGTTTAGAAGAAAACTAACAGAATTCCCTGAAATAGTGGAGTATACGGAAAAACATCCTCTATTTTTAAATACACCTCTAAATCCTCGAGATGCGTTTTTTGGGGGCCGCACTGGTAATTGCAAAACGTATTATAAAGCCGAAAATAATGAAAAAATCAAGTACTTAGATGTCTGTTCCCTCTATCCATGGGTTTGCAAATACGGAAAATTCCCTGTCGGCCATCCTGAAGTTTTCGTTGGAGAAGAATGCAACCAGTTAACTTTAGAAGATACGGATGGTTTAATTAAATGCAAAATTTTACCACCACTAGACTTATATCACCCTGTATTGCCATTAAAAATGAACAATAAATTAATGTTTGTTTTGTGTAGGAAATGCGGTGAGAATATGAGTTATGAGCCGTGTAATCACGAAGATAACACTCGCGCACTTGAGGGGACCTGGGTGATAGACGAGGTGTTAAAGGCCCTAGAAAAAGGTTATAGAATATTAAATATTTCCGAAATTTGGAAATATAAGGTTGATGCATATGATCCGAAGCAGAAGAGTGGAGGGATGTTTGTCGAAATGATGAATGCTTTTATCAAGTCCAAACAAGAGGCTTCCGGGTGGCCTTCAGAATGTAAAACTGTCGACAAGAAGGAAAAAGATATTAACGATTTTTTCGAAAAGGAGGGTGTGAAGCTGGAATTCGACAAAATTTCAACCAACCCCGGAATGAGAGCACAATCAAAGCTTATGTTAAATAGCTTTTGGGGAAAGTTTGGTCAAGCAGAATGTCAGACTAAATGTAAAATAATAAACAATCCAGAAGAATTTTACTCCATGCTGACCAATCCGTGTTTAGAAGTACAACACGTGTTTCCTGTAAATGAGGATATTCTTTTAGTTAACTATCGATTTACAGAAGAAAGTTACGAACAGTTACCAGCTGTTAGTGTGGTTATAGCGGATTATGTCACGGCTCAGGCGAGATTAAAACTTTATTCATATCTTGAGCAGCTAAACTCCCGCATACTGTACTA
Organism: Philopedon plagiatum; assembly: GCA_963971165.1. Classification (NCBI taxonomy): domain Eukaryota; kingdom Metazoa; phylum Arthropoda; class Insecta; order Coleoptera; family Curculionidae; genus Philopedon; species Philopedon plagiatum. The sequence continues at coordinate 64,293,437 of OZ020190.1, forward strand.
CGATACAGATTCTATAATTTTTACCTATAAGGAAGGGGAATTCGCTCCTCCCACTGGAGACTTTATAGGAGATCTAACTGACGAATTGGAGGGGTATGGTCCTGGGAGCTATATATCTGAGTTTGTAAGCGGAGGCCCCAAGAACTATGCTTATAAATTATTCTCCACTGCATGTAACGAAGAAAGAATAATATGTAAAGTAAAAGGTATAAGCTTAAATTACAGTGCAAGTCAGCTTATAAATTTCAATACCATAAAAGAAAGAATTCTGTTGGAAACGACGGAGCCAATCATAGTATGTTCCAAAAATATAAGGAGGACCCGTGAACATAATCTCATAACTAAGGAAGAGAAGAAAGTTTATAGACCTAATTCAACAAAGAGGTTATTTTTATCCAATCATGATTCAGTGCCCTTCGGATTTAAGAAACGCCGCGTCGAATAGTTAAGTTTAGATATTCCTATGTACAAACAAATAATATTGATTAAGGCATTGATATATTTACTATTTACAAAATAAGTTGTTTTAAGATGTACTTCTACCTGTTTATATTTAATAAATTATATATGAAGTAACTTAAATAGAATATAGTACTACCCAAATTTCTGTACTGTTGTTGCAATAAACTGATGAAAAGGCCGTTTTGAATGTTTTATTTTAATTTATAAATCGTTTAGGTGTAATATAACTCGGTAATCGATAGTAACGTACGTTTAATACCGTAAGGGTAAACAATACATATTTTAAAAATTATTATATTCTCTTTCATTAATCCTTTGTCTAAAGTGAACTATGTAAATTAGTGAATATAGTGTAGACATACGCCTAAATTAAAGGTAATTTTATAAGAAGTACTCCAATACTATAATCTCATAAAAATCTTGTTTCTAGATATATTTAAGTGAAATATTGTAAAGTAGTGATTGTAGTATAGGAACGCCGTCTAAATTAAAGGTAATTTTATTAGAAATATTCCAATACCTAAAAACATAAAAATCTCATTTCTGGTCAAAGCGAGAGCTCTATATAGGAAAAAATTACGTCGAGCAGTTTACAAATTCTCTACAATACGATTAAGTTTTATTTTAAGATCTAATTTTTCTATTATCACACTATAGTATATTCTGGTCTCTGTATGATTTTTTAAATACGTCTAGGACAAAAAAAATAAACATCAAAGCTTGTATATTACTTTATTTTTATTGTACAAACATATGTTATTCCTACATATTTTACAATTTTGTTATCAATATGTCTAATTCTAGGACTGCAAATATAAATCTCTATTGAGGATCTCCACTTTTTAGTGCAAAGTATATTAACGCTGCATCCATCTCGTCCAGGGATTCCTGTTCGTCGATAATGTTAGTTCTTTATATGTTCTTTTAGTCTCTGATTTAATATATTTTCTTTTGGGTGGAAATAACTTGGATATAATATTTAAATATTTCCAGCTTTTACTGGAGCGTATATGCTTATTCCTTTGAAAACCCCATCTGTGTGCATCAGATAATAAGAGAATTTCCTTATACTGGTTCAATTCATAACTCGTATATTTCTTAGGCTGATGCTGAGTTAACAAATTCAATAACCCCTCAGTTAACGTATACTTTTCTTCATCAATCAACAAAACATTTCCATTGAATTCCACATGTTGCCTGCCGATAAACCATCCAGTTTCCGTCTTTCTAAACCCAAAAACATTTTCAGCGGGCATATCCAGGAGCTTAAATTTAATTTCACGGTGCATCTTACTCCGCGGACGTCTGGATTACAAATGACATTCTTAAACTATAAACAGTGCTTTTATCATCTTATTATAACCGTAGTCTATCCAAAAAGTATCAAAGCATTATTGACCGTGAACGCAACATATACGCCGCGAAATTTATTAAAGCGTACAGCTGAGTGGAGGGAGGGCGGACCCTATCAATGTATCTGTACCTTGACGCTGGTGATAGGGCTTAAGGACAACTGCCCGAACTAAATCAGATACAATATCTTTCTAATTTAAATTAATCTGTAGGTATTATTATTAATATAAATATCACACATACACACACGTATGACTGTCAGGCTGACCACACGCACACACGTATGACTGACCACACGCACACACGGATGACTGTCTGACTGACCACACGCACACACGTATGACCATCTGACCGACTGACTGTGGAGCTATCTGAAAACTAGCTATCAGGCAGTCTATCCGGTTGCCGCTCCGTCTATCTATTTGACTATCTGCATTGTGTCTAACTGACTATTTACCTGTCTGTCTGTCTGACTAACTTGCTATCAGAATGTCTACCAACCCATCACTTTGTCTACCTGTTCGAATAACTGGACCCGTTTCCTCATCTATCAGTACATCTAGCAACCCGTCTCTTTGGTATGAAGCTCTAAATTACACATACATACGTACACATCCATACACAAAAATTTGTGGAAATCATAATCTACACTCGAGATCTATAAATCACATGATGTCGGCATCATTGGTCTCTATTCACACACGCAAAAGGGAAAATCATATAGTACCCGTGGACAATATTATAGGTCGTGCACGTGAGCTAATATATATCACACACTCGCTGTTTATTACTTTTTTTCATTAAGAAAGACAAATATTACATGTATTCGCATTAATATTTCTATTGCATCACAGCTGATAACTTAAACCTTTCCCGTCCGCAATTAGGAATAATGCAAGAAAACTTATCACTATTACTAATTTATGCCCCCTTTTTTATCCTTTTTATAACCTATAAACTTTTAGCTCCCCACGTGTACATCACGTCTTGACAATCAATACATTTCAAGAGGAAACGTCTCCTTATTTTTAAAAATATATATCACCCGCGTTCCTTTATTATTTTTAATTAATAAATGCCAATACTTATAAATCTCTATCTACAGAGAGCAACCACGTAAATCTAAAGAATTGAAAGGACCCATTGTAAAATATATATCACACACTTTTAATCGGCTTAACATAAACATCAAACCCTATTTACGCTTGACAGCTGGTAATAAAGCTCGACTACAGAAAGGGACAGGTACGCCGTAAATTATTGGCCCTCAAGTCGGTAAATCGATGCAAAAGGAACCGCTGTCATCGCGGCGTCGGCACCGCGAATTTAAATCGCTGTAGCACACGTGGACTATAATTAATTAGTACATTAATCGACTGTCTGTTGTAAATCATGCTGGTGGTTTCAAGCGACCCTATAACTACTGTGGCGAATGACGTATGGCTTGTTTGTGGCTCAAGAAAATTTTCCTGTTGTTTCTCATCAATTTGAAATGTTACATGTTCTACAGGTTGATTATCAGGGGTATTTTCATCATTAAGCAAGTCGTCTGCGGGATCATCGCTTTTGCTGTAGAAATTTGCAGTTTTCTGCATTTCGGTGTTTATAACTTTTTGTTGTTTATGATGTAATATGAACAGCGTTAGGGTATCCCAAAAAGAAGCGAACATATGAAGGCTACAACCATGTAGTTTGTGTAGGGCCACAGCGTTCATGAATGTTTCCAGTATAAATTTGCTTGCTCTAAATATAAAATAAATTCCTAAAATTCCACTAGTCCACTCGCCAATCAGTGAAAAATAGCCATACAATTTATGTATGGTAGTGTTTGCCAATTTTTCTATTTCTTCTTTGCTGAATAAATTAAGTGACGTAAATCCTTGTTTTTGCACTTTCTTGTCCTGCCATTCCTCGTACTAATATATTATTTAATGCATTTCGCTCTAAATTAAATACCATAGCGTCTTGAGCCTTCTTTATCTCTTTGTTTTGCGTGGTCTTGAATTATTCTTGTTACAGGGGACATATAAAAACTTCGATTATAAGCAGTTACCGGTAATTCGACGTAACAATGGCTATCTCGTCTTACTTCTACGGGTATTGCTAAACACTTCATAAAGTACATTACGCAATCAGTGCGGCGTAGATGAACTGCACCAATAGTGAAAATATGGCCAATTTCACTGTAACAATAAATTGTGTAAACTTCTTGGATATTTATTTTCTACCTTATTTTAATGTATGATTATACACGGTGGTTCCTTATAAATTACTTAAGTTGTACATGACATAGTTACTCTAAAACATATTCTTTTAAGTGCACAGGCGTTTTAATTTCACGCGTTCTTGTTCTTCTCGGGGGTTCATGTTGATGTCCTGCCTGTGGATCATTTTCTACATTATCTTCTTCGTCTTCGTCCTCTTGTGCGCTACTGTAATCGTCCTCACTATCAGTATTTTCTTCAGATTCAGTATTATCGCTTTCTTCTTCGTCAGAATCTGAACTTTCGTGGTTTTGTGGTACCTCATTCGGATTTCGATAATCTAGCAAAGGTATATCTACTTGGTCGTCTTCTTCTGGTTCGCCTTTTTGAATTTCGGTTTTAGGAGTCTCTATTCCCTTAAAAGCCTTTAGTCGGTCTAAATGCACCGTCTTTTCGTTTCGGCTAGCAATGTCCTTTATTGTAAAAGTAACTGGTCCTAATTTCTTTAAAATTCTGTAGGGACCCGACCACTTCGGTTGAAATTTTGTTGGCATATTTTCCCAGCAACTGCCGGAGTGTGTAAATACACAAGGTCTCCTATATCGAATCCTTGTTTTGTCTTTTTGAGATTTTGCTTCTCGCATCTTTTTCTAATTGTTGCTTCTACGCTTTCTCTAGCTTTTTCGTGGGCCTCTTGCATTTTTACGATCATTTCACTTGCGTAGTTATCAGCCAAGTCGTATCTAATCCTATCTCTTCTGATGGTTAAGTTAAAAGGTAATTCCATGTCTCTGCCGTACATAAGGAAAAATGGCGTATCCTGGGTGGCGTCGCGTCGTGTATCATATTTCTATAAGCAGTTAGCGCGTATACTAAAATTTCATCCCAACTGTTCTCAAAGTCAGTAACAAAGTGACTTATCATTGTTTTTAGTGTTTTGTGCATCCGCTCGATTATTCCATTTGGTGCTGGATGGTAAGGGGTAGTTTTTAATTTCCTTATTTGTAAAATTTTGCATATTTCTTGAAATAGTTTGCCAACGAATTGTGAACCGCAGTCCGTTAGTAACTCTCTAGGGACTCCATGTCTTAAGACAATATTTTCTACAAAAGCCTTTGCCACGGTCTCAGCTTTTATATCCGCCAAAGGTACGCATTCTGGGTAACGAGTTAGAAAGTCCACACACGTCAAAATGTATTTGTTATTGTTCTGGGTCCTGTTCAAGGGACCAACAATGTCCAAACTAATTCGTGACCATGGTTGACTAGGTACAGGCGTCTTCTGCATCGCAGAAGGTAGTTGTGGATATGTTTTATGGATATTGCAAGAATGGCATTTTTCAATAAAAACTTTGACATCTTTTCTTAACGTTTTCCAGTAAAAGTCCTGCTGAATTGATGTTTGCGTCTTTTTCTGTCCTGGGTGTAATGCAAATAAGGAGGAATGGTAGCAATGTAAAATTTCTGGGACAATGGATCTTGGTGCGACCAAAGGGTCTTGTCTCTCATGTTCTTGCCGTTTCTTGTAAAGTAGGTTGTCTATAGTACAATAAAAGGTTGGATCTTCTGGTTTTAAACTGTCTTTTAGCCTCTTAATTTCATCATCTTCATCCTGCAAGTTTCGTAGTTCTTCCCGACTCCAAATAGCACTTATAATTGGTTTAACGTCGGTGTTAGTATTGGGTTCAATGACCGCTACTGTTTGAACATTTCCTTGGCGGAGTCGAGTTAGTGCATCTACACGGCTATTTTGAACTCCGGGTCTGTGTTTTATGGTAAAACTATACTCCATTAAAAACATAGCCCATCTAGCTAATCGGGAACTTGGATCCTTAATAGTTAATAGGTATTTTAATGGTCTATGATCAGTGATTATTTTAAAGTGGGTTCCTGTCAAATATACTTTGTAGTTTTACTGCATATACTACAGCTAAACACTCCCTTTCTATGGCACTATATCTTCTTTCAGCATCGTTAAGTGTTCGACTTGAATAACAGATTGGGTGTTCTACTCTATTATGTTTCTGTAGGAGTATGGCTGCTATGGAAGAGGAACTTGCGTCCGTGTTTACTATAAATTCCTTGTTAAAATCTGGATACCTTAATATAGGTGGTGAAACCAATGCCTTTTTAAGAGTTTCGAAGGCTTCCTGCTGATCTAAGCCCCAATGATACTTGACATTTTTCTTAGTGAGATTGGTCAATGGCTGACTTATTTTGGCAAAGTTCGGTACAAATTTTCGGTAGAATCCGCATAAACCCAAAAATGCTCTAATTTCCTTTATATTTTTAGGTATCGGATATGTAGCAACTATCTTTATTTTATCAGGATGAGTGGTATATCCTCCTTCCTTAATAATGTGTCCCAAATATTCGATTTCTTGTTGCAAGAAGTGACATTTGGTTGGTTTAAATTTTAAATTGCTCGCCCCCATTTTTTCAAAAACATGACGTAATCGTTCGATATGAGTTTCGACGTCTTTTGAAAATACTAAAATATCATCCAGGTAAACTAGGAACTCCGTGTAAGTGAACTTTCCGAGAATGTGGTTCATTAATCGACTCCATGTAGCTGGTGCATTTTTTAGTCCCATTGACATTCTTTGGAAGTGATAGTGGTTATCAGGTGTAGAAAAAGCAGTTTTTTCTTGATCGGCTGGATGCAGGGGTACTTGAAAGTACCCGGAAGCTAGGTCCATTGTCGAGAACCATTTGGAACCGGACAGGCGATCAATAGTTTCATGGATATTTGGAAGTGGAAAATAATCGGTTTTTGTTATAGCATTAAGTTCCCGGTAATCTATGCACAGTCTATATTGCGCATCTTCACCAGGGTGTCTCTTTTTCTCTATCAATATAGCTGGAAAACTCTACGGCGACTGGCTTTCTACAATAATGCCGTCATGTAGTAGTTTCTGTATTTCTTCCTTCAATATTTCTTGTCTTTGAAAAGGTACTCTGTAGGGCCGCTTACATATAGGCTGGACGTCTTCTGTAATAATCCTATGTGTGACTTCCGAAGTACACGTCAGCTTCTGCTCAGGTGCTTTAAAAATATCTATAAATTCTATTATCAAATTCCGTAACTTCCTTTTAATTTCCGGTCTCATATTATTTAACCTAAGTTGCTTTAAAATTTCCTCAGTATCAGGGTTTTCTACTTTTCTTATTGGCATGAAATCCTTTTCATTTTGTGGTTTATCAATGTTTGCTTCACATGCAATAGCAATGACTGTTTTCTTATAGACAATTAATTCCTTTTCAGTTACATTCGTTAATCTAACAGGTATGTGATTTTCTGCCTTACACAAGCTTCTTGCTACCAACAGACCTTTTGGGCCGTCAACACTAGGTTCCACGACTAAGTGCTGAGTCTTAACTCTTGATGGCTTTCTTAAGGTTGCTAAGCAAATTGCTTGACACATTGGGGGAATCCTTATATCTTCAGATACTATTACTTTAACACTTTCTTCTTTTTCTTCCTCTTTGGACATAACTACAACTTCTTTATTTACCTTATCTTTCTCAACATAACTTTTACATCTAGTTCGTTGTAACTTCTCGCTCTTTTTCACTTCATTACTGATGCTACTCTCTGTCTTATTCTGATTTCTTGAAACCTCATTTCTGGAAACTCCATTTCTGGAAACACTATTTCTGGAAACTCCATTTCTTGAAATCTCATCACTGCAATCCTTATTTCTGCAAACTCCATTTCTGGACGCTCCATTTCTGGAAACCTCGGCTTTCATAGACTTCGACTCCGACTCTCCATCGTCTTGGGCAAGTTGTTGGGTGGCTTCGGTATTCAAACGACCGTCAATCGTCTGAACACTGCACTCCTTCGTCGTTGACGGCGACGAGAAGTGTTCAATAGATGTAGTCCTAGGTAAAGTCTTCCATTCCCTAAGAATCTCTCGTACTTCTTTCTTTATAGCATCCCATTCACTTAATATTTTCTTAAAACCTTCTTCATTTGAAGTCACCAACAAATCTCCTTCTAATCTTTCTTTCTCCGCGCGCATTTCTATTACTCTCTCAAATGCGTAAAAACGTCCATTTCCCCAATCTATTTTTATTCCATTTTTATACAGAAAATCAATTCCTAAAATCACATCTGCATTAAAAGATCCGGATTCCATTACCATAAAATTGTGAGGGACAGTTATATCACAGGAAAATGTCAATGGCAAAACAACTTCTCCCTGAATCGGTATTGCATTTCCCTGTATATCTACTAACTTTTCTTTCTGAACCCCTCAGCAATATCGGGTTTTACTAGGGATACAACAGCTCCTGAATCTACTAAGGCTATATAATTTTTTCCTTTTATAAAAACTTCTACACTACTGCATGGACTTGGGGTTCCGTTCCGGGAGCATGTATATATCCCCGTTTCTTTCTTATCACTTAGTCCCAATTTGCCTGGTGGGCAGCCGAACTTCGGGGTTGTAGTGCGGCTGTCCTGGAGTTTAAATCTTGTCTGCTACTATTTCGTGAGGGACAAACTCTTGCCAAATGTCCAGGTTTTTGGCACGTATAACATAGTCGCTGAGTTATATCCCTGGAGTTTGTCGTGTTCGGACAAAATTTCTTCACATGCCCTGGCTGATTACATCCGTAACATGTAGGAATAGACTGCCTATTATTTCTACAGTAAGCTGCTGTATGACCTGTCTGTTTACATCGATTACAGGTATAACTTAGGACGCAACTGGTATTTGTCCTAGATCCTTGAAAATTTTGTGCACCATAATGTCTGGCTCCGTTACTTCTTTCATTAGTAGCGTGGTTATTAATATTTCTACATTCTCTGCTTATTGATGGTCGCAGCAGGTTTTCAATTGATTCTTCCCGTTCTGCTAACTCCAAGGCTTTCTCCAATGTATCGGGATCACTTGAAAGTACCCTTTGTTTGGTTGGCATTTGTAGACCAAGAATAAAATGTGTTAATATGTCTTTTTCCAATTTTCCCAAAATTACTCGATCCGTATTTTGATTTCCTGTTAACGTTACTGTTTTATTCGCAAGTAGTTTTAAACGAGTCAAAAATTGTCTGCAGGGCTCTCCTGTTCTTTGTCTGCAGTCAATAAAGTTTTTCATGGCTGCGCCCTTGACATATGGCAGAGTAAATTGTTTCTTTAACTGTTCTTTAAGTGTTGTCCAGCTTGTTGTGGTCTTTAGAGTAGGCTCCGAATCTATAAATTATTTTGCCTTGCTTCTTAATTTTAATCGTGCAATGGCTACTTTTTGTTGGTCAGTCCAGTCAGTAATCAGGGCAGTTTCTTCAATGTAGGCCAAGAATTCTTCAATACTACTTGATCCATCGTATGGAGGGATGGAATCAATGCCCAAAACGATATTATTGGGAATTATGGGAGCAGAACTTGTGGCAGTTTCTTGGTTCGTCATTTTTCTAGTGCAATACAACACAGAGTGGAATATTCTGCTTTATTGATACTTTCCAGGATCTTTCTTACTACCTGGGGGTTAATAATCTATATACCTCAGTGAATAATAACCTCAGAATCCCACACGACCAGATACTAGGGATTATTAACCAACCCCACACTGGGGATTATTAACCTACCCCACACGGGATTATTAACCAACCCCCACCTGACACCAGTTGTACCGCCCACCCCTTCTCTGGGGTTTCTCTTTTCCTTTAACCAAGGTACAAATAAAAGGGGGTTGGTAGTACCAATTGTATTGCACTTAACTGTGGGGTCGAAAAATGGAAATTTACATTTGCTTGTTTGTTTCCTGTATTTTTAAATGTATTGTTTCAAAAGGGGAGCTCTTTACCAGGATTATTTTTTCTTTTTAAATTAAATTAAACTCAGGTTCCACTAACTTAATTTTATTATAATTAGCAATAAACGTTATCTTCAGCATGTATATTAGTCACCATCTCTTATCAAAGAAATTTGCTTATTATCTATAGTTCTTTCCTTTATATCTTGAGAACCTTAACTCGTTTAAGCTCATAGCAATTACGTATACAAAATAAAATATCATTTCGATTTCGAGGCCTATTCTCTGTGCTAGTATTTACTTATTTCACCGCTACATTCAAAATCATTTTTTTTATATGTTTATAAGTCGGAACCACTAATTTTACGATAAAATTACTTTTAGTTTATGTTTAAAATATTTTTCTCATTAAGTAAATTTTCAGGAAAATTATTCAAGTCAATTTTATCAATGCAATAAGAATATCATAATTTCAAAAGTTACTTAATATTTTTTGCACAACTAGAATTTCACATCTTATAGTTAATTATACTTGCTTTTTCTGTTCCCTCGTTACTTTTCGCACTTATGGTTTCACTAACTACTTTTGACTTCACTGTACTTAACACTTTCTACATTATATCTTTTGACTACATCTTGAATGATTGAATATGGAATGAGAATAGAACTAGAACTAATACTGAGAATAAAACTGAATAAAACTGAATTTTCCAAGGAACATTTTCTGCTTTTATAAAGATCTTAGCGTTTTTCGTTCGTTTTTCGAGGCTTTACGACCGTTAAACGAAAATGAATCAGGCCATATATTATATTATTTATAGTTATCAACATAAGTACAATGGCCCAAAACTGAGAACACCTGCAAGAGTCGGCTGATTTTCAGGATTTTCCGAGTCTTATCGAATTACAATGGCCCAGAACTGAGAACACCTGCAAGAGTCGGATGATTTTCGGGAAGGTAACGAGTCTTATCGAATTATAATCGCCCAGAACTGAGAACACCTGCAAAAGTCGGCGGGTTTTCGGGAATTTAACGAATTTTATCGAATTTCGGCTATGCACTTAGATTTTAAGATTTTATTATTTCAATAATGTAGCGTTCTTTTAACTTGTGCTGGGTGTGTGTGCGGTCCAGATGAACCTGGTAAGTAAGTTTACGGACTTAGAAAATTTTTTGCTTTTGTTTGTTTTTACTTTGAATGATAGAAATAAATAGTTGTTTTGCTAATAATTATTTTCAAATGAGAGAGCTTCATAAATTAAAATACAGTTTACGCATAATTTTAATTTCGTATTATTTTATTATTTTTTAACCGGCCGTAAACATTATCGTACTTTACCAATAGAAATTTAAATTTAGATAATTTTTCTAAGAATTTAATACGGGTGCTCATTACACTTTCTTCACCTCTTTCTCTTCTTCTTTTTCCATTGCTCAGAATTCCTCTTTCTTCTAGTCTTCTATTTCTTTTTATTATGGTCTTTAATGATGGAGTTCATTGTCCCTCTTCAATACTTTCTTCATATTGTCTTTGAGCCGCTCTAACATTACACAGCCCCACAAAAAAAACAAAAAATTTGGTAACCCTATCGAGACAACTATATCCCTATGTAATTTTCGACGCTGAATCCGAATCCGAGGTCAAAAAAAATAGTACACCCCCAAAATCAACCCCTAGTGCTAAAAAACACCTCAGCAGGGTAAAAATGACTTAACGCTCCACGAATAGTCTTAAATCTCAATAAATCGAAGCAAATATAAACATTCAAGTATATAACGCATAAATACAGAGTTACCACTACTTTCCATTGAAAATCGCCCCATGAGTGGGTGAAAACTACCCCTCATACAACAGGAAACTTAAAAAAATACAGTGATTGCAAAAAAGCTTACGATGCCTAGTTTTTTTTGCAAGGAGTGAGTAACTGCATTAGTTCCAATGCGATGCTCAAAATCTACCCCCACAGAGGGGCGGAAACCACCCCTACATTAAAATTGCAAGGAAAATCGGGGAAAAAATTTTGTCATCGTGCTATCGAGGCAACTCTATCCCTATGTAATTTTTAAAATTTTTTTTTATAAAATCATACACCCTCAAAATCAACCCCTAGCGCGAAAAAACTCCCTAAAGAGGGTAAAAATGGCTTAACGCTCCACGAATAATCTTAAATCTCAATAAATCGAATTAAATATAAACAGAGTTAACACCACTTTCCATTGAAAATCACCCCCATGAGTGAGCGAAAACTACCCCTCACACAACGGGAAATTTAAGAAAACTGCAGTGATTGCAAAAAATGCTTACGATGCTCAGTTATTTTAGAAACAGTATGTAACTGAATTAGTCTCGATGCGATGTTCAAAATCTACCCCCATAAAGTGGCGGAAACCACCCCTAAATTTAAATTTCAGTTGCTGTTGGTCCGTAAAAAGAGAGACAGATTCTTCTCAACTAAAAAAATGCAGATGTTTTGAGCTTTTCTAAAAGGTACTGCAACTATTTTTTGAATTTATTATATAATTATATGAGGAGTAATTTTCACCCTCTCATGGGGATGTCACTGAATGACTTTGGTGCAATGTGTAAGTTTCACCTCCAAACTGCAGTGCTGCATGTCTTTAGCCAATTTTAGCATCGATTAAAATAGAAATCACGATGATAAAAAAAAAATTTCCCCGATTTTCCTTGCAATTTTAATCTAGGGGTGGTTTCCACCCCTCTGTGGGGGTAGATTTTGAGCATCTCATCGGAACTAATGCAGTTACTCACTCCTTGCAAAAAACTGGGCATCGTAAGCTTTTTTTTGCAATCACTGCATTTTTTTTAAGTTTCCTGTTGTATGAGGGGTAGTTTTCACATACTCATGGGGGCGATTTTCAATGGAAAGTAGTGGTAACTCTGTATTTATGCGTTATATACTTGAATGTTTATATTTACTTCGATTTATTAAGATTTAAGACTATTCGTGGAGCGTTAAGTCATTTTTACCCTGCTGAGGTGTTTTTAGCGCTAGGAGTTGATTTTGGGGGTGTACTATTTTTTTTGACCTCGGATTCGGATTCCGCGTCGAAAATTACATAGGTACATAGTTGTCTCGATAGGGGTACCAATTTTTTTTTTGTGGGGCTGTGTTATTGTTATTTTTTAAATATAATTTTAACATTTTGTATCCCTCATTAACAGAATAACTCATTTTGCATAAAAATAAAATTATAAATTTGCGGTGACTAAAGTATTATTGTCAACCTTGACTTACCTTACCTACCTCGCTAAGGTAGCAGGTATTTCGTTCGCAACCTGGACAGTTACCTTTAAAGTATATTGAGGAAAATAATTTTTAATTTGAAATATTACAAAAACGATTGAAAAACCGCATAGGGTATGTTATACAAAATATGTCTTGAACTTCTCCTAGAATCCAAAAATATGATAAAAATCATACCATCCAATTTAAAATAAGAGAGAAAATCGATGTTTTATACTATATTTTTTTATTCGATGCTCAATTGTTTTACTCATAAGATATATAAATGATCCATAAAAATCCCCAAAACTTTCATATTTAACATTTCCAATCTTTACAAATAAAAAAGTAATAAGGCCTGTTCACTTTTATTTGGATATCCCTGTACAAGAAACGCCAATGAAATGTTATTGTTTACTTACCTTGAAATGATCGGTCACCACCTTTCTTGAGCCACTTAGGACAAATTATAAATTTAATAATCCTTATATCACAGAAGCACGTATAAAACACGATATGTGAAGATTTTAAAACACTTACAAAGTGCAAAAAACCGCGAAAAACACCGCTAAGACAACAAACACAGGTAATTGAAACAAATGACATGTGTCTGGCGAAACTGTTCTGTTTAACCCAAGGATTACTTCAGTCATCAGGTGAGTTGCAAATAAAAAAGGATATCCGATATTAGCTTATTAAAGTCCGTTTACATTTCTTGCAATTTATAGCATGCAAGTTATAGCAAGGCAATTAATTGCACTGCATGCCCATTTACACATGAAGCAATTTTTTTATGCAAGTATTCTGACAAGAATGCTCTGCAGATGCTCTGCAACGTGACTTGAGTGTTTTGTTTGAGTGGTCAAATAACAATGGTCTTCACTTGAACGCTTCTAAATGCTCTGTGATAACTTTTTCTCGAAGCAAGAATTTTCATCAATTTGTTTATGATATTAATGCTGACGGTCAACTCAGGTAAAGGATCTGGGTGTTTATTTTGATAAAGAGTTAACTTTCAGTAATCACATAAATACGATGGTTGCTCGAGCATTTCAGAGGTTGGGTTTTCTTCTGCGGCACTCTAGGGATCTGTCCCCTAACACTACTATATTGTACGTATGTCGTCCTTGTTTGGAGTACGGGTCTATTGTCTGGTCACCATGTTATCAGACTCACATTAGGTCCATCGAGCGGGTTCAGGACAAGTTTCTGAAGGCATGTAAGATGGTCTTAACGTGTCAGACCTGTGCTATCGTGAAAGATGCAAATTGTTGAATTTCCATACATTGGAGGTTCGTAGGCATTGTCAGGAACTTATGTTTTTCTACAAACTCGTGAACGGTCTTATTGACGCACCAAATTTGCTCCGGCTCCTGGATTTTAATGCTCCTTGCCATTCTCACCATATAAGGGACAAAACTTTTTTCCGAGTTCCATTTCACCGTACTAACTACGGCTTCAATAGTCCTATGTCCAGAATTCAAGGACGATATAATGCCAACTGTGATGGGTTGGACTTGTCCATGCATTTATATTCCTTTAAGCAAGCGTGTAATAACTTAGTAAGTAGGTAAAAATTTGCTGTGTATATTTCAGGGTAGTGTATGTATATTTTTTTTATTTTTATATTTTCCATGTTTTAGGCCTGAGTAGTATCATTTCATTATACGTCATATTGTGAAATATTTAATAATACATATATTGTAAGTTTTTTTGTTATTGTAAAAATGGAGTTTCCGTTGATAATAAATAAAAAAAATACTGTTTACTAGCATTTTTATCCTTCGTCTGGACTCCTAGACTTAACCGCAGAAATGTTTAATACAATTATTCGATGGCGAGATCGGCTAAAGCGTTGCAGTTCTTAGATTTTAGATTTAGATTAGCTCTATAGTTATAAATACTTGATTAGTAAAGTGTAGTCCCTCCCTGGAATAACGGTTCTCCCACATATTTCTTATTGGAAAAAGGCTCATTTTACCTAAAAATTACATAGCCAATCTACTAAGACAAAAATATGTAATAATAATATATGGTTACCATAATATTAGCGCCTACCGCAATGTGTAATATAAATTATTCAAAATATAAAAACAATTTACAATAGAGCCAGCAATTTTTTTTTTATAAAAGCATGCAAAACAATATTATAGTCCAGAACGAGTTCCAAAAATTATTCGCCCGGAATTTTTGTACATAATCTTACTTAATATATACTACTTATTATATAAATGCATGTTGCCGGGTGACAACCCGGTTTAAACCGAAATGGACAAAAGGAAAAAATAAACATTTTGGAATATTTCCAATTTTTTCCATATTCTTTGATGAATTACAAACAAAAACTGTCTTTTTACTTTAAAATAAGTATTTTTAAAGTTATGAATTTTTTAAAGTTAGAAAAACGACGTCTTTGAGTAAATTCAGCGCACTGTAAAAACAGTGTGTTTGCTTGGGTTTGCTTGGCTGTAAAACGATTAGGTAAAATAAATAACAAAAAATAAAATATAATTAAAATTTTATCACCCTGTATCTCAGAAAAGAAGCGTTTTCGGACCTATGTTCATAGGGACTTTTCACCTTGTTTTAGGCTAAAAAGTCACCTGTTGCAACCTCGTCTGATATTTTTTCAATCAAAATGGTTCAAACAAAACAAAATATTTTAGCAGATTTCAGATCAGAAACAGTCTTTAATGAATTACAAACAAATGCCTGAGTTTTTACTCTAAAATTAATGTTTTTAAATTTATTCTTTTCTTAAGTCGGGTAAGTGACGATTTTGAGTAACTTCAACTCATAAATATATTAAAAAATTTGATTATATTAGGTAAAATAATTTTAATAAATAATAAAATTCAGAAATGTGAATAAACAATGTATTTCTTGTAACTGTTGTTTTTTAATTATTTATTATTCACGCTCGTCAGTATCGCTTAGCCGAGTCATCGGAATAGGATGTCAATTAAATTTATAGCTTTCATAACCTGTAATTTATAAACTGCCAATTTTACAAAAATGTCTATACAACCAAAATTGAAAATCAAGTAATTGTTTACAAAATTGGTATTTTGCAAATTTTTATATCTCTAATATTTTAAGAGATATAAGCTATTTACGGTTTCATTCGCCAGAGCGATACTGACGGGCATGCAAAATATATGATTAAAAACAACAGTTAACAACTGTTTATTCGCATTTCTGAATTTTATTATTTACAGTTTAGATTATACAGCGTGTCCAGAAACCATCTTAACACATGGCAGACTTTTTTATTTTTGACTTTCCGGAAAAAAGTTATTCTTCCTAAAAAGTTCTGCTTGTTGAGAAAATAATATTCAAATTAAAAATTTTGACCCAGCGTATACGAGGTGTCGAAAAAAGTAAAAACGATAAATGCCGTAGAAGGAAAACTATCTTTATGTATTGCAAAGTACAATAACGTAAGTTAGTGTCGTCCAGAACTGAAAAGTGATCGAATATGAAATTTGACAAAATAACTTTATGGTCATTCATATGTACCTTCGAATTTTTTTAAAAAGTGTTTTGAAATATTATGTTTTTTAAATAACATATTATAGTAGGGACCGTCGAAATTTCATTTTTACTTACAAAGCCGCATATCAATAAAAAAGCAAAACTATTTTCGGCGAAATATGCACAGGTTGGGTAAATATTATTGTGATTACCGAAAACACCAAATTTTTAAGGTGTAACAAAGTAAAACCCCTACTACGGCCTGTTCCCTTGCCCTTGAATGTTTTTTCGTCATGACATCCCATGAAGTGCTGCCAAAATGGCCCGCAAACGAACTACTCCAAAAAAGGACAGAAGACACCAGAAAAGCAAGAGAAAGGGAGTGCGAAAAAGAAGAACTACTTGTTCTTCGAGACAAGATGCGGGATTAAGAAGTAAAAGTGTCGTACTTTTAAAATATTTGGAACATTATTATTATTTAGCTCACGTGTAAACTTAAGAAGGTGCTACAGTTTAAGCTTAATCATGTAGAACTCATAACTTTAGGCTAATCATGAAATAAAAGTGAAAAACTTAATGTTCGCGCTTTATTCCAAGACAACGACTTTACAATGGCGCTCCAACTTGTGGCATGATGAAGCTGGAATTTTCCAAAGTCCGAAGCTAAGTACTTAGGCCTAAGTTTGCACTTTTATATATAAAATAGTGTCTGACAACTTGCCTTAAACTCCTTAGAGCCAGTATATGTACCTGTTATTTGTAAAATTTGAATTGTTGAATGTTTTGGATTTTATCTTCGACACTGTAAAGACAGTTCGATAGACGGAACAAACATTGTACATTTTGCTTCGATATAAAAGTGAGACACTGTTTTACAGTTCCTGCTTTACATAGAAATAGCTCATTCGTAATCACACTGTTTCGCAGTGGCGCAGCCAGGAATACGCTCTGGGGGGGGGGGGGTGAGGTTGACAAAAATTTTTGACAAATACACTCTGGGGGGGTGGGGTTGTTGACAAAATTTTTTGACAAATATTGCTTTATTTTCGTTAATTTGGGAAATGGGTAGGGTAATCTTTAGGCCTGGGGGGGGGTTAACACCCCCCCCCCCCCCGTGGCTGCGCCACTGCTGTTTCGGTCTTATCCTTCGACTGTGTTCAGATAGTTCGACAGTCAAAATAGATATTTTATAATTTTGCTCTAGTTTTACATTATTCATGTTACACATGTAAAGCTAGACCCTGTTGTTGTTTAGTATTATTCTATTAATACTGTTAATCAACATAACGTTAATAATTTGCATGTTAAACCTTGATGTTGCTTATCCTAAAGTACGTAAGTCATAATCAGTGATCAATTGGTTTATAATTTGTTACACTGAAAGACATTATTCGGTTTGCTACACAGAAAAGTAATTTTAGTGTTACAGTGTCGTGTCAGACTTTTGTTTTACTCGAAGAAACTTATATTCTCATAGACTTAATCGCGTTTTGAACATTCTTGGCTGAACTGAGTAGGTCAAGGCTCGTTTACATTGAATCACGCGCGTTCGAGTCTGCGTTTTGGTATATGATATTACGTGCCGGAAAAGATGTGCTAAAGACTAATTCCAATATGCCTAACGATACAGGTGGCGGTGATGCTGCGGGTGTTGCACCTGTTGTAAACCAAGTTGTTATGACTCCTGATATGTTGCAAAATCTGTTGAATGGGATTCAGGTACAAGCATCGGTACCCCCTGATAATAAAGGAAACTATTCTCATTGTACTTCACGATTTGCTGGAAGCAAAAATGATGATGTCGACGCATTTATTGACTCTATCACAGTTTATAAAGAATGCCTAAATATTTCTGAAGATAATGCCTTAAAAGGCCTTTCCATGTTGCTACAAGGCAATGCTGCTATTTGGTGGCAAGGTGTCAAAACCACAATTACGACCTTCGATGATGCTATGCAAGCCTTAAGGTATGCATACGGCTATGCTAAGCCAGCATATCAAATTTATCGAGAACTTTTTGCACATGTACAAGGACTAGATGAAACTACAGATATTTTCGTAAGCAAGGCTCGAGCACTACTTTCTCGGTTACCAGGTACACCAACTGTACCCAAAGGTGCTCAGTTAGATATGGTTTTTGGTTTGTTACATTCTCAGATCTCTCAGATACGCTTTTTCAAACATGTTCGTGGTTCCGGAGATTTATCGATAAATTTGCAGATATTGCAAGACCGTTAACAAACTTGACCAAGAAATCTGTGAAATGGCAGTGGGGACCTAGACAAGAAGAAGCTTTTGGTAAACTCAAGAATTTGCTGACGAATTAGCCTATACTTCGACAAGCTGATACCAGATTACCATACCGTTTACGCACTGATGCCAGTGCTTACGCGTTAGGGGCAGTTTTACTCCAGGGGGAGGGAAACGATCAACGGCCAGTTGAGTACGCAAGCAGATTGTTAACCTCTGCAGAAAGAAACTATGTAACAACGGAAAGGGAGGCCCTTGCAGTGGTATGGGCTGTAAATAAATTCAGAGGCTATCTAGAGTCGGCTACAGTAATAGTTAAAAGTGACCACCAACCGTTAAAGTGGATACTTTCGTTAAAATCAGCTAGTGGAAAGCAGGCAAGATGGGCTTTATCTCTTCAAGCCTATGATCTAAAAATTGAGTATGTACCAGGCAGATCGAATGTGGTGGCCGATACATTATCACGTCTACCTATGGATGAATCAGAAATTGGACTAATCAGCATAGATTTGCCCACAGAAAGTTCTAAGAAAACAAGAGAAGCACAGTTGCTAGATACTGATGTGACAAAGATTATTGATTGCTTCGAAGCACCAAAACCAGAAGATGTTGACTATAAAAGATGGACTGAGCGAGGCTATGTAATGTCGAATGGAGTGTTGTATCGATATAACCCTGAAGTCGATGAAGACGAACCGCAGCAGGTG
The DNA here is from genome assembly GCA_963971165.1 of Philopedon plagiatum. NCBI lineage: Eukaryota > Metazoa > Arthropoda > Insecta > Coleoptera > Curculionidae > Philopedon > Philopedon plagiatum. The sequence goes on from OZ020190.1 coordinate 64,312,889, forward strand.
GTACCGAGAGCAGAAGTTACTAAGATTTTACAAACATACCATGAGTCACCTTTATCTGGACACTATGGAGTTGAACGTACCCTACAAAGTATCAGTACACGATATTATTGGCCATGTATGCGACGAGACGTCACTAAATATGTTGCCCAGTGGACGGATACAGAATAGTCACAAAAAAGCTAACGAACAAGCCACCAGTTGATCTAAGAACAAGTGAAAAGGTAAAGATATCCAGGCAATTATTTCCATCTAGAAAGGAGGCCATCACAACTGAATCACTCCAAGAAGTCACGGTTCCTATCACTAAGGAGGAGTTGTGTAAAGCAGCACAGAATATGAAACCGGGAAAGGCTCCCGGACTAGATTGGGTACCACCAGAAGCCATCAAAAACGCGGTTACCGTGGCTCCGGACAGGATTCCGTATATAATGAACAGGTTGGTTACGGATCAAGATTTCCCAACCCACTGCAAGATAGCGAAACTAATCCTACTGTTAAAAAAGGTAAACCACTAGACGACCCGGCAGCGTACAGACCAGTATGTCTGCTTAATACATTTAGTAAGCTGTATGAAGCCCTTATAAGAGAGAGGCTTGACAACGAGTTTAAGGAGAAAGGAGGGCTCTGCGAACGCCAGTATGGCTTCAGAAAAGACAAGTCTACAATACAGGCTATAGAAGAAGAAACGAAGCTGAGAGCAGAATCGAGAGAGAAATGGTGCGTAGTGGTAACCTTAGACGTCAAGAATGCATTTAACACCGCTGCATGGAGTCTGATTCTATGGGCACTAAAAAGAAGGGATATCTCGCTCTATCTAAAAAATATTATACGGGCATACTTTAGAGAGAGGAAAATACGTATAGATAAAAAAGAGGAGCTGGAAGTGACCACCGGCGTCCCGCAGGGGTCTGTCCTGGGGCCAACACTCTGGAACATTTAGTACGATGGCGTGCTAAGAATGCAACTAATGAGGGGGGTGACATCAGTGGGGTTCGCTGATGATCTGGCGATTATTGTAGAAGCGCGGTACGAGGACGAACTGATATTCAAGGCAAACGAATCACTGAGACGTATTGACAGATGGATGGAAGAAAATAAACTTGAACTGGCACCACAGAAGACTGAGGCCGTAATACTGAAGGGGCCCAGAAGAAGGACAAACATCTGTTTTACGTTAAGGGAAATAACGATCTCACCTGCCAGAGCGGTTTGCTATCTGGGCGCCATGATTGATGATAACGGAACTTTAGGAGAGCACATTAAGGCAGTGACAAAAAAAGCTGAGGAGAGAGTGTCCGCCCTGGCCAGACTGATGCCGAACGTTGGAGAACCGGGAACCATTAAGCGCCGGATTATGTGTGAAGCAGTGTATTCCATTCTGCTTTACGCTGCACCCATATGGCAAACTGTTCGTATTGGTATTTTCACATTACAACACATTATAACAAATATAAAAAAGCACTAGAGAGAATTCAACGGAAGCTATTGCTGAGAGTCGTCTGCGCTTACAGGACGGTATCCACTAAAGCCCTGCAAGTAATAGCCGGAGACATCCCTATAGAACTAAGGGCTAAGGAAAGGGTGCGCAATGCGCATGCATGAACTTGGAGGCATTAACACAGCGCGCGAAAGACAGAATATCAGAGAACAAACTATTGACGAGTGGCAGGGTGCGTGGAATGAGAATGAGGCGGTAGGACGGACGGTGGACGAAGAAAATTATCCCGGACGTAAGAGAGTGGCTGCGGTGCGGGCATCGTCACGTAGAAAATGGGAAAGAGCCGGACCGACCAATGTAGTTATTGCTTGGAAGTCGACTCTGTGGAACATACTTTCTTTAGGTGCGTACACTGGGAGAGGGACGAAGTGAACGAGAGATTGGGAAAAGTACTGAACGTTGCAAATTTGGGAACAACATTAATGGAGAGCCAGTATGCCCGGAATACAGTAAAGACTCTGGCAAAGTCAATATTGGATACAAAAGAAAAAGAGCAGAGGAGTGAGCGATAGAGACGAAGAAAAAATGAGTTAAGCATGCACTCTGAAGTTATGCCCACAAGCCGTCCCAGAGTGTATAGCTGAGAAGATAGAGGTGGTTTAGTGGGTAACCCGTCTTTCCACCCACCCACACGGGACTCCCACACTATCAGGCGAGGGAAGAACCATGCGCTCTGATGCCCATAAAGGGTTCCACCTGTCAAAAAAAACTACTACTACTACCACCCCCCGATGGTGTTCCTGGTTTGACGTACCGGTGGGGCTAGTGTGCTTCATTGATCCTGAGAGCTATGTCGGCGGTAGCTCAGCTACCAGTAGGGCTACCCATGCCGGACAGGTCAAAGGGGAGAAGCCAGACTAAGAAGGACACCAAACAAGCCAGCGTCTGACCCGGAGCGGGCGGCTGTCACTGGGCAGGTCGAGCTCAGGAGCCATGGAGAAGGCAATCGGTCTAAGGCAGGAAAACCCCTGAATAAGTGTCCCCCCAATCTTAAGGTGTAGCACCATCGTGCCAAGGAAATGCATGACACAGGGAAAGTGTGTCGATAACGATGCCCAAAGGACCAGGCGACCCGGAGGGATATTTTAGCCTTAGCGCGGTAAGGGCGCACTGCCGTGCCGAACAGTTTTTCGTCCCAACTCGTGGGAAAAATATGAATGATGAAGATAAAAATAAGAAACTAAACCAAGATACAAGACTAACGGCGGGTTGCAGAATGAACATTTAATTCGTGATTAACTAACAACGTGTTAAATTTTATTGCGTTGTTAAATTTTGGTCAAGTTACCCAAGATTTAGTCAAAGCCTACTTCAAACAGCAATCGCGCAACATCGGCTTTTATATTTGGAAGCGGTCGCAGTTTCGGGAAAACTCGAACGATAAACGTCAGATTTTAATGTCAACAAAGCGTTTTGTATTTCTTGTAAAGCGAAGTTATTTTGAATCAAAAAAAATATTTTTGGGAAAATACTCAAAGCGAATAGAAAAATTACACAAATATAGAAGAAAATAAACTTCTGAACATATGTATATGTATTTCTAAGGTAAGTTGTATGAAACCATTGAACCATAAAATACTGTACAGATACCAGCCAAATTTGTATAATTTTCCTGTTAATTTTTAAAATTTGCGTTAAAAATGCTTTACATACAAAATTTGCTGCTTTTCAGCTTTCTTAACTACTATCCTCTTGTCATTATTATCCATTTATGTGTTTGTTTTAGGTGCATTCTAAAGATTTTAAAATTTCTAAAGAATGAGAATTCCTAACCCTAAAAATCGAACTTTTGATGGAAGATAAAGCACAAAAACATACTTCCTGATAAACCTACATGTAAGGAATGGAGTTCTAAATGAATGTTATTTGAGAGATTATCCTAGAGACAATCAATATTCGGCAATGTACCTTACTGCCAAGGAAAAAATTTGGAAACGAAACCTTTGTTGTTGTTTTCTTGATAAGGTAAAATATTGTCATTAATATCTTAGTTAAATATGTAGCTATCACTACCTACGTTACAAAATTTTTGAGTACAATTTTGTTTCTTATTTTTACCTCAAGTTCTGTGTTTATACCCGTAATAGCATACTATATAACTTTTGTCCAGTTAAGCTAACAAAACATTTTTGTCTGGGTGGGTATACTGATCAATTTGTAAACCTAATTGCTGGTAGTACCTATAACGATTATAATTTTTTTAACCATGTGTCACGCTCAAACTCGAGCAAACTGTAGAGTATTTATTTAAGCCACCTCAACTTCGTTGCTCTTTCTCCTTTAATAAACTCTTTGCTCATGATTCATTAACTCTAATTTTTTTTGTGGCACGTTTACTTAACTACCATTTTTATCATGTGAATATAAAACCCATATCCCCATACACTTGTTACTATTTAGAATAAGATATCTATAAACAAGTTATTTACTTGGGCTGTAGACAGTAGAACATTATGCTTTTATAAAATTATTATGTAATTGTGTAATTTTTTACTTTATTTGCTTTGTTTTCTTTTGTTACAGGTACCAGATAAGTCACAAGAAAAAACCTTGCAGATATTTTAATGTGAATATAGGCTTAAAAAGTACCTACTGGTGACATCAAATCAAATCAATGCTAAAATAGTTTTTAAATAAAAATTTGTTATTTACATAAATAAAATGTGTTTTGTGATTTTTCAAAACACAAGTTTACATCAGTTACTTTATATCTTTGTTCATTATTCCCTGAAAATTTGTAAAACTAGATAAAGATTCCATAATAAAAACTATTATTTTTTAAAAATAATTGAAATGCTTTTTTTTAAGTTTGATCTGTGGCATTAATATTATTTTTAAATTTAAGAAAGTTGAATATTATGCACTCGAAACAAATTCGCATTTTTTTCAAGTGCATGAACAGCCGTATTTTATTGACAAAAATTAGATTACTCGGGATCACTTCAGGATACTTCAATGTTATTTGAAGCGATTTTAAATCGGTGACCTAGTCATGACTACGTTACCTTATTTGGCAACGTTGCTCCATACACTCAATGTTTAACCTAAAAAATCAAAGTATTAAGATTAAATGAGACAGTGTTGCCCAATGGTCTGACTGGGTAATGATTTGGTCACTGATTTAAAAATGGCTTTGTTGTTATCTGACACCTCATTTTAAATTAAGAGCCATTTTTAAAACAGGGACCAAATCATGATCTAGTCAGACGATTGGGCAACACTGTCTCATTTAATTTGATTTATTAGGGTAAACACTGAGTATCTGGAGCAACGTTACCAAATAAGGTAACGTAGTCATGACTAGGTCACTGATTTTGTGACGACAACGCACAACAGGCACCGGCTGCTCAAAATTTTTTTTTGGAGGCTAAAGGCTGTGGTTCGTTATCCTTCCCTTATTCCCTTTAGGCGCCACTTGATTTAATGTGGCTAAATCAAGAAATTAACCAGATGTTAAATTGGGTTCGAAAACCTTTCAATAAAACTACAAAATTATATCTGTGACCAAAGGTATTTAATTAAGTGATGTTAGGTCATTCCTTTTTTTTTATTTGCATTTTGATTTTAAAATATATTGTTGATGATTACAAACTTCCAAAAGTGGATAATAGAAATGATAAGATTCAACGAAAAACAATAGTATAGGTTATGACATCTAAATTTAATACTAGCTTTTCTTGACACAAGGATTTATAAAAAGATGTTTTAATTTTTAGATTGTCCTCAGGGAAGATTCATGAATCTTTTCGGCGCTTAATCGCAAGGTTAAAGAGATGACCTCTTGTCGAGATAGCTTTACAGTAGGTAGTTAATGTGAAGTTCTGAATATAATTATAATAAGTTTAGGAAAATAGCATTAGTTTTTTTATATATATAACATTTTAGATAATTAGGTATTTAACTTGAGATTGTTTCAAAAAAATTATTATTGGTCACATTCCATATTTTCTTTGAATAATGAATGTCTATGTACAAAAATATACAGGACTGTTGGTGACTAGGTACTCTGTGTCCAAGTTGCTGTGCTTGCTATTGCTTCAGGACTTCAGTAGGACCCCCCTTTTTCATGGCTGCCGAAATAAATTACAGCATGGCTTTTCCCAATGTGGGTATAACAGGGAACATGCCCTCTTCACAAACTGGCTCTTAAATTACCCAACCACCATGTCTTCATGGAAGGTCTGAAAAATCAGGGGACGGATGCACCCTAGTACCTCAAGGAAGGAAAACCCTAAAATACGAAACCAAAATTGAAATAAGAAAACCCAACCTTAAAACAAAATTACAATTTCTCATTTATTTGTGAAATCTTACCTCTAAAAGGGCGTTGAAGGGACCTCGTGGTCACGACATATAAAAAAAGAAAAAAACGGTAAAAAAACCGTTTGCTTCTGCCTGCTACGATGGCTGATCTTAGAAGGAAGCAGTTTCTTTCTTCTCAAATATTAAGACGTGATCTTGCCCTTCACATCAATACTGCCAACTCAAAAATCCTGAATAATTAAAACGGGACTGGAGCCACGACCTGAACAACATACCCTTTACAACCTGCACCAACGATGAACCAGGACATAGAACACAATATCGGAGTACGCTCTCCGATCCCAACACGTATGAGGAAATACGAACGTTCAACAAATCAACCTAGGCCTACTCTAGAGCCATTCTGACTCGCAACGCGTGCAACGCCTAGCATGAACTCGCCTCTCGGTCAGAAGATTTATGTGTGCCGCTTAAACATCGCCGGGCGGAGACTCCGATACTTAAGAATTGCCAAAATATGGTGCTCTAAGATTAGTTCGGTATCTAATCGAAAACTAGAGATGTACTGAAATAGATGTGTAATCTTAGGAATGTGCTCAGACCCGTGCGATTTCAAAAAAATATTAAACTGTAGCAATTTTAAACTGCTACAATTTAAAATCGCCTATTATTGTACATTCGCTGAAGCTCGTAAACTGATCCGGATCGATATTGTCGATACGCCTCAGATCCAGATCCCGAGGTGAAGTACTTCAAAAATTTGAGGTTAGGTTAGACGTCAGTTTTTTGTTTTTTAAAAATTAGGTTTTATTTTGTTTACGTACAAGCCCTTTGTTTTTCTGTTATCGAGAGAGCCGTGACTAACATAAAAGAAATAATTAATACAAACTTGCTTGCATTCCAGTGTTTTGCTGTAAATAAGATAATTTTCGACGTTAGGACGAAAGTAATTTCAGAAAAATCATTCATAAGACCGAAGCTGGAATATGCACAGTGCATTTGGCAGCCCTACTACATTAAAGACATCGAACTAGTAGAAAGAGTTCAAAGAAGGGTAACCAAAATCCCACAAAACTTGAAAAGCTACGAATACCAACAACGCCTTGATGCATTGCAACTACCTACTTTGAAACATCGCAGACTGAGAGGAGATCTTATCGAGGTTTATAAAATTTCGAGTGGGTATTACTCCTGCGATCTAAATGTACTACAAACAAGCACAAATAGACAGCTACGAGGCATTCCAAAAAACTAGATAAAGAAAGGTGCAATAAGCTTCAAAGAAGAAATTTTTTAACCAACAGAGTAGTTTACCCATGGAACAGCCTCAGTGAGAACACCGTATCTGCATTAAACATTAACCAGTTTAAGAACAGGGTTGACCGGGACTTGGGGGAGTCTGAGACCTTGCTTGTGCATTACACAGTGTGATGCAAGAGCGGGGTCTGTGATAACTTCGACTGTGATGTGTTTGTGACTTGGTCTGGTGAAGGAAGTATAGAGACATATATTTTTATTACAAACTGTATAAAACACTATTAACAAGAAAATCAGAGCAGTTTCATCGGGTTTCCGCTCATCTGCTCTATAATAATAATAATAATAATAATAATAAATAACTAGGTACCTCTACAAGTTGTTATAGTTATTATTTTTAAACCCACAAAAGGGTTTGCTATTTAAACTAAGAGAGGTGTTACAGAAAACTGTGTGATTGAAGAAAAGTAAGCAAACGGAAATTTAGCAGAATATCTATATTTTTATAGAAGACTGTAGGAAAACTGTTTTAATATAATGCCATAAGAATAGTTTATAACTAACACAAGAATTTGAGCCATGGATTTATTATTTGAGCAATAGAACATTATTTTTGCATAAGTCCAACAACAAAATAATATTATAAAGAGTAATTTTGTTATGGTATTGAAGATGAAAGGTACCTATATTTTTTGGTAAAATCCACGTTAAAAATGATGAACTTTATTTCTCCTACATTTTTTATGTGTTTGTAAAGGTAGGTACCTGCTTAGTTAAGCATTATGATAAATAAGATGCCCATCTGCAATAAAAGTGTATATAGTTTTATTTTAAAATATTGAAGGAAGGAGTTTTCTTTCAATCTCTTGTATTGGAACATCAAATTTTGCCAAAGTAACCAATATTTTATGAAAAATGTTGCCAAAAACATGACTTTAATCACAGCACATCGTGTAATTAGTTTAATTCATCGTTAAGTGCTCTCTTCGTTAAAAACAAATGAAAAAGTAAACAACACCTTGGTTTTTTACTGGCATTTGTCTGTTTAATCACGGATTAGCTCAAAATTTGGACTGTTGCAGAAAGAAAAAAAATTTAACGCTCTGTTAAACTGACAATCTTTTGTTTTTAACGATAAGTTAGGATTTAACGCTTGATTAAAAGTTTTGTGCAACCCGCTGTAAGCCAATGCTCCAATGAGCAAAAAAGTCAAGAAAACGACTGGACCAAGATTGGAAGGCGATTGGAAGGCGAAGCTCGATAACAAGGTCACCTACACGACAAAGATCCAACTCAAGTAGTTCATTTTTTAATGTGGAAGAAGCCCAAGATAGGAAAAGAGACCAGGAAAGACCTAAACCGACTGTAAAAAGATCAAGAGAGGAGACACCTCCGCAATCTGCACGGAAGGAAAAAGGAGGTTACAAGCAAAAGGAACTACAGGAACTCAAGAGCTCCTTGGAAAAATTAAAGAGTTGTTCGGTAGAGCTTGTGTCAGCTGTGAAAGCTACTCCTAACAGAAAAGCTGATATTAAAAAGGGAACAAGTGTTATAGTATACATATCAGATGTGATACTAAGAAGGTGGGCAGAATTGGAAGAAGTTCTTGAAGCGGGAGAAGTTAATACCACAAGCGAAACCCCTTCGGTGGCAAAGAAACCTTTAGAGAATAGAAGTATCAGAATACAAGTAAATATGGGTAGTGAGGAGGAAAACATAGAATCCATAATAGATTCTGGAAGTTGCTACGAGGACTATGCAAACCCCACATTCTTCTTCTGATCGAAACCCAAATCAGCTCCAAATCCTCAACCAATCATCTCCTGTTTCCAGGCTATGAACTTCTGTCATCTTTTCGTCTTCATGGTGGGGTATGTGCCTACGTTCGCAGCAGTCTTTCTTGCACCAGACTCCCGAACCTGGAATCAGGCCAGCCCGATATTCTCTGGCTAAAACTGGCCCTTAAATCTTCTACTAAATTTATCTGTTGCATCTATCGCTCCCCATCAGACAAATCCTACAATGAGTTATTTTATTTATTTTTTTTTTTATCTAAGACATCCCACGTAGACTTCAAGCCTAAGTACTAACGTACCGTGGGTGTCTGAAGAGAAGAGAAATGTAGTCTATTGACACGGGATTTGAAGGATTGGAGGTTGGGACGGGAAGGGAAGACATCTGCAGGCAATTTGTTCCATCCTATTTGACTATCTCTCGGCAAAAATCGACCATCTCATCTCCGAATTTCCCTCCGCTGAAGTTATCGTCCTAGGCGACTTCAACGTCCATAGCAAGGAATGGTTAAGATCCACAAAAACTGACCCAGAAGGCAGAGCAGCAGAAAACTTCGCAATCAGCAACTCGCTCACCAATTTGATCAGAGAACCAACATACTTTCCCCCCGTTTCTACCCATAATGCAAATCCATTAGATCTTTTTCTTATCACCCATCCTGAGCCTTACTTAACGTCTGTATGCGCTCTCCTTGGTCGTTCAGATCATGGCCTCATTACCGTCTCTTGTCCCATACATCCCGAGTTTGCTGAAATCATGCCAGAACGCACGATCTGGCACTACAATTCTGCCGACTGGGATGGTCTTCGAAATTTCTTCTCTGCTTTCCCTTGGAACCCTGTCTGTTTTTCCACTCCCGATCCCTCCGAAATTTGCTCTCATATCACAGACATTATTCAAGCAGGTATTGAAGGTTTCATTCCACATACCCGCAACAAACCTAAACTCCACCATCAAAAGCCATGGTTCTCCAAGGCCTGTGATAAAGCCAGGCTTAAAAAAGCCCAAGCTCACAAAAGGTATCTTCAAAATCCTACACCCGAAAATCGACAATCGCAAATGCAACAGATAAATTGGTGTGTACTGGAGCGGTAAATACCGCTCCCCATCAGACAACTCCTACAATAAGTTTTTTGACTTTCTCTCGACAGAAATTGACCATCTTATTTCTGAATTTCCCTGGGCTGAAGTTATCGTCCTAGGCGACTTCAACGTCCATAGCAAGGAATGATTAGGATCCACAAAAACCGACCCAGAAGGCAGAGCGGCAGAAACTTCGCAATCAGCAACTCGCTCACCAATTTAATCAGAGAGCCAACATACTTTCCCCGCGTTTCTACCCATAATCCAAATCCACTAGATCTTTTTCTTACCACCCATACTGAGCCATACTTAACATCTGTATGCGCTCCCCTTGGTCGTTCAGATCATGGCCTCATTGCTCATTGCCGTCTCTTGTTCCATACATCCCGAGTTCGTTGAAATCATGCCAGAACGCAGGATATGGCACTACAATTCTGCTGACCGGGATGGTCTTCGAAACTTCTTCTCTGCTTTCCCTTGGAACTCTGTCTGTTTTTCCACTCCCGATGCGTCCGAAATTTGCTCTCATATCACAGATATCAGTCAAGCAGGTATTGAAGGTTTCATTCCACATACCCGCAAGAAACCTAAACACCACCATTAAAAGCCCTGCTTATCCAAGGTCTGTGATAAAGCCAGGCTCAAAAAAGTCCAAGCTCACAAAAGATATCTTCAAAATCCTTCACTCGAAAATCGTCAAATTTTCACCGAGGCCAGAAATCAATACAACCAAACTATCTTAGAGTCCAAAAATGCTTTTAACAACCGCATAAAAGATAAAGTGCTTTCCTGTCCCAACGGCGGCAAATCTTTCTGGTCACTTGCCAAAAACATTAGTCAGAACTTCTGTAGAAGCACTTTTCCTCCCCTGACCTCTGACAACGAAGTTATTTCCTCCTCTAAAGGGAAAGCAAAACTATTCGCCAAACAATTCGCTGCCAATTCCACCCTGATCCCTCCCCCCAATTTCGCTCTTCCAACCGCTAAGTCTGTACCCCACAAAATGCCCGATATAATACTTAAGGTCAAACAAGTTCAAAAAATTCTTCTATCCCTTGAGACCAAAAAGTCCTCTGGTCTGGATGGCATACCAGCAATTGTTCTAAAAAAATGCGCACCAGAACTTGCACCCATCTTAACTCGTCTTTTCCAGATCTCTTATGACAAGGGTATCTTCCCAGATTGTTGGAAGACTGCTCGTGTGCAGCCTGTCCCGAAGAAAGGTTCCAAGTCCCTTCCATCCAATTATAGACCTATCTCTCTTCTCTCCGTTTTCAGCAAAGTTATGGAAACACAAAATCATCCATGACAGGCACTACGGATTTCGTCACCAAAGATCCACAGCTGATCTCCTTAGCTTTGTCTCATATAACTGGAACAAGTAAGTCTCTTGAATTTCATGGCGAATCTCAGATTGTTGCTCTCGATATTTCCAAGGCCTTTGACCAAGTATGGCATGCCGCACTCCTCAACAAACTACCTTCTTACGGTCTTCCTACCAAACTATGTACCTGGATCGGCAGCTTCCTCTCTAATCGGTGCATATATGTTGTGGTTGACGGTCACTCATCTAACTTCCATCCTATCAATGCTGGTGTCCCCCAAGGTTCAGTCCTGGCACCAACCCTATTTCTTCTTCACATTAATGACCTACTCTCTTCAACAACCAATCCCATCCACAGGTATGCTGACGATAGTACTCTTCACTCTAATATTCATTTTTCCAGACAAGTTTCGAATCAGGAGTTGGATAATAGACGCAGATCTATGTACCTATCCCTTTCCCAAGATCTTCAATTAATCTTAGACTGGGGTGCCAAGAACCTTGTTCAGTTCAACGCCTCCAAAACCCCGTCTTGCTCCCTCTCAGGCAAAACATCTGGCAACGCTTACCCCATCCACATGAATGGCCAAGCCCTACAAAACAACGAAACATTCGATCTCGTTGGCGTCGCTCTCGAACATGATCTCAGCTGGCACAAACACATTACTTCAGTAGCCACATCGGCAGCTAAAAAGCTTGGTTTCCTCTGTCGAGCCAGAAAATACTTCGCCCCTTCCAACTTATACACTCTCTATGTTTCCCAAATAAGACCTAACCTAGAGTACTTCTCCCTCATCTGGGGAGCGGCATCACCTTCGACACTTAAGATGCTTGATTCTATCCAAAAGAGAGCCATTCGACTTATCCAATGACCCAGCGCTCACGAGAAAACTCCCTTCTCTCGCTCATCGCCGCGCTGTAGGGGATTTATCCCTTTTCTACCGCTACTTCCACGGATTTTGCTCTGAAGAACTAGCCGGTATTATTCCCCCCTTGAATGTCCCTAACAGAACAACAAGAGCCGCGTTACGTATGCATCCCTTTACTGTGAAGCTACAAAAGCCTAGAACAGACCACTTCTCTCGCTCATTCATACCTAGGGTCTCCAGATTATGGAACAAATTGCCTGCAGATGTTTTCCCTCCCCGTCCCAACCTGCAATCCTTCAAATCCCGTGTCAATAGACTACATTTCCCTTCTCTCCAGACACCCACGGTACGTTAGTACTTAGGCTTGAAGTTACGTGGGATGTCTTAGATAAAAAAAACTATGCAGATATCCTGGAAAAAAGTGGCAGGAAGACATATATAAAACGGTTACCCAGATGGAGGGAAATCCAGCCAGAACGGAACTGGAGTGGGATATCGCTATAGTAGTGGACCCGGGAGAGAGAGGTGCTAAAGGAGTGGTAAAGGAGAGGTACCCCGACATCGAAGCTTTAATGGACGATAACATGGTAACAGGGAAAGTGGAGTTCTTGCGTGTGGCTACCTAAACGGCCACAAGCAGAGGAGGCGGCGAAAATAGGGCTCGGTATATATACCTGGTTCCTTTCATAGTCGATGAAAACTATCCAACAAATATGCGAAAACTCTACGAGGCTATAAACAGCCTAGGCGATACGGCTCAGACACATGGGCGAAAGGATATAGCTATAGCAACCCCAGATGGACTGGATAGAGAAAATGCCAAAAAACTACTGGAATGTGTATTCCGAAGAAAAAGTATTAAAATAAAATACCTGTGGCCCAGTACGGTAGGAAAAAACCGTATACAACGGCAGACGTCCCGACAAAGGTCTCAGCCAAATCATGAGAAAATTGTGATTAAAGCTGGGGGAAAGCCCTACGCGGAGGTACTAAAAGTTATTAAAAAAGTAGTGGATATAAGCACTATAGGAATAACGGTTAAAACATACGGAAATCAAAAACAGGGAATGCGGTACTCACTGCAGCGGGGACGAAAATAATACAAGAGCGCTTAGAGAGGAAATAGAGAAAAAAACGGGCATAGACGTAGTTACAAAAAAGAAAAATGGAACGAGATACGTATTTGGGATAGATGCTACCATCACGGAAGGTGAAGTGAAAGATGAATTAGCTAAAAGCACTAAGCTAAACAAGGAAAAGCTAACAATAGACCGGACAAATACGAACAGCTTACAGCGGTTGTAGAACTACCGAAGCAATATGCCAAAAAAATCTGCGATGACGGAAAAATTATAATGGGGTGGTTAAACTGTACAGTGAAGGAGAGGGTACAAATAATAAGATGCTACAAATGGACACAGAGCAAAGGAGTGCAAAGCCACGGAGCAGAGTGAAATATGTGTTAAGTGTGGACAAGATGGACACAGAGCTAAGGACTGTAAAAATGAAGAATATTGCCCTAAGTGTAAGATGAAAGGTCACAGATCTGATCAGACTAAATGCCCCTACTACAGGAAACTAATTGAAATAGAAAGAAAACGGAGAAATCGACCCGAGAAGCAGAGTGGCACAGCTAAAGAGAGGGATGTGGATATCCTAGTTACTAATGAGCCAAACAGGAACATGGTGAAGGGGACAGCGTGGCTAAAGGATAGATGTCGCAGAGCTAATCATGAATAAACATATAACTGTACGAGATATAAAAAGGCAAGAGGGATATATAAGTATAGATATCGGAAAACTTACTATAATGGGATGCTACATCTCGCCAAATATTCCCATCCAAGTGTACAAAAAGGAGGTGGATGACATAATAAACCAGTTTAATAGAAAGAAGCAATAAATAATCTTAACACGAGACATAAATGCAAAGTCACCAGCATGGGGAGCTCCGGCTGCAGATATCAGAGGAAATTACTGGATGATTACTTTATGTCAAACGACATGATAGTTATAAACCAAGGAGACAGCTCTACATTTGTCAGAAGAAATAGCAAATCAAACATTCGAAAGCAGCCACTGTTAAGTGGCTACTAGAAAAATCTCTAGACGAATAAATGGGTGGGAGGTCTGAGATATAGACAGTCACACGGAACATAAATATAGATATTTCGAAATTACAAATAGCAGTGTAAATAGAAGAATGAAGTGCAAAGTAAAGGAAGTAATAGATTGGGATATATTTAGAGGATCTATGGAGTTACTAATACAAGACGGAAATAGGCGGACATCTCACAGCGAGTGCTCAAAAACGATCGGAAACGCATTCCGAAATAGCCTTACAAGGAGTCTGGGCGAAGCGTTAAAAAAGCCTTATTGGTGGACCATAGAGATTGAGCAGAAAAGACAAACATGCAATAGACTAAGAAGAACGCAAACGAGGCTGGCTGGCCGGCACGTGGAGACGGGGGAGATTCTGGAAATAAGCAATAGCCAAGGAACATAGAAGACAGCTGAAAAAATTGATCCAGACATCAAAAAATGCTCACTGGAAAGAACTGCAGAATGAACTGGATAATAACATCTGGGGGGAGGCATATAAGATTGTAATGAGAAACTTGAAGCCAAGCGTACCATTCGATCTACATATTGACAGGAAAAGAGAATTAGTAGAAGAACTATTTCCAAAAGTACACGATGTACGGGACAAGAGACAGACAGTCAACGAAATACAGCTCTTTACTGCTAGGGAAATTAAAAAGGCTGAAAAAATGAAAAGTGGAAGGGCTCCAGGAATCGACAAAATACCGGCAGATGTTATTAAGGAGGTGGTAAGGCGGTGGCCAGAATGACTTTTAGAGGCCCTAAACGAGCTGCTTAGAAAGCAAGAGTTTCCCGATAAATAGAAATTGGGCAGGGTTATACTCCTACTAAAGGGGGAGAAAACGATGGAAAACTTGAGGGCATTCCGACCAATTTGCTTGCTTGACTCACTCAGTAAACTGTATGAAGGAATGATCAGGGAGAGATTATTGGAGGATGTTGAATCCAAGGAGGACCTACATAAAAAACAGTATGGGTTTCGAAAAGGTCGGTCTACCGTACAGGCAATAGAACGGATCTATGAGATTAAAAGCAATGTAAATAAAAAGTGGTGCGCTTTAATCTTCATAGATGTTAAAAATGCCTTTAATTCAGCAAGACATAGTTTAATAATAAGGGAGTTAAGGCATAGAAACGTTGAAGGCTACCTGGTAAACACGATTTCAAGCTATCTGTCGAACAGGAAGATAACATATGGCAAGGGCGAGGAGATGGATATTACAGCCGGAGTTTCTCAGGGATCTGTATTGGGACCTACGCTATGGAATATTTTATACGATGGGGTTCTCAGGGCACCATTAATAGGACAGGCTGAAACAATTGATTTCGCAGATGATCTAGCGTTAGTTATTGCAGCGGACGATAAAGATAGCCTAGTACTTTGCGCAAATGGATGTATGAGTAGGCATAGATTAACCCTAGCACCAAATAAAACACAGGCAAGAATTCTCAAGGGACCAAGAAACAGAGAAGAGATTAGATTTAGGTTATGTAATGTAGAAGTGTATATATCAAAAAAGATTAAATACCTGGGGGTGTACTTGGATGATAGAGGAACTTTTGGCGACCATGTCATGGAAACTGCAAGAAAAGTGGAAACCAAATTGGCGGTGATAACAAGAATAATGCCAAACGTAAACGGGCCAAATAGTGCAAACAGAGAAGTTATTTCCTCGATGGTGCACAATATCTGTATAGGGCACCTATTTGGCATAGTGTTCTTAATATAAAAAAGTATGCTCGAATACTAAGGGAACTACAAAGGAAGATTCTAGTCCGAGTGGCGTCAGCATTCAGGACTGTGTCAAGTGTAGCGCTAAACGTAATAACTGGAACTCTGTCCATTGATTTACTTATACTAGAAAGAAAAGAACTTCATCAGTCCATGAATGTAAATAAAGACATAGCCAGGATGGTTATGGTTAACTTTCAAATGTCAAATCACACATTTTAATATGGGTAGCCTTGCTTTAGAAAATAAAGAGTCCACTCCACTCAGTTTCTGGGGCTCCTTATTGATAACAATCTCAAATTCAATGAGCACATATCAAATTTAAATAAGAAATTGGCATCTGCGTGTTATGCAGTGTGTGTGTGTGTGTGTGTGTGTGTGTGTGTGTGTGTGTGTGTGTGTGTGTGTGTGTGTGTGTGTGTGTGTGTGTGTGTGTGTGTGTGTGTGTGTGTGTGTGTGTGTGTGTGTGTGTGTGTGTGTGTGTGTGTGTGTGTGTGTGTGTGTGTGTGTGTGTGTGTGTGTGTGTGTGTGTGTGTGTGTGTGTGTGTGTGTGTGTGTGTGTGTGTGTGTGTGTGTGTGTGTGTGTGTGTGTGTGTGTGTGTGTGTGTGTGTGTGTGTGTGTGTGTGTGTGTGTGTGTGTGTGTGTGTGTGTGTGTGTGTGTGTGTGTGTGTGTGTGTGTGTGTGTGTGTGTGTGTGTGTGTGTGTGTGTGTGTGTGTGTGTGTGTGTGTGTGTGTGTGTGTGTGTGTGTGTGTGTGTGTGTGTGTGTGTGTGTGTGTGTGTGTGTGTGTGTGTGTGTGTGTGTGTGTGTGTGTGTGTGTGTGTGTGTGTGTGTGTGTGTGTGTGTGTGTGTGTGTGTGTGTGTGTGTGTGTGTGTGTGTGTGTGTGTGTGTGTGTGTGTGTGTGTGTGTGTGTGTGTGTGTGTGTGTGTGTGTGTGTGTGTGTGTGTGTGTGTGTGTGTGTGTGTGTGTGTGTGTGTGTGTGTGTGTGTGTGTGTGTGTGTGTGTGTGTGTGTGTGTGTGTGTGTGTGTGTGTGTGTGTGTGTGTGTGTGTGTGTGTGTGTGTGTGTGTGTGTGTGTGTGTGTGTGTGTGTGTGTGTGTGTGTGTGTGTGTGTGTGTGTGTGTGTGTGTGTGTGTGTGTGTGTGTGTGTGTGTGTGTGTGTGTGTGTGTGTGTGTGTGTGTGTGTGTGTGTGTGTGTGTGTGTGTGTGTGTGTGTGTGTGTGTGTGTGTGTGTGTGTGTGTGTGTGTGTGTGTGTGTGTGTGTGTGTGTGTGTGTGTGTGTGTGTGTGTGTGTGTGTGTGTGTGTGTGTGTGTGTGTGTGTGTGTGTGTGTGTGTGTGTGTGTGTGTGTGTGTGTGTGTGTGTGTGTGTGTGTGTGTGTGTGTGTGTGTGTGTGTGTGTGTGTGTGTGTGTGTGTGTGTGTGTGTGTGTGTGTGTGTGTGTGTGTGTGTGTGTGTGTGTGTGTGTGTGTGTGTGTGTGTGTGTGTGTGTGTGTGTGTGTGTGTGTGTGTGTGTGTGTGTGTGTGTGTGTGTGTGTGTGTGTGTGTGTGTGTGTGTGTGTGTGTGTGTGTGTGTGTGTGTGTGTGTGTGTGTGTGTGTGTGTGTGTGTGTGTGTGTGTGTGTGTGTGTGTGTGTGTGTGTGTGTGTGTGTGTGTGTGTGTGTGTGTGTGTGTGTGTGTGTGTGTGTGTGTGTGTGTGTGTGTGTGTGTGTGTGTGTGTGTGTGTGTGTGTGTGTGTGTGTGTGTGTGTGTGTGTGTGTGTGTGTGTGTGTGTGTGTGTGTGTGTGTGTGTGTGTGTGTGTGTGTGTGTGTGTGTGTGTGTGTGTGTGTGTGTGTGTGTGTGTGTGTGTGTGTGTGTGTGTGTGTGTGTGTGTGTGTGTGTGTGTGTGTGTGTGTGTGTGTGTGTGTGTGTGTGTGTGTGTGTGTGTGTGTGTGTGTGTGTGTGTGTGTGTGTGTGTGTGTGTGTGTGTGTGTGTGTGTGTGTGTGTGTGTGTGTGTGTGTGTGTGTGTGTGTGTGTGTGTGTGTGTGTGTGTGTGTGTGTGTGTGTGTGTGTGTGTGTGTGTGTGTGTGTGTGTGTGTGTGTGTGTGTGTGTGTGTGTGTGTGTGTGTGTGTGTGTGTGTGTGTGTGTGTGTGTGTGTGTGTGTGTGTGTGTGTGTGTGTGTGTGTGTGTGTGTGTGTGTGTGTGTGTGTGTGTGTGTGTGTGTGTGTGTGTGTGTGTGTGTGTGTGTGTGTGTGTGTGTGTGTGTGTGTGTGTGTGTGTGTGTGTGTGTGTGTGTGTGTGTGTGTGTGTGTGTGTGTGTGTGTGTGTGTGTGTGTGTGTGTGTGTGTGTGTGTGTGTGTGTGTGTGTGTGTGTGTGTGTGTGTGTGTGTGTGTGTGTGTGTGTGTGTGTGTGTGTGTGTGTGTGTGTGTGTGTGTGTGTGTGTGTGTGTGTGTGTGTGTGTGTGTGTGTGTGTGTGTGTGTGTGTGTGTGTGTGTGTGTGTGTGTGTGTGTGTGTGTGTGTGTGTGTGTGTGTGTGTGTGTGTGTGTGTGTGTGTGTGTGTGTGTGTGTGTGTGTGTGTGTGTGTGTGTGTGTGTGTGTGTGTGTGTGTGTGTGTGTGTGTGTGTGTGTGTGTGTGTGTGTGTGTGTGTGTGTGTGTGTGTGTGTGTGTGTGTGTGTGTGTGTGTGTGTGTGTGTGTGTGTGTGTGTGTGTGTGTGTGTGTGTGTGTGTGTGTGTGTGTGTGTGTGTCTGTGTGTGTGTCTGTGTGTGTGTCTGTGTGTGTGTCTGTGTGTGTGTCTGTGTGTGTGTCTGTGTGTGTGTCTGTGTGTGTGTCTGTGTGTGTGTCTGTGTGTGTGTCTGTGTGTGTGTCTGTGTGTGTGTCTGTGTGTGTGTCTGTGTGTGTGTCTGTGTGTGTGTCTGTGTGTGTGTCTGTGTGTGTGTCTGTGTGTGTGTCTGTGTGTGTGTCTGTGTGTGTGTCTGTGTGTGTGTCTGTGTGTGTGTCTGTGTGTGTGTCTGTGTGTGTGTCTGTGTGTGTGTCTGTGTGTGTGTCTGTGTGTGTGTCTGTGTGTGTGTCTGTGTGTGTGTCTGTGTGTGTGTCTGTGTGTGTGTCTGTGTGTGTGTCTGTGTGTGTGTCTGTGTGTGTGTCTGTGTGTGTGTCTGTGTGTGTGTCTGTGTGTGTGTCTGTGTGTGTGTCTGTGTGTGTGTCTGTGTGTGTGTCTGTGTGTGTGTCTGTGTGTGTGTCTGTGTGTGTGTCTGTGTGTGTGTCTGTGTGTGTGTCTGTGTGTGTGTCTGTGTGTGTGTCTGTGTGTGTGTCTGTGTGTGTGTCTGTGTGTGTGTCTGTGTGTGTGTCTGTGTGTGTGTCTGTGTGTGTGTCTGTGTGTGTGTCTGTGTGTGTGTCTGTGTGTGTGTCTGTGTGTGTGTCTGTGTGTGTGTCTGTGTGTGTGTCTGTGTGTGTGTCTGTGTGTGTGTCTGTGTGTGTGTCTGTGTGTGTGTCTGTGTGTGTGTCTGTGTGTGTGTCTGTGTGTGTGTCTGTGTGTGTGTCTGTGTGTGTGTCTGTGTGTGTGTGTCTGTGTGTGTGTCTGTGTGTCTGTGTGTCTGTGTGTGTGTCTGTGTGTGTGTCTGTGTGTGTGTCTGTGTGTGTGTCTGTGTGTGTGTCTGTGTGTCTGTGTGTGTGTCTGTGTGTGTGTGTGTGTCTGTGTGTGTGTGTGTGTGTGTCTGTGTGTGTGTGTGTGTGTGTCTGTGTGTGTGTGTGTGTGTGTCTGTGTGTGTGTGTGTGTGTGTCTGTGTGTGTGTGTGTGTGTGTCTGTGTGTGTGTGTGTGTGTGTGTCTGTGTGTGTGTGTGTGTGTGTGTCTGTGTGTGTGTGTGTGTGTGTGTCTGTGTGTGTGTGTGTGTGTGTCTGTGTGTGTGTGTGTGTGTGTCTGTGTGTGTGTGTGTGTGTGTCTGTGTGTGTGTGTGTGTGTGTCTGTGTGTGTGTGTGTGTGTGTCTGTGTGTGTGTGTGTGTGTCTGTGTGTGTGTGTGTGTGTGTCTGTGTGTGTGTGTGTGTGTGTCTGTGTGTGTGTGTGTGTGTGTCTGTGTGTGTGTGTGTGTGTGTGTCTGTGTGTGTGTGTGTGTGTGTCTGTGTGTGTGTGTGTGTGTGTCTGTGTGTGTGTGTGTGTGTGTCTGTGTGTGTGTGTGTGTGTGTCTGTGTGTGTGTGTGTGTGTGTCTGTGTGTGTGTGTGTGTGTGTCTGTGTGTGTGTGTGTGTGTGTCTGTGTGTGTGTGTGTGTGTGTGTCTGTGTGTGTGTGTGTGTGTGTCTGTGTGTGTGTGTGTGTGTGTGTCTGTGTGTGTGTGTGTGTGTGTCTGTGTGTGTGTGTGTGTGTGTCTGTGTGTGTGTGTGTGTGTCTGTGTGTGTGTGTGTGTGTGTGTCTGTGTGTGTGTGTGTGTGTGTCTGTGTGTCTGTGTGTCTGTGTGTCTGTGTGTCTGTGTGTCTGTGTGTCTGTGTGTCTGTGTGTCTGTGTGTCTGTGTGTCTGTGTGTCTGTGTGTCTGTGTGTCTGTGTGTCTGTGTGTCTGTGTGTCTGTGTGTCTGTGTGTCTGTGTGTCTGTGTGTCTGTGTGTCTGTGTGTCTGTGTGTCTGTGTGTCTGTGTGTCTGTGTGTCTGTGTGTCTGTGTGTCTGTGTGTCTGTGTGTCTGTGTGTCTGTGTGTCTGTGTGTCTGTGTGTCTGTGTGTCTGTGTGTCTGTGTGTCTGTGTGTCTGTGTGTCTGTGTGTCTGTGTGTCTGTGTGTCTGTGTGTCTGTGTGTCTGTGTGTCTGTGTGTCTGTGTGTCTGTGTGTCTGTGTGTCTGTGTGTCTGTGTGTCTGTGTGTCTGTGTGTCTGTGTGTCTGTGTGTCTGTGTGTCTGTGTGTCTGTGTGTCTGTGTGTCTGTGTGTCTGTGTGTCTGTGTGTCTGTGTGTCTGTGTGTCTGTGTGTCTGTGTGTCTGTGT